>CM019148.1:349282858-349559639 GCA_009733165.1 Naja naja | reverse complement strand
GCAAAGAGCTTCAGTGAAGAGTTTATTAGTGACTACAGCTTCGGACCCAACTTGGCTGGGCTCGCGGCTGCTTCTTATAGCCAGTGGTTGCCAGCCAATCAGAGTGCAGGGTTTTCGCACTATTTAAACCAATCTATTTGACATTTTACAAGAACAATTCAAACTAAACCAATGACATTCAAACCTACATACATAACACCCCTCCCACTAGGTTCAGTCCATACCAAACCCCAACCTATCTAATGTATTCTTTTAAATAGGTGGGGCTCTTAGATGTGCGTTGAGACCTGTGGTTCAGAAGTTTTAACATTCTCACCCAGTGAGAGAGGAAATGTGTCTGCTGACATTTCCCCACTGGGACTTCCTGTGACAGAAGACCCTGTTTGATTGTTAGAATCTGGTCTCTCCTCCCAACCCATCTCCAACCCAATGTCAGCACCCAAGTCAGGTAGTGATAATGGCTCATTACACATGGGATGGATTCTTGCTTGCTGATTATCCTCCTGTTCCTCCCTTCCCCTAGAATTGACATCAGGTGAGGGAACTAGAGAGAACAAGTCGATGTTCCTGAGAGAACCTGGATCTAAGTTGATCAATGTGCCTGCTCCAGAGGACTCCATCCTCTGTTTGCACCCTGTAAGAGCGGGCCTGTGATTTGAGTTATCTCAGCAGGAATCCACAAAGGTTCACCATAAGGTTCTTAGCATAAACAGAATCACCCACACTGAATGTGCGAACTTTGGAAGTGGAATCTAGTGGTGCGTTGGGTGCGTAAAGTGGGATGAAGGCGGTCAAGGGAAGACCTAAGTTTCCTACCCATCAACAACTCTGCTGGGGATAAGTTATTAGATGGGTTAGGAGTGATGTGCTGAACACTAAGAAGTTTTCAACTTTCTCAGTGATGTCCCCAGGACCCAGTTGCTGAAGCTTCTCCTTGGTAAGCGTACCATCGTTCAGCGGCCGTTAGCCGAAGGGTGCCCAGGGGCAGTAAGGGCATGTCTGATACCCTGTTGTGCTAAATAGGATTCAAAAAGGTTGGATGTAAATTGAGGGCCATTGTCAGAGACAAGAACATCAGGTAACCATGGGTTACAAAAGTTTTTGAGCTGCTTGATGACAGCATCAGTTGTGGTGGATGCCATGGGAATTACCTCTAGCCATTTGGAATATGCATCTACTATAATAAGAAAGGTGTGCCCTCTGGTAGGGCCAGCAAAATCAATGTGAATCCTGGACCATGGGCCCCTAGGACATTCCCATTCCTGTGTGGGGGTGAGAGGTGGGGCAGGCCTGACTACCTGACAGTTGGGACAAGATGCAACCCAGTTTTCAACCATTTTGTCAATACCTGGCCACCATACATAACTCCTGGCCAATCCCTTCATCCTTACAATACCAGGATGACCCTCATGTAACATTTCCAAAACCTCTCTTTGCAGTTTTGCAGGAATAACCACCCTGTTACCCCACAAAATACATCCTCTTAATACAGATAATTCAGTTTGCCTGGACTTAAAAGGTTGGGCAAGGTGAGGTAGATCTTGAAGAGGCCAACCTTTCTTAATCCAGCCTATAACAGGAGCCAACACAGTGTCTTTGGCAGTCTCTCTGGCAATTTCAGCAGCATGAACTGGAAGCTTGGCAACAGTTTCTAGGAAAAAGGTGTGTGTTCAGGTTCAAAGTCCTGTGGCATGGAATAGTAAGCATCATGAATCCCCTGCTATGGCATTCTTCTTGGTGACAGGATAGTAGGTGTAGGCTTTGTCTCCTGCCACAATGCCTAACAAAGGTTTGTGATCTGTAACAATGGTAAATGTTCTCCCATACAGATATTCATGAAATTTCTTAACAGCTGCAACAATTGCCAATGCCTCCTTGTCCAATTGGCTGTAATTCCTCTCTGCTTTGGTCAAAGTGCTGAGTAAAATGCAATAGGGGCTTCTCCCACTGGGAAGCCTGTGGCTCAAACTCACCCCCACTCCAAAAGGGATGCATCACAAGTCAGTACAACAGGCAAATTCTCAGAGAACTGTATCAGTACAGCATCAGACGTGATTAGTCTTTTAATACTGTTAAATGCTGATTGTTCCTTCCTGCCCAAACAGACTTTTTATCAAGTAATCTGTGCAATGGTTCAGCAATGGTTGCCTTCTGAGGTAGGAACATGTGATAAAAGTTAATGAGTCCAAGGAAAGCTTGCAAATCTGTTTTGCATTTAGGTCTAGGGCCTTCTTTGATTGCTTGAACCTTGGCATCGGTAGGGTGGATGCCATGCTTGTCGATCATGTAGCCCAGGAACTCAACCTTGTCAGTTTTAGAGTGCATTTTTCTTCCTTGACTTTTAACGCTTTCCTGAATCTGGTAAGGACTTCTCTGAGTCTTTCTTGTAACTGAGTGTCATTTTCAGCAGAGATTAACACATCATCAAAGTAAGGCACTACCCTGGCAGTCCTTGGAGCATTCTTTCCATAAGGCTTTGAAAGATGCCTGGTGCCACTTACTCCAAATTGTAACCTTTTACATTTGAAAGCACCTCTATGAGTCACAATGGTTTGGGCCTCTGCAGTGGCATCATCAACTGTTAGTTGTTGATATGCCTGGGCCAGATCCAATTTGGCAAAGACTGTACCCCTGCCAAGTGAATGTAACAGATGATGCACCACTGGAACTGGATATGCTCTGCATGGTTCAGTGTCCCCTTATAGTCTCCACAGATTCTGACCCATCAGTCTTGACTGGTGTGACTATGGTGTGTCTCCCATCTGGAGTGGTCAGTGGGCTCTAAAACCCTTGAGCTATTAATTTGTCTAATTGTGCATCAATTTTTTCCTTTAAAGCAAATGGGACCCTTCTGGGCTTTAAACGGGGAGCACCCTGGGATCTAGGTTGAAAGTGATAGGGTCCCCATATACCCAATCCTTCGCTGAAGACCTCTGGAAACTCAGACTTCAAGGCCTCCTCCCATTCAGAGTTGCTCACGTGATTGATGCCAGTCACCGATGCCTAGTGGATTGAACCACTCAAGTCCCAGCAAGCTTGGGCGATCCTTGTCCACGATGGTCAGGGGCAAGCGTTTGGTGTGGCCTTTAAACTTCACGTTGAATTCTCTTGTTCCTACTGGAATCTTGTTCCCTTGGTAGTCTTTAAGAGTCAGTGCCTTCTGGAAATGTTTCTTCTGAATGTTGGGAGTAGCCTGTGAATAGTGTCCCATGACACCATAGATAAATAGGAGCCTGAGTCCACTTCCATTTGGCAAGGCCTTCCTTCAATGAATACCTTCACATGTACTTTTCTGCTTCTCAAGGTGAAGAATGACCAATGGTGACTGTTTGATGAGTTTCATTCTTCCCATTTGCTTCTGAGTTGTGCCCCATTTTCTCACTGAAGTTGTTGGGCTTGAATTCTTTCTCATTTCTTCCTACTAGGTGGAGTTCTGGATGATTTGCAGACTCTTGCTAGGTGACCTCTTTTCTCACAACGTGGCAGATGGTGTCTAAAACTTGCATTCAGTGTGGGGTGGCCCCAACAGCCTCTGCAAATTCTTGCCTCTTTCTTCCAAGGTCTTTCTTTTCTTCTCCATTCTGAGTCTATAAATTCCTTCCTCCACCTCACTACAGTCTGAATCAGAATCTATTTGCTCGCAATGGGTTGTTGTGGACTTTTCCACATCAGAATGGCTTGAGGCCTTGTTAATTTTCTTCATGGCTGCTGCTGAGGACTTGGTTGCTTCTGCTGAAACAGCTTCCTCTATGGCCTCCTTAGCGTGATCTTAGGTTTCATTAGTAATTTGCTCTGTAAGACCTTATCTTTAAGGCCTAGAACAAACCGATCACATGGCCTCTTCTAAGTTGGTAAACTCACAAGCACCAATGTCCCTTAAACTTGCCACGAAGTCGTTAACATTTTCGCTTTCCCCTTGATCCGACGATAAAACTCGTGTCTCTTAATGAGGCACGATACTGTGGGGCATAATGGGCTCTTAAAAGCTTTTCTAAATCAGGCCATTCCATTACCTTCAAGTCTGCAGCTGCCAATGCCTTCACCATCTTGAAGACTGCGGACGCGGTGTGAAATACCGCCCTCTTCCTTCTGGGGATATCGAGGTTGTTTCCTTCAAATACATTTGGAAGCGATCCATATGATTCCCAGTCTTCTGCGCCAGATCGAGCGGGGCTGGGGGTGTTCAGCGCAGCCATCTCGCTCTTCTGCTTGTCTTCGCGTCGTCTCTTCTTCAGGGAATCCCACCTTTAAGCCAGTGTTAAGTTTGCATGAAGAGTCAGCCGAAGAGCTTCAGTGAAGAGTTTATTAAGTGACTACAGCTCGAATGGACCCAACTTGGCTGGGCTCGGCTGCTTCTTATAGCCAGCAGCCGTAGTTGCCAGCCAATCAGAGTGCAGGGTTTTCCCACTATTTAAACCAATCTATTTGACATTTTACAAGAACAATTCAAACTAAACCAATGACATTCAAACCTACATACATAACAGGAGTTGGAGTGCGGAAGCATTTGCTCATCTGGGCTCCACCTCCTCTGCTCATTGCCTGCCCTTTCCATCTTCTCTGCCCTTCCTCGGTCAGCCTGCATCCTCTCTTTCTCCCCTGCCTACTCTTCTGAAGGAATGAACAACAGTGAGAAAACTTTGAAGCAGGTCCCACTTTGATTACACTGCAATCTCTGAATTGTAATGGGGCAATTTGAAGCTTCAACAGGTGGGGCATCTACCAACAAGCAAGGATTTCATCAATGTTACAGCATTTCATGAATTTACAATGTGAACTATCTCATGTGCAATATTGTGATGCATGTACACAAGGGACAAGTTTAGCTATGACACACATTTCATTGTGGATCAAACTGAAAAACCTATAGTTAATTATTTAGCACATTTAATTTTTAATACACAAGCTGCTTTGAATCATGCAAGAGGGAACAGGTATGTAAATATTTTTAATAAACTATGATTGCTGCAGCTCTTTCAAGATAAGCCTCATTGCTTAGTAAACAGTCCTAGGACCACATTGCAAATAGTTACTGTTAACTTTAAAAGTTTCTGAAAAAAGAATGGCAATTGAAGTATGGATAAGGATAAAGAAATTGTATTCAGTGCTGGTGCGGAAGCAACAGCCTTAAACACTCAAAGAGCTACAAAGGTCATAAACAGAAGCCCCCCATTCAATTCTGTTGATCAGACTCTATAGTTCCTCACCATAGAGTCTGATCATAGCGTGCCATCCTTTTTCCCTCACCTGTCTTAACCAAAGCCCTATCAATTGTGGAGCCACGACCAGCAACAGGGGCCACAGCAGAGGATGAAAAGGCACATACTGGCTCCAGAGCCTCAGATTTTGACCCCTGGGCTGAGTGTAAGTGACATGAATTTAGAAACTTGATAGTAGTGTTCAGCCTTTCCTTTTAAAATGTCTCAGTGGAAAATTTGGCTCTTTCTGCAACCTTAATTTATGTTTTCCTACCATCAGGAAGATATTTCCCTGCTTTTGCTGGGAAGTGCAGAATTGTTTCTCTAGTGCTATAATATAATGAGTATTTTCTCTGCTCCCCGTCTGTTGAGCAATTTAGCTCATAAAACTTCAAGAGAAACAAAAAGCAGTGTTGTCATTCATATTACCTTCTGATAAACTACAATTTATTTTTGGAAGCTAATTCTTGTAGCTGGCTGCTCCAAGTGATGGGCTATAGCCATTCTTACAGATGAACAATGGAAATGAAGTGGAGGCATGCAATTAAATAATCCATGATTATACAAGACTTCAAAGCATTCAAAGTCCTCTGCCAAATCAAGAATCTCTTCATTTCACTTTCCAATTTTAATTTTTTTAAATCATAAATTCTTTCTATCCTATTTTGAAGAAATATGTGGATTTTGTGGAAATCCTACTTAAGGAAGTAATCCTAATCTGTTCATAATTTGCTGTCATTGGCTGAGCTGATGTGAATGCTCTAAATGCTCTTGACTAGTTAAAGGAGAAAATAACCTTAAGGTATAAAAAAAGTAATAACGTGATATATTCAAATGCTGGTAAAAGAAAGTAGCTAGTAAATGGCATTGATGAAGGAAGAGAATGATGTCTAACTGAGGACTGTTAATAGCAGAAATGTACAGTATAAGGAACCTTTAGAATCAAGAAGATAGAATGAAAGAAAAAAAATTAACAGTTTGATACTTAAGCTGTTCCATTTCTGTAAGCATCTCTTGTTTATCTCAGATTTAAAAAAACCAACCCCCCACATTCCACTGCTTCCAGTTTGGCATTCAAACAGGTGACTGGAAAAGTTAAAGACATACATGTCTATGGAGATTCTCAATCATCCAGGTTGTCCCAGAGGTGCTTTTCAAAAGGCAACTGAGTTCCTTTGCTTTCCTGAAAACGTTTCCCTTCTCTTCTAAGAAGCTTCTTCACTGACTGAATGGTGAAGAATGGAAGGTTATAGATAACACAAGGAATATAAATCTTCATCTCCTCCATTCAGTCAAAATGAACAACAGATGAAGCAAAACATCCTCAAGGGGGAAAAAAGTCCAGTTGCCTTTTGAAAACATCTTTGAAGTTAAAACATACAGTTTTAAATGCATGAAAAAAAAAAGTCCATCAGTTATATAATGCCTATGAAAGTACATTGTGTTTACCTACAAAACAGCAGTACAGAATACTTTGGAAGTAAAATCAAATGGAATAAACAAAACTTTCAGAAAGTGGCTTTTTCAGATTCTTTGCTTCTCAACTGAAAATTATTATGAGGTCTAAACTTGGGTCATCACATAGAGATTCCAATCTTATTAATCTCAGAGTACTGAGATTGAAATAGTAGTGAGAGACTGAGAAATGTGAATTCTATTCCTGTCTTAGATGCAAAGCCAGCTCGGTGACTTTGGTCCAGTCACTCTCTCTCAGCCCTAAGAAGGAGGCAATGGCATACCCCTTCTAAAAACTTACCAAGAAAACTTCAGGGACTCATCCAGGCAGTTGTGAGAGTCAACACTGACTTGAAGGCACACATGCACACACAGAAAACTCCACAACCAGTTTCTGAGAATACAAATAATACAAATATAGTAGATTGCCAACCTAAACTTCAGAAAATCTCTGGGGCTTGAGAAGTTCAAAATGGAGTCTCAGTCCCAGTGAAGAGAAATTACTGTATTTATTTGCTGATGGACATATCACTAATAGAGTAACCAATCCAACAACCTATCTAGGGATGAAAAACAGTGGCTTTTTGAACTAAGATCATGGCATCCCAAATCAGCATAAGCAATGATACAGCATGCTGGAAGATGTTGAAAGTTCATAAATACCTCAAGTGTCATCAATGCCCTCAATCCCAGTATTTCTCACAGAAATGAAGTTTTCTTCTCAATCCACTTGACATGTAAACATGGGTTGTATCCTTACAATCCTAATTGGACACTTGTTTGTGCCAATAACAAAGGAATTTACTGAGCCAATAGTAGGGTTCCCATTAGTTGCATGTGTCAGAAAGCTCATGAACCTTTTGTGCTGAGATATGTTATAGATCATGATGTTCTTTCCATGATCTTTCTAGCAAGAGAGAGAAGTGTTAATGTACAATGAGACAATCTTAAGAAAACTTAGTTGGTTTGTATAACAAGACCCAGTTCCTAATTACATTTGGCAGAATCTACATCTGGGATTGAACTCCATCTGGATTTAGCATAGAACATAATTAGAGTTGTTTAAAGAACTTATTTAAAAAGAAAGAAAAATGAGCTATGAGTTGCCTATCATATTCTCCTGGCATCTGAAAAAAATAGCTTTACATTAATGGCTTGAAAAAGCAAGCCAAAGATTGTACAGAAGCAATAAAAAATCAGCAGTTGTTGTTTTAGAAAACATTATTGTCTTTCTGTTGCCCCTCAACCAAATGATTAAAATGTATGATATATAAAACAGCAATCCAAGACAACAAGCTTGCTTGTACCTCATAGTCTGGCAATCCAGGTTTTGGAATCAAATGAAAGATGGAGAAGGAAACTTCTGGTGAAAAGTGGGGAACTCCTATCAACCAGTGTGAGTATTTCTTATAAAAGAGGACAGCAAAGGGACAGGAGTGGAAAAAGAAATGTTTTCTTATGGATGCTTTCTCCTGTTTCATCAGGACAATGTATGTTCTCAGACAGAGGATGTGTACTAGAGAATTCAGGGTGCTCCTGGCATGTATGGACAGATAGGTTGGCTACTTGGAAAAGTCTTGGCATGTTGTTGTCCAAGCTTCCTCTTTGCTTCCATCATATAGCAAACAGATGCAATGGGAGAAAAACAGGATGATATTCTTAGCAAATGAGAAACTCAAGGAAAAGCTTTTTTTCTCTTCTGAATGCATTGAAGGCAGATGTTGGATCAGCATGGGCTAGCTGTAGCTCTATGACAAAGAACAAGGTTTGCATGCAGAAATCTGCAACTTCAATTCCTCAGGGATCAAAAACAAAGCCAGGATATGGTTGTCCTTGAGTCTATCCTACTAATTAAGCCATATGCAGCCAAGCTTAACTTTTGCAGGTCTCAGGACACTTAGGATTACCAAAACCACATCACTTAAATTTCTCAGAGGCTTTCAAAAACAAATACCTACAATGTAAGCTCTTTTTACAAATTTTTGAATACTTCATTGCCTGCTTTTTCTGATATGGTCTTTGCAAATTCTGCATACTTAAGCTGGATTAGTTTAACATTGAGCTTTCAGATTTATATCCATCTATCTTACTTTTTATCCTGTCTTTGATTAAAACAGACAGTAGACAGAAGAGGTTAACACAAAGGATCATGAATCTATGATTTTTAAAATGTCAAAATTAAAAGCAAAGTGTCTTCCAAAATCATCCTTATTCCTGATGGGCTCATAGAATATGATCCAAAGAAACAACAGAGCTTTATTTGGAAAGTGTGCTCACCTACCAAAGAAAAGGACAAACTGGCAAGATAAGTAGGAAGTTCTAGCAGATGAGGGACTAGACCTGTGATGGCGAACCTATGGCAGTGCCACAGGTGGCATTCAGAGCCATTTGTGTCATACAAGTCCCAGCCAAACTTACCTGCACTGTGCATGTGCGCACCTCCCAGCTGATTTTTGGCCCATTTGAGGCCTTTTTCGCCCTCCCGAGGCTCGAGGAAGTCTCTGTAGCCTTTGGAGGCCAAAAATGGGCCTTCTGGAAATACCGGAAGTGCGAAACCGAAAGTGCTGAAAGCGGGCCCGTTTTCAGCCTCCAAAGACTGCAGAGATTTCCTTCAAGCCCCGTGAGGCGGAGCCTCAAACAGGTCGAAAATCAGCTGGAAGGCTCACATGCACAGTGCAGGTAAGGGGAGGGGTTCGCTCACATGCACAGGGGGCAGGGTGCATTGTATTGTGGGTGCTGGCATGCGCACTATCGCGCCCACACTTTAGGCACACCAAAACAAAAGGTTCACCATCACTGGACTAGACTAAGTAGAAGATACTAATCTGATAAATCTGTCTCTTTTTCCACCATAGCCATTTTTGGAATAGGCACATACCCTCCATTGTAAAACCAACTGTCTTGTAAAGACTTTCTCAACATCTTCTCAGAGTTTTGAATATAATAATAATAATAATAATAATAATAATAATAATAATAATATATTAGACTTGTATGCTGCCCTCTCTCCCTAAGGACTCAGAGCAGCTCACAGTATAAAACCCAATACAATAATTTACTTAAAAAATAATTAAACAATACAAGCCCAATAATACTACAAAACAATTAAAATTACTTTAAAAGAAAGAACCCCCACCTTAGTTCAGTCCAGACCGGCCTGCTGAAATAGCCAGGTCTTCAGTTCATGGCAGAAGGAGTGGAGATCAGGGGCCAAACGAAGGCCCAAGGGGAGCTGATTCCATAGGGTGGGTGCTCCCACAGAGAAGGTCCTACCCTGGGCACCGCCAGCCGACAATGTTTGGCCGATGGTACCTCAAGGAGGCCCAGCCTGTGGGAGCATACAGAGCAATCGGAGTGTGATGCCAGCAGGAGACATTCCTGCAAGTACCCTGAACCCAAGCCATGTAGGATTTTATATGTTGTCACTAATACCTTGAATCTCACCCAGAAGGCAACCAGCAATCAATGCAGGTCACGCAGGAGGGTGTAACATGGGAGTATCAGGACACTCCCATCACAGCCTGCGGCGTTTCTGCATCAGCTGCAACCTCCGGGTTGTCCGCAGGGCAGTCCCATGTAGAGAGTGTTGCAGTACTCGATTCGGAAAGTGATGAGTGCATGAGTGACTATCCGTAGGGCATCTTGGCTCAGGTAAGGGTGCAGCTGGCAAACCATACGCACCTGGGCAAATGCCCCCCTGGACACAGCTCCCACCTGCTCCTCCAAACTGAGCTGTATATCCAGGAGGATGCTCAGGTTGCAGCCCTGTCCATGGGGTCAACACCTCTCCCCATGACCAAAGATGGTATGTCCTGAATAATCCGAGATGCTGGTATGTACAGCCACTCAGTCTTAGCTGGGTTGAGTCGAAGCCTGTTCCTCCCCATCCAGATCCGTACCGCATCCAGACAATGGGACATCACGGAGAGGGCAACACTGATATGGTTCAGGGTGGAGATGAAAAGCTGAGTATCATCCACATATTGGTGATACCTCACCCCGAAACCCCAGATAATCTCACCCAGTGGCTTCATGTAGATGTTGAACAGAAGGGGCGAGAGGACTGACCCCTGGGGCACCCCACAAGTGAAGGGCCTCGGGCTCGATCTCTGCCCCCCTGTCAACACCGATTGCGAGCAGTCCGAGAGGTAGGAAGAGAACCACCGTAAGACGGTGCCCCCCACTCCCAACCCCCCGAGCTGCTGCAATAAGATACCATGGTCGATGGTATCAAAAGCTGCCAAGAGATCTAATAGGACTAGGACAGAGGAAAAACCCCTGTCCCGAGCCCTCCAGAGATCATCCATCAGTGCAACCAATGCCGTCTCCATGCTGTGCCCGGGTCGGAAGCCCGATTGGTACGGATCTAGGTAATCAGCTTCCTCCAGGAACATCGGTAGCTGCTGAACCACTACACTCTCAACAACCTTTGCCAAAAAGTGAAGGTTGGAGACAGGATGAAAGTTGTTTAAAATGTCTGGGTCCAAGGCAGGCTTCTTGAGGAGGGGCCTCACCACCGCCTCTTTCAAGGCGGTGGGAAAGGAACCCTCCCCTAGAGAAGAGTTGACAACTGCCTGGAGCCAGCCACATGAAACCTCCCTGGAGGCATAGACCAACCAGGAAGGACACAGGTCCAATAAACACATGGTGGAACTCAGCCTCCACATGATCCTGTCCACTTCATCTGAAGAAACAGGATCAAACTCAACCCAAATGATATTGGCTAGACTCCTCGCCACCCCTTCCTCCGACTTCTGCCAGTCTGAGTCCAAGCCAGCCCAAATCTGAGTGACTTATCCACCAGATGTTGACTAAATTCCTCAGCTCTACCCTGCAAAGGGTCCTTTCTCGCCTCCTGGTGTAGGAGGGAGCGAGTGACCCTAAACAGGGTGGCCGGGCAATCATCTGTGGGTGCAATGAGAGCAGAGAAGTAAGCACACCTCGCTGCCCTCGTTGCCATCAGATAAGTCCTAATATAGGCTCTTAGCTGGGTGCGGTCAGATTCGGCACGGCTCATCCTCCACCTGCTCTCTAGGCCCCTCCTTTGATGCTTCATCTCCCAGAGCTCCTCTGAAAACCAGGGAGCCAACCGGGATCTGCAGCAAGGGAGGGGCCGCAAGGGGACAACCTGGTCAAGAGCCTCTGAGGCCGCCTGTTGCCAGGTGGACATTAAGGCCTCGGCTGAGCTGTGGATAAGGGAAGTGGGAAATGACCCCAGCGCCATCGGCCGAGCTGTGGATAAGGGAAGTGGGAAATGACCCCAGCGCCATCTGAAACCTCTCAGGGTCCATCAGGCGTCTGGGGCAGAACCATCTAGTTGGTTCCTCATGCCAGCAGCATGAGGTGGCCTGCAGTAGGAGATAATGATCAGTCCATGACAGGGATTGACTAGTCAGTGAACCCCCACCAAGATCATTACACCACTGCCCCAAGATGAAAACAAGGTCAAGTCTGTTCCTCCCCTCATGAGTAGGACCCTGAATTATCTGGGTCAGGTCCATGGCTGCCATGGAAGCCATGAACTCCTGAGCCAAACCCGACACCTCTCCCAGAGAGGGCAGGTTGAAATCCCCCACAACTAAAAGCTTGGGGAATTCCACCGCAACCTCCAAGAGAGCGTCAAGCAGCTCGGGCAGGGCCGTTGTCACACAGCTAAGGGATAGGTACATGAGCAACAGGCCCAACTGACCACCAGGGCCCAATCTCAGGAGGAGAGACTCACACCCGCCCATCTGCAGGACAGTGACCTCCCTTGGAAACAAGGTCTCCCTATAACTACAGCCACCCCTCTGCCCCTACCCTGGGCTCTTGGTTGGTGAAGCACCCGGAAACCTGGGGGACATAGATCACAAAGAGGGACCCCTCCCTCCAGTCCCAACCAGGTTTCTATGATGCAAGCCAGGTCCACAGCCTCCTCCTCAATAAGTTCACAGAGGAGGGGCGCCTTATTTTCCATGGACCTGGCATTTATATAGACCAACCTAAGCCCAGGGACCTCACTTCCCGAGCCCCCGGGGGAGTGGGCAGAAGCAAGAGGGCCGGAGTGCACCACCACTCGAAGACAGCGGGGGCGCACTCCCAAACCATGATTTGGCCCTCTGCTTCTCCATCTCCCGACGTATCCAACGGCCCTGGGGATTGCAATCCCCACCTTGTCCCCGCGGGCATAGATATAGATACCAGTTGCCCAAAGATTGGGGATACCTGGTGCAACACTGGGTGACTTGACCTTTTTTTTAACCTTCTGATATGAGGAAGGCTTGTACCCAAGTTCTGTGCAATTCTTCATCAAGTTGTGGTGCTTGGTTGTCAAGCTCAGCAACTTTGTTTAAAAACCATGGATATCATAATCCAACTTGCATGTATAGAATGTAGACAAATACAGAATAACTGAGTTGCAAGGGACCTTGGACGTCTTTAAGTCCAACCTTTGCTCAGGCAGGAAAAACTATACCATTTCAGACAAATTGTTATCCAATATCTTCTTAAAAACTTCCAGTGTTGGAGCGTTCAACTAGGGTAGAGCCATGGTGGCGCAATGGTTAGAATGCAGTACTGCAGGCTACTTCTGCTGACTGCCAGCTGACTGCAATTTGGCAGTTCGAATCTCACCAGGCTCAAGGTTGACTCAGCCTTCCATCCTTCCAAGGGGTAAAATGAGGACCCAGATTATTGAGGGCAATAGGCTGACTCTGTAAACTGCTTAGAGAGGGTTGTAAAGCACTATGAAGTCTAAGTACTATTGCTATTGGCAACTTCTGGAGGCAAGTTGTTCCACTGATTAATTGTTCTAAAACTGTCAGGAAATTTCTCCTTATTTGTAGGTTGCTTTGCTCCTTTATTAGTTTCCATCCATTGTTTCATGTAATGGTATACCTCTCTGTTGTGTCTCTTACATAACTTTAGTTGCTCTTCTTTTTTTTTTTACTATATCTTATTAATTTAATGTTGTACTTATTTCGGCTTGTGTTTTTAATTTATTTTAAAATAGTGATTTAAAAAAAACAATATCACTAGAGGAAAAAAGATAGTGATTACATGGCAAAGGTATGGCACATGAAGACCTAGACCCATATAAGTTGAACACAACAAACAAAAAAGTTGTACATAGTAACTATCGATACCAATATAAAGTTAATTCATTCCTTGTCATTAAATCAAGACTATATAGCCACTTACTTCATCATCTTCACATTTTTAGAAAACAGAAGCTTTTTAAAATCTAATAACAGATTCATATCTTAGATTCATTCTTTAAAATCAGAAGATACCTTTCAGTTATATAAAATGCTTTGAATGCATTTCTGCATTTTATCATGTTTGTTTCATTGTAATGCTTTTTGGTTTCTATGTAGTAACATGATGTTGCTGGTATATCAACTAGAAAATTTGCCTCTACTCATGGGAATTGATGGGACTAAGAGATAAATAAATAGGATCACCGCCATGATATTCTGTTGTAACAGGACACAAATCAAATTTCATTGCATTGACATTACTGAGAATTCTAGTGAGTGATCTCATTTCTTTCATGCATTGATAAGAAGTGTGAGAAACAACAGATCAACGTTCATTGTTTTATCACACCGCATTTATGATTTTCCTAATTCTAGTACATTTTTCCCTGCCCTTTCAGCAAACTCATCAAAAAGGAGACTTTCAGAGCACACATAAATCTTCACCAAATCTGTTCTTTCTCATGGTCAATGCCTGTCAAATTCTCAGAAGTCAAAGAATTCCTGCATGTCATTTCTATTCATTTGCACTGTGGGCAATTTTTTTCAGTGTGAATGCTGCATATAACTTCTTTCCTCAGTGACATCACCAGAGATGGGAGTGAAAATTATGGCTGGCTTTTGGATGGTTCACAAGGAATTAAGGGTGGAATAGAAATGTTTTGCCCCATATAGGCTGGGTATTCCCAATCCTCTTTCAGCAAAGAGAAATTCACCAAAACTATTTGCACTTTATCATTTTTTTTCTCTAGAAATGTTTTCAAAAGTATTCTAAGGATTCAACTCTTAAACCGAAATGGTGTAACCATAACATACATGTATTCCTAAAGTATGTTAAATCATTTCTATGTCCATAATTATTACTTCTGGTTGTATTTATTACTCTAAATTCAAGGAAAGAACTTACAAAATTGGCATTTTACCATCCATTATTCATCTCAAACTGAATAGCTGACAGGTGTCAGCTTGACTGATAATTCTCTGACAGTGAGACCTTTGATTTCCTTTCTTCTATCTATTGTATCTTTAACCCTTCTAATTTCTAGGTTCTATTATATCAATGGCCTAAAATGGACATCTAAGATCAAAAACATCATAAAAAAGCACAACAAAGAATGTTCTTTTTGCGCCAACTCAGAAAGCTCAAACTGCCCAAGGAGCTGCTGATACAGTTCTACAGAGGAATTACTGAATCTGTCATCAGCACCTCTATAACTGTCTGGTTTGGTTCTGCAACCCAACAAGACAGACACAGATTTCAGAGAGTAATTAGGACCACAGAAAAAACAATTACTACCAACATGCCTTCCATCGAGGACCTGTATACTGCACAAGTCAAAAAGAGGGCTGTGAAAATATTTAGAGACCCCTCACATCCTGGACATAAACAGTTTCAACTCCTACCCTCAAAATGACGCTATAGAGCACTGCACACCAGAATAACTAGACACAAGTACAGTTTTTTCCCAAACACTATCACTCTGCTAAACAAATAATTCCCTCAACACTGTCCAACTATTTACAAAGTCTGCATTACTATTACTATTCATCTTCTCATCACCCATCCCCTCCCACTTGTGACTGTATGACTGTAACTTTGTCACTTGTATCCTATTTATATTGACTGTTTCCTAGTATGATTCGATTGTTTATTGTACCCTATGACTATTATTAAGTGATGTGCCTGATGATTCTTGAATCTTGATGAATGTATCTTTTCTTTTATGTACACTGAGAGCATTTGCACCAAGACAAATTCCTTGTGTGTCCAATCACACTTAGCCAATAAAGAATACTATCTAACTTTAACCCCAACCCTATGGACATCTGGACAGCATTCTTTTTTTCTTAAGGCATGCCCTCCAAATCTTCTTCCAATCTTATCCAGCTTCTTTTAAATTCTAATTAGTGGAAACTATTTAATCTATATTTAGTTCTATCAACAAATGTTACTCAGATTATAATTGAAAGATCGACAACTAACCTTCAACAGTCACTAGAAGTGTCTAATCCAACACCTTTAGCTGCCAGCCAAAGTCTCAACCAGTCAGTTTCTGCTCAGAAACCTAACATGTCTTCCTTTCTCTTGTATGCACTATACAGTAGTTCTATCAGGGATAGGCTGCCTGTGGAATGACAGATCAAGACCCCAGAAATATGTAATGGGTAATACTTCCACAATATTCATAGTGATTTTCTGGTTTGGCCCTGAGAACACTTCAACTCCAGATACATCTTTAGTTTGCCCCAAACCATGAGTGATGGCGAACCCACCCTCTGAACTAGGGGTATCAAACTCAAGGCCCAAGGGCCAGATCCAGCCCATGGGGAAGCTTAGATCTGGCCTGCGGAGCTACCCTGGAAACAGCAAAGGACCAGCCTGTGGTGTCTCTGCCAGTGAAAATGGAGCTCGGGAAGGTCATGGGCGATCATCCTGAGCTCCGTTTTCACAGGCAGAGAGTTGCAGGAGGCCATCGCAGCCAAAAATGGAGCTTGAAGGCCCTTTTTCGCTGGCAGAGTGCTTGAGCCACCACAGGCATCCCCAACATGAGTGACGTTGAGCTGGCCACGCCCACCCTGGCCACGCCCACCCTGGCCCCGAGATCAAACACAACCCTGATGCGGCCCTCAATAAAATCAAGTTTGACACTCCTAATCTAAACCCTCTTTATGGGTGACTAGTTCTAGTCTTACCAATGTTTTTTCACTACTTTCTGATCAGTAACATTTATCAAAACCATTCCCATTCTTTTTTTATGAATTTTTCTGGAAAACTAAGATGTGAAAGGTCTGGACCATTTGAGGAATAGCATCAGGCCAGTGTCCAATCTCACCACAATTATAACAAATATTATTTCCCTTTTCATTTTGACCATTCTCCTGTGTCTTCTCTTTTGGGTTTCATTTTCTTTTGTTATTTTCCTGGCACTGTCACTTTAATTACTGTTTAAAAAAAGTTTATTAAGAGAAATTTAAATAATTGAGTACAAAAGTAAGGTTGTTAGCATTTTAAAAATTCCCAGACAGTTTGCATTAATAGTTATGTAAATTAGGGGACCCTTATGTAAAATTCATTGTATTACAAAGCTTCCATACACTACTGGGTCATAAGCATGGATAGTTACATTTTCTACAACAACAAAAAATATCCATACAAAAGAGCTCCAGATTTGACTATGATTGGAGAATTCAGACAAGAAACTGAATTTCAGCAGCATAATCTTGGGCCATTCTCAGGTCTTTTGTAGGGAAGTCAAATGGAAATAGTAAATATTTTGCTTGCAGAAACCTTGCATTCCAATTCCCTGCTTTCATGTAGCATTTCTGTATTTATGTTAATCACCATTGACATAGATCTTAGATCAAAGAATTATTAGGTTAATCATATCAACTCAGTGCTCGTGGTAAGAATCCAGATAAAAACATTCCATGCAAATGGCTAACTAGTCTCTGGTGGAATATACACAATAATGTGGAATTTTAGTATCCATTATAGAGGTGGTATTCAGCAGGTTCTGACCAGTTCTCGAGAACCGGTAGTGGAAATTTTGAGTAGTTTGGAGAACCAGCACATATCACCACTGACTGGCCCCGCCCCATCTATTCTCTGCCTCCTGAGTACCAGATGATTGGCTGGGTCTTCTTTTGTTGCCCTACACAGGAGAACGGAACTGGAAAGCAGGTTAGTGGGGTGGGGAGGGACTGGGATTTTACAGTATCCTTCCCCTGCTATGCCCACCAAGCCACACCCACCAAGCCACACCACGCCCACCAAGCCACACCAACAGAACCAATAGTAAAAAAAATTGAATCCCACCACTGATCCCTTATTTGCATTTTAAAAGGTAATATTAACACTTTTAACATGGCAATCTAGGCCTCTTTTTTTAACTTCAGAAAAACATGTTTTCTTTCTTCTTCTACAAGGCCATTTCCTTTGATATGTGAGAACTTGTCTTTGCAGCACTAAACAATAAAGAGTGTATTCTGAAAGTCTTTGAATACACTGACAAGTTTAAAGAAAGATACAAGCCCAGCTGAGAGAGAGTAATAATCTATAAATCTCCCTCTTCCACCACTTGTCTGAGGGAGATTCTCCTGACAAAATGCTCTTATTATTTTAGGAAGTGGTGAGTGGGGTGTGTGTGTGTGTGTGTAACGTTCAGTTACAGTTAATGGGAAATGTATAGCCATATCCTATGTCCTACACATTTTCTGATATAAAAAAAACAGATCCTGACCTTTTTTTGGGTGTGATCTCCTTTTAGGAGATCTTTTCAAACTTCTAGTTTGAAGAGTACTATTCCCTGAAGTCTTCTTTGCTCAGTCTGTCTTTGTAGGACTTATTTTCCAAGCTCATTCTCATTGCTTTTTTCTGAACTGTTCCAATAATAACTGAAACCTTCTTAAATGGTGTTGCCTAGATTCAGAGGTGTCCACAGGAATGGAAAGAGATCAAGAGGAATAACCAACAAAAGCAATGTCATACTGTGTCAATATAAGCACATCTGCTCCAGCCTTTTTATGGTGCATTGTGTCTTTGCACACATCTACAAAAAAGGCAGTGCTTCCATTATGATGCTACTTTCATCATTTTAATAAAGGCTTCCAGTTCTACAGATGCCTCTGTCCAGAACCGGACACAGCATTTGATGTGGAATATATCCAAAGCAGAATCAGAATAGCAGAGTTGGATGGGACCTTGGAGGTCTTCTAATCCAGTGGTCACCAACTGGTGGTCCGTGGACCACTGGTGGTCCGCAAGAAAATTTTGGTGGTCCACAGAAAAATTATTTGCCTTTTTTATATTGCACTAAATTAGGGGTCCTCAAACTATGGCCCCTGGGCCAAATACATGCAATGAACATTTGTGTTGCTGCAGAGAGTCTCCCCCTTCAGGGTATTTTTGTGTGGGTTGGAGGGGGCAGAAATTCCAACTTGGGGTCTGCTTCAGCCTCCTGGCGTGGGGCTTTGGGGAAGGCCAGAGGAAGTACAGCTGGTGGCGAAGAGCCAGAGAGCCTTGTTCCAGTGGGACTGCATCATGGCCTGGAACTGGCTGACCATCTCAGCCCGCTGAGCCTCCAGGCGCCAGCACCTGGCCTTGCACTCCTGCAGGTCTTCCCTCTGCTTGGAAAGTCTATGCTCATAGTCCTCAGGGAGATGCTTCTGCTGAGCCTCCTTCTTGGTCAGATCCAATTTGAACTGAGCCAGCTGTTTTGCCAACTCTTTTTGTGGTGGCTGCTTAGCTCCAACAACTGCTTCCTGTTGGGACCCTAAGGAGCCTGGGTGGGCAGGCGAGGAGTGGTGGGAGGGGAGGGGCAACTAGAAGCCGTCGAGGTGCCCCTCAATGTGAGTTGCATTGAGTTGGCCATGCCCGCTCAGTCACATGTCCACCTAGCCACACCACCCAGCTGGCCGATCATTAGGCAGATCATATTAGTGGTCCACAGGATTTAAAATTATGAATTTAGTGGTCCCTGATGTCCGAAAGGTTGGTGACCCCTGGACTGGAAGACCTCCAAGGTCCCTTCCAACTCTGTCATTCTTTTATTGTGTAAAATTTATTCACTATTGCTGGAAGAAATGTCTGTCTTGGTTCAGTTCCAAGTGGGAAGAAAGACACTGGAAACATGGAGGCCACTTGGAAAGATGGTTTAATGGTGAAGCATAACCACCAAGCATGTGTGATTCTGAGTAGATGACCACATGGGGTGGAGAGTGAAATATATTTATACCCTCTCTTGGGCCTTGCAAGCAATGTATCCTGTTGGTTGTCAGACTCCCAGGGCACTATGCAGGGGTCCAGCTAACCTTGTAGGCTCTCTATGTCTCAAGCTTGGTTGAATCTTGTGGGTGATGATATAATGAAGAGGGTTGTGTTCTGAAAGGGTGTTGGGTAATTCCTATTATGGCTTAATGGCTTTGTCCTGGTTTGATCTTGAGTGAGGGCTAATCCTATCACCCTGGAGCTGAAGGCCTTTTGTCTTGTAGATAGGATGGCCCAGTCTTTCTGGGGCTATCAACAAAGGTGAGGGCTGCTTTCCAAGAGCATGTTTCTCCTTTTTTCATCCAGGGTGGAATAATATTCTGCCTTTTTGATATTTCCTAGAATATTTCATTCTTCTAGGAAAGTAGTAGGTGCTAACCTTCTACAATGCCCATCTTACCACACAGTAACTCTCAGCAGCTTACAATACCTCTTCATTCTGCTCTTCACAATTTCTCGTGCAATTTATCATTTTTTATTTTGTCTTGCTTTTTGGAGAATACTGAACCAATATAGAAATTTTTGACCATTTCATTCTTGCCTGTCAATATTCTGGCAGGGGGTAGTACTTATTCTCATCTCCTTTTTTCACATATTCAAAGAATCTCCTCTGGTTTTACATAGCATATTTGCTAACCTCAGATTTTTCTGAGAATTTGCTTTCTGGGCTCCACCTGGTCAGTTACAGGTTACTTGTCTGCATTCTTTTGGGACCCACCTATCCTTCCCATACAGGTACTCCTTGACTTACAACAGTTCATTTAGTGACTGTTCCAAGTTACAACGGCACCGAAAAAATAACATATGACCATTGTTCACACTTATGATTGTTGCAGCATCCACATGGTCACGTGGTTTACATTTGGATGCTTGATAATTGGTTTACATTTATGATGGTTACAGTGTCCTGGGGTCATGTGATCATCTTTTGTGACTATCTGACAAGCCAAGTCACTGGGGAAGCCAAGTTCACTTAACAACCATGTTAATAATTTAAAAACTGCAGTGATTCACTCAACAAATGTGACAAGAAAAGTCACAAAACGGGGCAAACCTCACTTAACAAATTTCTCATTTAGCAATATAAATTCCGGGCTCAATTGTAGTCATAAGTCGAAGACAACCTGTATAAATTCCTTTTAAAAAAATCGGGACTTCATTAAGTTTTTTATGTAGCTACATTGGCTTCTGCTGCTTCCGCTCTCCTCACCCCCATTTCTCTTTTGAAATTATGCTTTTTGTGTCTCCTTCTTTAGGAGCTCCTCCTCCATTTCAGCTCCTTTTCTCACTAGCTTTTTCTGTCAGAGTTACTTAACACAACCCTGAATTTTGTAAACAATTTTAGTTTCTCTCAGAATCAAGAGTTCCAGCATTACATGTCCTTGATCCCAATGTTCCTGTAATTTCTAATTCCTCTATTGTTTTTATTATTGATTGGTAACAAATCACAGGTCTCTTGTGCCTTACTTGAACTTTTGGAGAGAAAGTTATCAGCAGAAAAATCAGAAAACTCCTGGCAGAGTTTGTTCCCCCCCCAAAAAAATATGAGAATGAAAACTCCCACAACCATGATGAAAATTACCTTATTGTCACAATATTTCAGCAGCATACATTTGGGGTGCTTTGGAGGCTACAATTGAGGTTCTCAAGGCCCACATGCAACTCAAAGGGCATTAAATTCCACACTGGTGAATTGGACCCTTGGTTTCCTTAAGAATGTTGTTCCCTGGAGTTGCAAAATTAAAATAGACAGCGTGAACAACTAAAAATATTGTAGACTAAATTATACCTGGAAAAGTGGCGGAGGAAAGAATGTGATTATGTAAGAATGTTGGATTTGCATCACTGACACAGGCTGCAGTTTCCACTTCTTTCAATCTACAATTGGAATTGCCTGAGTGCACTGTTTAAATACTTTAGCACAGAAATGCACAAAGAGACATTCTTTCTTTTCACTCTAAGGAGGAGTACTGACTACATCCCATTTTACAAAGAGTGGTTCAATAAAAAGGACATCCATTTTATGCCAACATTTATAAGTTCTTGTGTGTCTAACCACACTTGGCCAAAGAAAGTATAAACTAAAGTAAGTAAGTAAAGTCAAAACATGCGCATAGTGGTAAATTTGATAATGACAATGATGAGGATGAGGATGGTATTGTCTTGTGCACTTTGTTTAGGATTGTAATCATTGCCTTGTGTTATTTCCCAGGCAAGCTGTATATTCCATTCCAACTGGAAGTATCAAAATCCTTAAGAAAAATCATAAAGCATTGAGTGGAATTATATTGTCAACCATCAGTGTGATGCAGTCAGATGTTGCATTTTTCAGCACCCAGTTATTTTTCGGCATGGATAAAAAGAAGGCATAACAAATAGCAGATGTCTACAATCATTGGCATTTGATTTCAGATTAAAGTTACTTCTCCATTTGCTCCTCTTGTTTTGTTCTAAGGAGTCCAGATTGGAACATCAGCTTCCTAACGGCTCTGCAAAATAGATTAAACTCTCTCAAATTTGCCTTTTGGGATTTCAAGCTGAGACAAGTACTTTTCGAGTAGATGCCATTTTATGCTATAGGGGCAGTGGGATTCATATAGCTTTCATTGTTGCAACTGTCAAAGATCCCCACAAGACCACACTGCCAAAATTCAATTACAAAATTGTGATTTCCATTGGTGTATTTTTTTCCATTTTTGCTCTAAAGCAGATATCTTAAGCCTCTCAAAAGCTTAATATACTTAATTGTGTGTTTTTCTGATACTCTGATATATACTTAATAGTCTCTATCAACTGGGTAGTTAAGTGATGCTATCCAAAGAGTCAATAACCAACTCGGAGACAAAACAGTTTACTAATATTGACCTATCCACTTGGGCATAATAAACTTGCCTTTTTGGGAGGTAGATGCCAAAGGCAACAGTGCGCAATGCAGAAGGCCAAAAATAATCTCATCCATGTGGTTTTAGAATAGCTCTTTAATCCAGAGCTTTTCCATTAGAAACTCATAGTAGGTCTGAATGGAAGGTTCATTCCCCCTGAAAGATGACCCCAAAGAAATGTTCTTATTCCTCCCAAAGGAAGAAATCAGGAAAGTGACAATATTTAAAGTACTACTAATTCTGGAATCTGAGTTACTTTAAATCACTGCAAACGCTGTCAGGAAGCTTATATGACAGGAATTATAGTTAGTCATAGATCAAAGGGAAAAGTAAGTAATTTACTCCTAAGTACAATGTGACTAAATCATCGCTGAAGAATGACCCTTTTATCTCGATGGGTTATTCTACTTGTCACGTTATATAAGAGATTGTCTTGAACACATTGATCAAGGGAAGGAAGACTACTGAAATCCATGATGAATTCATCATGCAAAGGCAGAAGTACATTTGCAAGTTATCATATAAGACTGAATAATAACTTTGAAGAAACAAGGAAGATGTTTTAGAACTGTTTCTATCTATTTTTCTATATATCTGTCTATATTGCAGAAAGTATGACTTCAGCAACAGAGTGGTCAATGCCTGGAATGCACTACCTGACTCTGTTGTTACATCCTCTAACCAGGGATGGGATTCTACCAGTTTGGACCAGTTCTATTGAACCAGTTGCTACAATTCTGCGCAGTTCGGAGAACCAGCAAATCACACCACTGGCTAGCTGCTCCTCTCCCCACCCCTCACCCCACCCAGGAGGCTTCCCTGAGGCCCAGTCAGGGGTGGTAGTCAGGGGGTTGGGGGAGGGAGAAGTGACCTGAGAGCAGAGCTGAACCTTCCTTAGGATTGAAGCTTCTATTTTTCAGTGCAGACTCAGGCAGCAGATTGCAGAAAGGTACGCCTGGGAGTGAAGCTGTGATTCTGCAAGCAGCTCAATCTGCCTGCCTGCTTTGCCTGATTTTGGTTAAAAGTTGCTCTTTTTTTAAAATAAAAATTTCAATCTTTACATATATATTTACAATATTTACATACAAGCCATGTCCAGACAGTCACATGACCACCAAGCCACACCCACAAATTAGGCCATGCCCAAAGAACCAGTTGTTAAGAAATTTGAATCCCACCCCTGCCTCTAACCCCCACTCCTTTACCCTTAAACTATCCACTATTGACCTCATCCCATTCCTAAGAGGTTTGTAAAGGGTGTACATGTGCACAATCGTGCCTAGCGCCCCTTTCCTATTGTCCCCATTTATTCATACCTATTTCCTGTATTCATACTCATGTTTACTCTGATATCTATTATCCTGTAAGCGATTGACAAATCAAATAAATAAATAAATAAAATATCTATCTATAATGTGTGCATGTGTGTGTGCTGTAGATAGTAATAACAATAGCAATAGCACTTGCAGTAGACTTATATACCGTTCCATAGTGATTTACCGCACTCTGAGAAGTTTACAACATCAGCATATTGCCCCTAACAATCTGGCTCCTCATTTTACCATGGCTGGTTTTCCTTCCTCATCTTTTAATCATCATATTCAGAAGAAAAGTGCAGAGTACTTATTTATATCCCATATATGTTACTTTTTATAAATAACTCCCTCCTATTTTCCCCGCAACAACAACCCTATAAGGACATTTGGGCTGAATGAGTATGCCTAGCAGAGTTGGTTTACAACACCCATGAGTCACACCCACCCAGGATGTCTGTACTGTGATGATGATGATGATGACTATCATACCCATAGAATTAGTAAGGATTGGGACGATAATTCAAGATATCTTGAAAGGATTAGGTTAGCTGGCTTATTTATTTATTTATTTATTATATATCTCGCCTCTCTTCCCCCATCAGGGGAACTTGAGGCGGCGTACAACAAACTAAAAACATATCCTATACAATATAAAACCAAAAATCTCATTCATATCATCCAAACATACAAGAGGGAAGAACAGAGGTCTCAGTTCCATGCCTTCCGACAAAGCCAGGTCTTAACGGCTTTGCGGAATGTAGGTAGATTGGGGATGGTTCTAATCTCCGCAGGGAGCATATTCCAGAGGGACGGTGCTGCCACAGAGAAGGCCCTGGCCCGCGGGCCCACCAGCCAACATTGTCTGGCCGACGGTATCCGGAGCAAGCCTTCCCTGTGGGATCTAACCAGGCGCTGGGAGGTATAAGGTAGCAGTAGGTGGTCTCGAAGGTATCCCGCTCCTAAGCCATGAAGGGCTTTAAAAGTTGTTACTAGCACCTTGAATTGCACCCAGAAGACCACCGGTAACCAATGCAGCTCACGGAGGATAGATGTTATATGGGTGCACTTAGGTGCCCCCATAATCACTCGCGTGGCAGCATTTTGCACCAGTTGAAGTCTCCAAGTTCTCTTCAAGGGCAGCCCCATGTAAGCGCATTGCAGTAATCCAATCGAGAGGTGATAAGGGCATGAGTGACCATGTGTAGAGCCCCTCGGTCCAGGAAGGGTCACAACTGGCGCAACAGGCAAACCTGTGCAAAGGCCCCTCTGGTCACAGCCGTAAGGTGGTGGTCAAATTGTAGCTGTGGATCCAGAAGGACCCCCAAGTTGAGAACTCGTTCTGAGGGGAGCAATTTCTCTCCCCCCAGTACCAAAGTTGGATGATCAACTGAAGCCCGAGGGGCCTTATGAGTGCTTTAAATCCAAAATTAGAATGAGAAATGTTTGGCTCTCCCAAATTCCCCTTTTTAAGTCCCCAGAACCTCCTCTGGCTAAAATGTTTCTCATTTTGTTGGGGAAGCACCTGAAAAATGTAGACCCTTAAAGCCCACTTATCTGTGTGTTGAAGAGCTGCTCACTCTGGATCATCCCTATCAGGGGTGGGCTTCAAAAATTTTAGCAAAGAGTTATCTGCCCAATTGTTGGGTGGTCATGGCCATGGTGGGCGTGGCCTAGTCAGTCTCCTGAACCATGGGGAGAGCGTTTTTGCCCTCTCTCTGGGCTCCGCAGGCTTTCCTGAAGCCTCCAGGAAGGTGAAAATGGCCTCCCTGGGCTCCGGAGGCTATCTGAAAGCCAGAAATGGGCCCATTTCCAGCCTTACCGAACTTCTGGGAGGCCTGTTTTTCGCCCTCCCCAAGCTTCCATGCACGCTCTGCATTTACCTGCATCCAAAACGGGCCATGTGGGGACTCCTGAGAGGGGAGGGTTGGGTGGGGCCAGCCAGGAAAGGGATTTGGGGGTTCTTCAAACTGCATAGAATCTTAGCTAGGGGCTCTCCCGAACCCCTAAGAACCCGCAGCAGCCCACCCCGATCCCTGTGCCCTCAAGCTTCCAGGAGCCCATTAAAGATGGTCACCAGGCACCCAAAAGGTTACTCTTCTCTGATATTCAGCAATACATTACCTCAGACTACAAGCTGAGGGGTGCAATAAATATTTATGTATTTTTATTTATTTCATTCGGACAACTAGGTCATTTCAGTGATGAACTTTCAATTGCTTATGTTCCCACTTAACATTACAAAAGATCAAAAATGCAGCACAAAGTAATCTTAATTCTCACAGACACTGCTTCAACAACCCATACCAGGAAAAAAAAAACCTATAACACGTGTCAATTCACATAAAAGCCTGTGTCCATTGCCCAAATAAAACGTAAAATACTCCAAGGCCTGTTGGTCCAAGTTAAAAGGACTGTCCTAAAATGCCACAGGACTTGTGCCGATCAAATCTCAGCTAAGAAGCTGTTCCAAAGAAAGAGAATAGCAACAACACTACCCAGCCAACAGCACCTGCTGACATATTATGTTTAAATAAAGTAGAGTCTGCAAATAACCCTCCTTGCAAGCCGAAAGATGCAGTTTATGGAATAAATGCATATCCTATATTGTTTTGATTGAGATTAATATCACTATAAAGCATAGTATCTCCAGCAGAAAGATCAAAGGAGTCTGGCTGAGAACACCCTTGCTGTGTGTGTGTGTGTGTGTGTGTGTGTGTGTGTGTGTGTGTAAAGCTAGCCAGCTGCAATATGTGGTGTTAGGCTAGATGAATCAATGACGAGACAGAATTAACAAGTCAAGATTCATCAAGCCTACACCATAACATAAAGTAGTGCAAAGCTAAGTATCATTTGATATATAAGGAAATCAGAATGCTGTAATTTATAAAATTGCAAGCAAGAGATTTTCAGCTTGGTGGCCGATTCTGAAGAGCTTTCCTAGGATGTAGTCAGTGATTACATCCTAGGAAAGTCATACTGAAAGCAAGGCACATTTGGAAAGACTTCTTCTACAGGTCCTCCAACAATAAATTGCAATAGAATTCACTCAATCTGATACTTTCCATAATTTATGGGACTATATTTATTGGACTATAAACATGATTGGACTATAAACATGATTATCTTCTGAAGCAAAGGAGCTGCTGGCAAGACTTCCAAATGCAAGGTGTTCATGCTGGCTGAGGTTAATGGGAGTTATAATGACATTCAAAAACCAGGAAATTAGGGGAGTCATCCATACAGCCTTATAAAGGGAAGGCTTCAGCTGCAAACACAGCTGCTGAATTCATTTTCCGCAGCTGTAGTTCAACAAAGTAACATCAGACTTTGCATGAAAGCACAGGAAGAGTGAGGGAACGTTTAAAATATTTCTGCAGAATTGCAGTAGAACCCCGCTGAAATGCCAATTCTGCTTTTCTGCTTAAGTGGAAGGAAGAGTTTGTCTCTTTGTCTGAAATGATATAGGGCAGGGGTGTCAAACTCGCAGCCCATGGGCCAGATGCATCATGCACTGGCCACACCTGGTTTAGTGAAGTGGGGGGGAAGTTGCAATATGTCACGCGACGATGCAAGTTTGACATCCCTGGTGTAGGGTTTCCTGCTTCAGCAGGGAGTTGGAGTAGAAGACCTCCAAGGTCTTCTCCATTATTTCATTATGCTGTTATTTCTTTAACATAATAAAAATATCTTAATAGATTCTCTCCGTTTTTCATGATGTTCTTATTATGGTCTTACAGCTGCCGGAAATTGCACTCAGAAATACAGGGCTGCAATGTCTGGTTTATTTAGCCTATTACTGGGTACACCAACACATTAGATTCATCCAAAATGTTAGAGCAGGCTCCTTTGGACCTAATTTATCAGAAAAGGATGAAGGAGCAAGATCTCTACAAGGCAATCCAAACCAAACCAGGAGGCTTCATGAATAATTTGCCAAGCATGTCAAAGCATTGCAGAAAGGGAGATATTGCATCTGCAAAATACTGTTCCCGTTTTCCTGTAAATCATCAGGAGGATGAATAAAGGGGAAAAGATAAATAGAAGAAAAGCAAAATGTATCAGTCCAAGGCCCATGATAGCCAGCATTTTGATTCTCACAGATGCTTCTTGAATGTGTGCAAGCCAGAAATGAAGACCTATCCCTTTTCCACCATGATTTCCCAGAAACTGGTATTTATTTATTTCATTTTAAAAATTTATTTATTAGATTTGTATTGCCACCTGTTCGCCGTGGCGACTCAAGGCGGCTTACAACATATAAAACCACAATTTAAAATAATAAAACTCGTAAACTTGTATTTGAAGGTATGCTGCCCTTGATTTTAAAGTAACACTGGATCTTCAATACTAATAACATCCAATAACATCCATTGAAATCCTCCATTGATTTATCCGATTCACAGCCAAGTTAATGGCCATCACCATATCTTGTGTTAATCAGTTCCACAAGATATCCATTATCTGGAGATGGACTTTCTTTTTCTGTTATAAATCTCCTTCCAATCAGCTTCATTGGATGATGATAATGTTTTGAAATGGGAAGAGAAACAAAAATTCTCTCTGATCACTTTCTTCAGGCTACTCATGCTTTGATACATTTCAGTCATGTTCTGCCTCAGTCCACCGACATGGACTTGTTTCAGTCCTTTCATTAATGATTCCTAAAATTTTGCTTTTCCCATAGCAGCTACATCCTGAGCCCAGATCTTCATCCTGCTATTCAGGATGACCCACAACTTTTTTCCTAACTAGTTATAGACCACTCAAATCCCATCTATGCATATATGAAGATAGGCTTTTTGCAGGAAAATAAGAAAAACTAGCATTTGTCACTGTTGGAAGAAATGTCCCTCTGGGTTCAGTTCCAAGTGGGGAGAAATACACTGGAAACATGGAGGCTATTTGGAAAGATAGTTTAATGGTGCACAGGACCACATAGTTTGAGGTCCTGGGCAACTGAGTACATGGGAAAGAGAGAGGAAGAGGGAGAGGGAGAGGGAGAGAGAGAGAAAGAGAGAGAGAGAGAGATACCCTCTTTGGGCTTTGAGCTTGCTTCCTATTCCCATGGAAGAAATGTATTCTGATTGGTTGTCAGACTCCCATGGGTCTAATCAGGGGTAACTTTGTAGATTGTCTTGAGTCCCAGGCTTGACTGAATCTTGCTGGATTATGATGTAATGAAGAGGGTTGTGGCCTGAAAGATCCAAACCAGGACAAAACTATTAAACCATAATAGGAATTGCCCAACTCCAGAGGGCCTCCAGAGCCCGGGGAGGCCATTTTCGCCCTCGCGGAGACTTGAAGAAAACCTCCGGAGCCCGGGAAGGGTGAAAACGCACCCCCCCCCGCCATGGTGCAAGAGGCCAACTAGGCCACGCTCACCCAGCAACCAGGCAGAGAACTGGTTGCTAAATTTTTTGAAGTCCACCCTTGCCTAATCCTATCATGTCCTGAGGGTGAAGGCCTTTTGTTTTGTAGATAAGCTGGCCCAGCCTTTTGACTTGAAGGTAGGTTGGCACCAAAATATCTGCTGGGGGGCAGGAAGCTGAGGCTCTGAGTTTATGTCTTTAGAAACATATTTCTCCTTTAGGGAAAATATAAAATTTTGCCTTTTTAATATTTCCTAGAATATTTCGTTTTTCTAGGAGAGGGTTGGTGCTAACTTTCTACATCATGTTTTCATGCTGATCAATAAGAGAAATGACTGGCAATATATTCTCCTCTTTGGGACTTTTTTTTAAAATTGAACTGTGATGTGTGTGGGTTTATATATAAATTTTATTAAATTATAAAATTTATAAAATTCAGCTGTGAAATAATAGTTCTTCTTTAGAATTTATCCACTGCTGACCTGCTGTCTGAGGTCTTCTGATCTTGGCTAGTAACATGACCTTAAACAACCACACCTTGCTTCTTGCTTACTGGATATGCTGTAAAATGTGCCTCTGGAGCAAAGAAACACAGACCTCTCTCCTTGTTGGCCTTGAAGGATAGCAAAAGAGACAGCAATGGATCTGAAAGCTTCCTCAGAAAGGATAGGAATAAATTGGTAACCATTTTAGGAGGGCTAGGATTGCTCAGTCTGCAAGAAGCTGCCTTTTTAAATTAATCAATAATTCTTAATATAACATATATAAAAATAGGTCTATGACTGTGGAGGATCTACTTTCCTAATCCTGCATTAGAGGTTTAACTTGGATCTTTGAATGTAGAGGCACCACTTATTCTTGGGCTTATCTCTGTTCCAAAGCTTCTCTAAATTGGAGGAGAAAGGTGTTGCTGTTCTCTGAATCAGAGAAGAGGGTGATGGGATGTGATTCTGAACTATTTTTAATGGCAACTCAGCATTTGTTTTTGTTCTTTCCCTTCCCCCCTGTTGTTTTTATAAACAGTTTACAAACTAAACCCCTAAATGCTGTGGTGAATATGATCCAAAGCTCAGCATTTCCTTCCCAAATCTGCTCTTTTTTAATCTCTCTTTCGCTCTTGAGATTGTTTCATGCTGAACAGTGCAAAAAAATGAACATTTATTAGTGTGTTGAGGGCATTTGCCTCTTGAACCCTTGATTCCACAGTTTTTGCCACTAACTTGCAGAGGGAAGTCACTTTATTTACTCAGCAGCAGTCTGTGATACAGAACTTTTTAAAGCAATCTCAGCTGCAGTGGATCATCATCATAGTGATATTTTGTCTGCTTAAAGCAGTTGCCATTTCAAGCACCATATCAAGTCAGAGACCCTGGTAGTAAACACTACTTTTCGGGGGTGGGGGGGTGATAAAAGTATGGAGTGTTAAGATTCAGTCTAACCCTATGGAAAACCATACATTTTGTGTTCACTTCCATCTCCATTATAATTAGCCACACAATAGGATCTATTTCAACTAGAAGGTGAACAAGGCACTAGTTGGAGAAACAGCCACTGGAGCAGCTGTGGATTAGATGCTGGAGATGTTTTGCTAAGTAAAAATCTCTGCAGAGGGAAGTTCTTGCTTGCTTTGCTTTTTGGCTAATGAGGCTCACTTACAAGTTGATTGATGTAGCTGTCAATTTGTAAATACAGCAAGGGAGAAGGGTGAAATGCATGGAGAAGCAAGCAAGGATTCATATGGATGATATCAGAGGAAAGTTGTGTTGATGCCCCATGATAAACACAGAATGGTTTAACATCTTGGTTGAGTGCAGACAAATGTGATTTATGCAGTAAACCCTGCTTAAGCAAACCATGGCTTAGCATGTTGCATGAACTCAGATGGTAATATGGTCAATGTTAGATGCAATATGGAAAGAACCCTGAAGCAAAAGGGACGCGATTACATATAAGTGTTGTGGTTAGCCGGCAGCAGGTGCAGACAGTGGAGAGAGCGAGGACTCAGATGAGGGGCCAGGACCATTAGGGAGTGGACTTCTGTCTTCAGAGATTGTGGGGGCTGGCAGCAGTGATGAGGAGGTTCCCGAGGAGCCTGTGCCAAGTGCACGTGCACGCAGGATAGCTTGTAGGAGAGAGCAGTTACAGCAACACGGGCAACTCGGGAGTAAGGCTGCAAGGTAATGGCCCCTCCCTCAAGAGGATAAAAGCCAGGTTTGAAGAAGCGTTCTTTGCAGAAGGCAAAGACGCTCTGAAACTCAGCCTCATGGACATTATAGTTAGTATTTGAAAACTCTTGTAAACTATTTCTTATCTGTGGGTTTTTGGCAGCCTTGAAAAACAACTTGGCAAGGCTCTTTCTTGTCGGAGCTAATTAGTTGGAAGCAGCCTTTTATCTGTGAAGAAACAGAATTCATGAATGAAACCTTAAAAGGTAGCGGCTGCTGCCTTTGTCTTGTGTTTGCTTTCTTGGAACCAGGTTGGGTCAGAACCATATGTTGTAATTTGTAAAGCTCAGTGACATGAGTCCAGAGATCATCTTGAAGGACACGCTGAACCATACACACAATTGGTTGAAAGATCCAGTCCAGATCGGTCACTGGGACCAGAGAAACTAGTCTTCTGAGCTTTCAGACTTGTGCTGGAGCCCATCCTCAAGGAACTTCTCTCTATTGCAGGGGTGTCAAATTCATGTCATCACGGTCGTAGGTCGGGAGTTTGACAGCCCTGTTCTAGTAGAATATGTGCTTTGGGCTATTCTATGCATCATGCTTATGTGATGCCTTCTTATTGGTTGATTGGTGTGTTGATGGCTGGCGATTGGCTATTGTTTCTTTATGCTGCAAGACCTCAGCTTATAAGTAAGCTTTAAGAGAAGAGTAAAATGTTAAGTTTGCATAAAGAGTCAGACGCGAAGAGCTTCAGTGAAGAGTTTATCAGTGACTACAGCTCAAATGGACCCGTCTTGGCTGGGCTACGGCTGCTACTTATAACCAGCAGCCGCAGTTGCCAGCCAATCAGAGTGCAGGGTTTTCCCGCACTTTTCAAACCAATCATATTTGACATTTTACAAGAACAATTCAAACTAAACCAATGACATTCAAGCCTACATACATAACATAAAACAATTGGTTGAGCTCATGCAAACCTTAATCACCAGTTAACCAAAACAAAAAACATTGTGTTTTGATAAAATAGCTCATACCATCAGCAAATGTGATGCCTGGTGCATAAGACTATTACTGGATTCCCAAATTGAACACTAAATTCAAAGCTACCTGAGCCCTATTTATCCTAGTTTATTATGGTGTACAAATACAGGGTTTTTTGGGGGAGTGCCTATGAAATATGAAGCTGGTATTAAAGTAAATACATAAACACTGCACTAAGAAATAGGAGAAAAGGTGATTGCCTAGATAATACTAAAAATTTTGAAGATACTGAAAGGTGTTTTTTTTTAATCCAGTTTTCTTGGCTGAAAAATAGCACTATGTTTCTTAATCTAAAATCAGTTCTTGATCTCCAATCTAGTTCTTCACAGCTGTAGTGGACTACACCTTCCAAAATTCTCAGCCAGCCTGGTAACTCCTTTGTGCAAGTAAACTGAACTCTCCAAATGAACAAATATATGAACCTTTTCCTGGGTAGCTACAGAAGCATTTTCCAATGGTGAAGTTGCAAAAATCTATGCAGATCTCTTTTAATCCTAAACCCATCACAAAAAATTCAATGCACTTATCTTTTATTTAATCATCCAGGAGGCATAAACCTGTCAGGAGCACCATGGAGGATTTAAATGACACCTTAATGAAGAAAGTCAAAGATAAGATTTGGCTCATTTGGAAAAAGCTCCTGACATGGAAAGAAAAATGCTCCTTGTGTTATTGTTGAGCTGCTGGCTGAGGACTGAGTCTCAAAAATGCAGGTGTTGCAACCCTCTTAGTATATTCCCCACAAAGGGAATTTGATCAACTTGTTGCTGAGTGTATAATGGAAAATTAATGTTTTTATTGTGTCTTTTTGCTGACATTTCTTGTTAAATGAAGACTGATGGCATTACTGTATCAGATTCTATGGGGAAGCCTAAAAACCATGAGTTATTCTTAGAGGCAAGAGGCAATATGGTGAGATTTTTTAAAAATAACAACATCATTTAATAAAACTGTTGAAGTAGCAATAGCTATCTGAATTTTAAAGATGGCAGTTTCTTTTTTTTAAAAAAAAACCTCTATCTAGGTGGTAGGTTGTTCACATATACATGTATGTGAAGTCTGATATATAAATAAATTATATGCTATCACATCATTTTCAATTCCTAGTGTCCACATAGTTACATTTCCTTCAAGACAATCTATCCCTATCCCTAATGTTCTTTGATGCCTCTCAATGGTGCCCTTATCTCATCTGTAATCGAGTCTTGTTGCTGATTGTCCTCTTTTTTGTTTTACTTTCCCCACTACTAGAGCCTTTTGCAGGGATCTGGGTCTTTGCATAATGTGTCAGAAGGAAGATGATTTGAGCCTGATGATTTGTGCCTCAAGTGAGAACACCAGGCTGATGTATTCAATGATCCATTAGTTTGTTTTCTCGACTGTCCATGATATCCCCAGGAGTCTTTTCCAACACCAAAGTTCAAAAGCATAAATATTCTCCTATCCTGCTTCTTTAAAGTTCAACTTTTGCTTCCATAGAATGTCACCGGAATACCATAGCTTGCATGATTCTGATCTTTATGGCTGTAGATCAGAGATGGTATTCAACAAGTTCTGATCAGTTCTGGAGAACCGGTAGCAGAAAGTTTGAGTAGTTCGGAGAACTGGCAAATGGCACCTCTGACTGGCCCTGCCCCCATCTATTATCTGCCTCCCGAGTCCCAGCTGATTGGCTGGGTCTTCTTTTGTTGCTGTGCAAAGGAGAATGGAGCTGGAAAGCAGGTTAGTGGGATAGGGAGGGAATGGGATTTTGCACTAACCTTCCCCCTGGATAGAGAGGGAATGGAGATTTTACAGTAACCTTTCTCCTGCCATGCCCACCAAGCCACGCCATGCCCACCAAGCCATGCCCACAGAACCGGTAGTAAAAAATTGAATCCCACCACTGCTGTAGATATATCACAGCATTTGAATTTATTTTCTAAGGCCTTCATGGTTGCTCTACTAAATACTGGCCTGTGGTGTATTTTTTTGACTGCTTGTTCCTTTACTGTCGATGGATGAAACTAGGCAGAATCTACCTATCACTTTGATATCTTCATTGTCAATTGTATGGGTGATTATTCTATTGGTTATCGTTAATTTGGTCTTCTTTATATTTAAGATTCCCATTTTTTCACTGTCTTCTTTGACTTTTAGTATTATGGCCCATAGATCCTTCACATTGTCAGCCCATCTTCTTCCAATCCAGCTTCCCTTAATATATACTCAGCATTTAGAAGCCTTGTGGCACTCCTTTGCCAATTGGGAGCTGGTCTGTTTTTTCATGTCTTGTCCAAATTGTGATTTCCTAACCTGCATATAAGTTGCTCATGAGGACATTTAGAGGTTTGGGGATTCCCATTTTTCTGAGCACATGCCACAACTTGATATAATCAAAAACAAACACTGACTTTTCTTTGACATTCTTTGGGTTTTTTTCAATTAGCCATCATAGATCTAAAGTTAGCTTGAACATCTGGCATTTCTGTTTCTATATAGGGCTCTAATTTGCATTGGATGATCCTAAACATTATTTCACCAGCATGTGAAATTAAAGATATTGTAACTTAGTTTGCACACTGTTTTTATATTGGAATATACACTGATCCTCTCCAGTCTGTTGGCCACTGTATCATTCTCCAAATCTGCTGGCATATCTTGGTGAGGACCTTGACTGAATTTTCTTCTGCTGGTTGCCATATTTCAGTGAGCATTCCATTAGTTCCTATTGCTTTCTGGCTTGGTAATGACTGGAATGCTTCATCATCCAGTACTAGAGGTCCTTCTAGTACTAATTATCTTCTAAGGTACCAAGAGAAACTTCCTAACTGTGAGAATAATTATCCAGTGGAATAGCTTGCCTTCAGAAATCATGGGCACTTCAGCACTGGAGTTTTTTAAAGAAGAGACTGGGCAGCCTCTTGTCTGAAATGGTATAGAGTCTCCTGCAGCAGGAGCTCATAGACTTCAGGCTTGCCAGTCTAGGTATTCTGTTCTGTGGTCTATTATCTATTCTATTCAGTTCTGTTCTATTATCTCTTTTGAATCAGTTACTTTCTGTTCATTGGCATCCTTTACCATGCCAGCTTGGAGCCACCTTTTGAATTCAGATATCTTTTGAAAGACTTCCCTTGTTTTTTTATGTTCATTTCCTTCTTATATGTCTTATCTAACAGCTCTCTGAAATTCTTAGCTAAGTTCCCTTCTGAGATTTATGTCTTTTTTGGCTGTAGCTTCTCTTTTTTTTAGAAATTTCCACAATTTGTTCATACAATATATTAAACTTGCTGAAAATAAGGCTGAAGGGGTTTTTGGAAATGATTTTTGTGTGTCTGTCTGCAGTTCATTGGCAATTTTTTTAAATTACATTTATATGCTGCCCTTCTCCGAAGACTCAGGGCGGCTTACAATTTTTGGGATACAACCCAATGCGCTCAGCAATAGCCTTCATTCTATTGTATATGCCTGCTTATTACTAAGCGGCATTTTTACAAAGTCAGCTTATTGCCCCCAACAATCTTGGGTCCTCAATTTACCTACCCCGAGAGGATGGAAGGCTGAGTCAACCTTGAGCCTGGTGGGAATCGAGCCTACAGTAATTGTAGGCAGCTGGAACTTAAGTGCTAGGCATTTAACAGCCTGCACCACCAAGGCTCTTGGCAATGAGCATGGCATGTTCCCTGGCTAAGCTGGCAATGCCTACGTCACTGTTTAACTGGATAACTGCATGCCAGTGCTATGGGCTGTGGCTTCTAATTGATTCATTTGGTGGAGACATGGTCATTTTCTTAACATGCCTACATATTAAGACAGCATGTGGCTTATTTAGGTACAGCATACTATATGACTATAGGAGCAGCATTTGTTAAATAAATCTAAGGCTTGGTGTGCTATGTTAACCCAACAGAAGATCCTGTGATTCTAAGAGTATCCCTTGTATCCGACTGTCTGCCGTAGCACAAAAGAGCAGTTCTGTAGAATGAGGCCAAGGGGCCATCTAATCCTACGTTTTTCATTACCAAGTGACTAAGTGGTACATTTATAAAGTTCACAAAAATGAACAGGAAGACAATCACTCTGTTCCACTGTTGCTCCTTACCAGCTAATGTTTTAGAAAAACTGCCTGCGATTCTGGAAGTAGCATCAAAACCATCAAGACTAACTGCCATAGATAGCAAGGCTATGATGGAAAGGTAAATATTGCCAGGCAATTTAATATAGGCCTTAAAACAACATCTTCTCTTCCCTTCTGAATTTTGATCGCACCACTATCAGATGTATTAACTAGAAGTCTGCAAAGCATCCCAGGCTGTTTTAACACCAGAATGAACTATTCTAACCATGGAAGTGTCTGTCCTAAAAGCGTTTTTTCAACTTTGTTTTTCCTTGAAGACATTTCGCTTTTCATCCAAGAAGCTTCTTCAGTTCAGAACTGAAGAAGCTTCTTGGATGAGAAGCAAAATGTCTTTTACAAAAAACAAAGTCCAGTTGCCTTTTGAAAAAGCACCTTTGAAACAACCATAACCTGGATGACTGAGAATCAGAGGTGGTATCCAACAGGTTCTGACCAGTTCTGGAGAACCGGTAGTGGAAATTTTGAGTAGTTCAGTGAACTGGCCAATACCACCTCTGACTGGCCCTGCCAACCCCATCTATTCTCTGCCTCCTGAGTCCCAGCTGATTGGCTGGGTCTCCTTTTGTTGCCCTGCACAGGAGAACAGAGCTGGAAAGCAGGTTAGTAGGGTGGGGAGGGAATGGGGATTTTGCAGTATCCTTCCCCTGCAACGCCCACCAAGCCAAGTCACACCCACCAAGCCACACCCACAGAACCGGTAGTAAAAAATTTTGAATCCCATCACTGCTATGTACTACTTTGGTTCCAAAAAGATGCTCCAGATTACACAGAGCAATGAATATAACCCATCTCTGCAATTCTGCAAAGCAGGCACATTTTTACCTTGGATCCTGCAGCTGCCGTGTGATTATTATTATTTTATTCTAAATTCTACTTACAAGATTATTACTCATATATTTCTTGTAGATTGCCTTTCCTATGAAACCCTTCACTCATGCAGCACTGTTCTCTCAGAATTTCTTCCCAGCAGATTGAGTCTTTCATACGTGAACGTGTGTGAGAAAAGGTGATTATCCAGGTTTTTCTCTGTTCAGCTACATTTGTATTGCTTTAAAACAGAAAGCAAAACCCGAGGCATTTGCCTCTAGCCCTCATAGACACTGTTATGCCTGTGAGGCTGTAAACTTTTTTCTCATTTGGAACAAGATCTTGTAGTGTGATGGGGAGACTAAGCCAAGGCAAAGTCTTGTGTCCATGCCATTAATAGCATGGCCCATAATTATTGAAATGCCCAGCTTGCTACCAGCAGGCAGGCATTGTTATGTTCGGTATCTGCTTTGACTCTGAAAGGATGGCTGGGTTTTCACTTAAATCGGGGCATGCATTCACTTGCTATGGACTTGTCAGCTTGTTAACAATTTAACAGGGCATTTTGCCATTTCCCAGAGCAACTGGGCGGACTGCACTGTGTAACCTTTCGGCAGGAATAGATGACAGGGCCATTGATTCCCAGTAATCTTAATGTTAAAATGACTGTCTCACATCACATGTCAGCACTAAGCCTCCCAAGCAAATCAGAATGGCAAGACATAGGATTTTTGCAGGCATTTTTATGAGACACTAAGACCAGGGAGCCAGATTTTTGTACGGTCTCGTTCTTAATACATTTCCTACGGGTTGCATTGATTGCAGACCGGCTGTGAAACAATTTCCCCATCCTGCTGATAGATTTAAAAAGAAAAAAGAAACTGAAACTAATGAAGTTCTAAAGAACAACATTTGAACCAAGCCTGGAGGATTCCAAAGATAGAGACCATAGAATTATTATTATTAATTAGATGTATATTCTACCCTTTGTATAGGAGCTTAAAACTCCATGCATTGTGCTCCCTTCTCCTCTTCCCATTTTTTTCTCTCCGTCACAACAAAACCCTGTGAGATTGGCTGGCTGAGAGTGTCTGCAAAACCACTCAAGGAGATTCTGTGGCTGAAGCAGAGGTGGTATTCAGCAGGTTCTGACCAGTTCTGAAGAACCAGTAGCGGAAATTTTGAGTAGTTCAGAGAACTGGCAAATATCAACTCTGACTGGCCCCGCCCCCATCTATTCTTCACCTTCTGAGTCCCAGCTGATCGGCTGGGTTTCTTTTGTTGCTCAGCACAGGAGAACGGAGCTGGAAAGCAGGTTAGTGGGGTGGGGAGGGAGTGGAGATTTCCTTCCCCTGCAGTATCCTTCCCCTGAGATTTTACAGTATCCTTCCACCAAGCCACACCACGCCCACCAAGCCACACCCACAGAACCGGTAGTAAAAAAAATTGAATCCCACTACTGGGCTGAAGGTAGACCAGAACTTGGATCTTCCTATTAAGTACCTTAATCATGATACCACACTGGATCTCTGAAATGAAATGAAGATGGCAATACCAGCACAACATTATGGAAAGGGACAAAACTGAAGAGTTCTCTCATAGTACTTTTTAAAAAAATATATTTGAACAGAACCTAGAAAGAAGAAGAGTGAGAAACAAGGAGACATGTCAATGCAATTACTAGAAAGAAGAAAATACTTGTGATGAAGTCCAGTATGGCCAGCCTCATAACCTATAAAGCCATCCATGGCTTAGGGCCAGGGTACTTGAGGGAATGTCTCCTGCCAGCATCGAACACCAATCACCCGGTGTGCGCCCACAGACAGGGCCTCCTTGGGGTACCGTCGGCCAGACAGTGTCGGCTGGTGGTCCCTAGGGGGAGGGCCTTCCCTGTGGGGATGCCCACTTTGTGGAACCAGCTTCCCCTGGAGCTACGATTGGCCCCTGACCTCTGCTCCTTTGGCCACGGCCTAAAGACTTGGCTATTTGAACAAGCCGGCCTGGACTAAAGGGTGGGGTTGTTTTAAATGTTTGTGGTAGGGTTTTAAATATTTATTTGGTCCAATTGATTTAATATTTTTTAATTTCTTTTAACTTTTGTATTCGTTGTTTTTTATGTGAGCCGCCCTGAGTCCTTCGGGAGATAGGGTGGCATATAAGACCAATTAATTAATTAATTAATTAATTAATTAATAACACAACTCAGGGTGGGTGACCTTTTGCTGTCTGAGGACCATGAATAACATTTGGGAGGAATTTTAAGGCTATAGTAGGTAAAATGATTGTGCAAATGAGAAAGCTGACGTTTCTGTGTTTTGCTTTATTAAGCTGTGTTAGGCTTCGTTTAGGCCTCAAAATGGCAGGAAACCACAAAATCAACTCATGTCAGGAGTGAAAGATCAGGTCCAAACATGAAGGTCCAATTAAACTGATTTGTTGCTAAGTGGCCCAGTCACAGGAATCTTCTCAATTAACAGTTAGTACCTGCTAGGAATTAGATAAAAGATCTACAGAATTCAAGGGGGTATGACTGCTTGTATAGGGATTCTAGGCTGATCCTTCTTTTAACTCTGCCCCCAGGTTCTTCCACTCCTCCTTCTACAATTCTCAGCAATTATGTTCAGAGAGAATTCCAAGCCATAATAAAAAGATGGGGTGGGAGCAACCGGCCCTACAGCCATTGCTTGTTCATCCTTGTTGCAGATAGAGTGGAGTGGAATGGAGTGGAATGGAATGGAATGGAATGGAATAGAATAGAATAGAATAGAATAGAATAGAATAGAATAGAATAGAATAGTTGGAAGGGACCTTGGAGGTCTTCTAGTCCAACCCCCTGCTCAGACAAGAAACCCTATACCACTTCAGAAAAAAACTTCCAGTGTTGGAGAATTCACAACTTCTGGAGGCAAGTTGTTCCACTGATTAATTGCTCTAATTGTCAGGAAATTTCTTCTTAGTTCTAGATTGCTTCTCTTCTTGATTAGTTTCCATCTATGGCTTCTTGTCCTGCCCTCAGGTTCTTGACTCCCTCTTCTTTGTGGCAGCCCCCAAGATATCAGAACACTGCTATCATGTCACCCCTAGTCCTTCTTTTCATTAAACTAGACATACAATACAGAAGATCATACAAAGCAAAAAGTAGAAATAGGGTGGAATAAAAGCCTTTACCAGGATGATTGAAGTATAAATTATATGTTGAATTAAGGCTATATCTAGTCAAGCGTTCTGTTTGTTTGTTTGTTGTTATATAAAAAGTAGAGTCTACATCTTGGAAACTCACAAATAGGGTACAAAGGAAAACATTTTTTCATATCTCAGTAACTGTTATTCGAAGCTATGTTGCTATCATTGTTCCTAGCATGTGTTTCACTTAGTAACAAGGTCCACTTGTTCACATTGGGCTAATAGCAATAAGGGGCTAATGATGCAATAAGAGGTTTTGGTTTTCATCCAGCTTGTCACAGAACCTGATGCTGTATTATTCCAAGCTATATTGCCTCTGATCCTACAAGTAAAATATAGCTATTATGACAATGTATTTGGATTGGTGGTTCACACCTTATATTTAACTTGGGAATTATCCAAACATTTTGAGTTATAGTTTACACTTTATTCCGGTAAAAAGACCAACCAAGCTTGAATTGCTGCTAAAACCAAGAACCACAGAAGAAATATATTACCAAAGCTTCCTATTTCCTTCACAAATTGAAATAAATATAGTAGTTAATAAATTAAACAAGGAGATGTGCTTCATCCATCAATAAAATTAAAGAAAGCTGATTCCTAAGAAATGCTAATGCCTGATCAAGGGTACGCATAGGAAGTGAGAAAAATTAAGATGGCAGCCATGACCTTCCAAAGCCCCGTGCCTTTTTTCTTTTCTTTTCTTTTTTTGCATATGCTCTGGATGTAAACTTTCAACCATACAGTTACAGATTCACTTGAGCCTGACAGTGTCTCCCATGTGATCCAAAGATACCATCCAGAGAGCCCATCTCAAAAGGACCTTTGAGTTGGCTGCCATTCAAAAGATCACAGCAGCAGCAGAATATTTATTTATTTATTTATTTACTTATTTATTTATTTATTTATTTATGAGATTTATGAGATTTATGAGAGGCCCTATCTCCCTAAGGACTCAGGAGAAATACTAAAAACACTACAATATAAACATTAAAAATTAATTAAACCAGAAAATCTCATAAATCCATTAAAAAATTTAAAAAAATTTAAAAAATTAAAAAATTTTAAATTTTTTAAGACAATTGAAACCAAATACAGAATGAAGAAAAAACAATCTAAAAGAAAGAATAACAACTGGGAAATGTGTGTGTGTGTGTGTCTGTGTATGCAAAGTATCACTAAGAGTTCACACTAAATTGATGCAGTGGTGGCATTCAAAAAATTTTACTACCAGTTCTGTGGGCGTGGCGTGGCTTGGTGGTCATGGCTTGTGGGCATGGCAGGGGAAGGATACTGCAAAATCCCCATTCCTTCCCCACCCCACTAACCTGCTTTCCAACTCCATTCTCCTGTGCAGTGCAACAAAAGAAGACCCAGCCGATCAGCTGGGACTTGTGAGGCAGAGAATAGATGCAGGCAGGCCAGTCAGAGGTGGTATTTGCGGGTTCTCCCAACTACTCAAAATTTCTGCTACTGGTTCTCCAGAACACACAGACACACACACACCCTCTAGTTTGCTGTAGTGTTTCAGACTCCAGGCTAGAAACCAGGAGACCATGAGTTTAAGTCCCATTGTAGGCATGAAGCCAGCTGGTTGATCTTGGGCCAATCATTCTCTCTCAGCTTTAGGAAGGAGGCAGTGGCAAACCACTTCTGAAATCTTGCCAAGAAAACTGCAGAGATTAATCAAGGCAGTCTCCAGGAATCAGTGCTGACTCTCTCTCTCTCTCTCTCTCTCCCTCCCTCCCCCCTCTCTCTCACGCACACACATACATACTGATTATGTGGCATCAAACTAACATCACCTCTTAGTGGTCACATAGTTAATGGCAATTTCCCTAACCTGGTCCTTCAGATCTTCCAAAGCTAGCAGGTATGTAGTGAAAATAATGTGCATATCCAAAAATATGAGCTTTGTCTCAGAGTCAAATTAATAAATACGATTACTTCTCCCAGAGCACATTACCTTTAGGACATTTATTTATTTATTTATTTATTTATTCGACTTGTATGCGCCCTATTCCCTAAGGACTCAGGGCGTTAAAACAGAAAAAATTTACAATAAAACAGAATTAAACAACTAAACAAGCCAAATAAAGTTAAAATAAAACCAACCCCTCCCCGGGTCATTGAGGCCGTTGAACAACCAAGTCTTCAGGTCCCGCGGAAGGAGCGGAGGTCAGGGGCCAAACGGAGATCCACGGGGAGCTGATTCCAAAGGGCAGGTGCTCCCACAGAGAAGGCCCTAGCCCTGGGGACTGCCAGCCTACAATGTCTGACTGACGGCACCCCAAGGAGGCCCCTCTTATGAGAGTGAACAGGCGTCGGAAAGTGATGCTGGCAGGAGGCGTTCCAGTACCCTGGACCCAAGCCATTAAGGGCTTTATAAGTTGTAACTAATACCTTGAAGGTGACCCGGGAGGCAACCGGCAACCAATGCAAGCCGCGCAGGAGGGGTGTAACATGGGAGTATTACAAAAGCATGCAGCATTTTGATATAAAAGTTATTCTGATTGCATCTCCAACAGCATAGTGAGTTAATCCTTCCTTTTCTTTAAAAATACAATGGGGTCCATTAAATCTGAAAGGCTATTTTAGTGGTAAAAGTCATAGACTAATTGAAGGTCTCTAATTCCTTATTCCATTCAGTCTTTAAAATTTCCATTTGCAGTTCATTTATTGATAAGATATCTATAGAGACTGATGCTGGGACTTTTGGTCTCATAGGATTTAGTGACCTCTTCTATCTTAAGAATCCCTGAGGCTGAAAATGTCAGAGATCTAAATTGTTATCAATAAATTTTGTAATTATAAATACTGCCAGTAGGTGGCAACTGTCAAATAGTATTTATCTTTTAACACAGAATAAGTTATCCACCAATTGATCTAAAGTAAAAAAATAAATTAATCAATATCCATCCAGGTTCTCAGTAAAACTGTTGGGTGGTTGATTTAAATAAATCTAAGTTCTGGATTATTCATAGCATTATGTTCATGTTTGTTTATGTTTATTTGGATTTATATGCCGCCCCATCTCGGGGACTCGACTCACACAAGAATATACATACGAAAATAATTAAAATATTAATCCAATCCAAATAACAAATTCAATTATGCTAAAATACCCAATTAAAGTCCCAATCACCCTCAATCCAGGCTGGCCTGTAAAAACAGCCAGGTCTTTAGATCGTGGTGGAAGGAGCATAGGTTGGGAGCCAGCCGCAGCCCCAGAGGCAGCTAGTTCCACAGGTTGGGTGCCCCACAGGAAGGACTGCCAACTGACATTGTCTGGTTGACAGCACCCCCAGGAGGCCCTGCCTGTGGGAGCGCACTGGGCGATTGGACCTCGATACTGGTAGGAGGTGCTCCTGCAAATACCCTGGACCTAAGCCATGAAGGGCTTTATAGGTTAATACCAGCACCTTGAATCTTACACGAGGGCAACCGCAACCAATGCAGATCGCTCAGGAAGGGTGTCACATGGGAGTATCGGGCCGCTCCCATCACCACCCGCATGGCCGCATTCTGCACCAGCTGAAACCTCCGTATAGTCCACAAGGGCAGCCCCAAATAGAGAGCATTGCAGTAGTCAAGATGGGAAGCAACAGGCACATGGGTGACCGTGCATAGGGCATCTCGGTCCAGGTAGGGGTGCAACTGGCGCACCAGGTGAACCTGGGCAAATGCTCCCCTGGCAACGGCTCCCACCTGCTCCTCCATATTGAGCCGTACATCCAGGAGGACACCCAAGTTGTGTGCCCTATCCACGGGGGCAACACCTCTCCCCCATGACCAAAGGTGGAATTTCATGGACCTGAGATGCCGGTAAGCACAGCCACTCAGTCTTGTCTGGGTTGAGCTGGAGCCTGTTCCTCCCCATCCAGATCCGTACCGCCTCCAGGCAATGGGACATCACAGGGAGGGCATCCCCGAGATGGTCCGGGGTGGAGATGAAAAGCTGGGTATCATCAGCATATTGATGATACCTCACCCCAAAACCATGGATGATCTCACCCAGCAGCTTCATATAGATGTTGAACAGGAGGGGAGAAAGAACCGACCCCTGAGGCACCCCACAAGTAAGGGGCCTCAGGGCCAATCTCTGCCCCCTGCCAATACCGATTGTGTGTGCCCCAAAAGGTAGGAGAACCACCATAACACGGTGCCTCCCACTCCCAACCCCCGAAGGCTCCGCAATAGGATACCATGGTCGATGGTATCAAAAGCCGCCGAGAGATCTAATAACATCCCCTATCCTGAGCCCTCCAGAGGTCATCCATGGCATTGGTCATCCAATGCTGTCTCCGTGCTGTAGCTGGGCCTGAAGCCCGATTGATATGGATCTAGATACTCAGTTTCCTCCAGGAAAGCCAGAAGCTGCTGGGCCACCACGCTCTCAACAACCTTCGCTATAAAGCGAAGGCTGGAGATGGGATGGAAGTTGTTCAAATTGGCTGGGTCCAAGGCAGGCTTCTTAAGGAGGGGCCTCACCACCGCCTCTTTCAAGGAAGAACCCCTCCTGTAATGAAGCATTGGTAACCGCCTGGAGCCAGCCACATGTACCCTCCCGGGTGGTATATACCAGCCAGGTGGAGCACGGGTCCAATAAACAGGTAGTGACACTCAGCTGCTGCATAATCCTGTCCACCATATCTAAGGTCACAGGGTCAAACTCATCCCAGATAACATCAACAAGACTCGATGTCGCCTCCATGTCCGACTCAAGCCAGTTGGTGTCCAAACCAGCCTGAATCCAAGCGATCTTATCCAGCAGATGTTGACCAAATCCTCGGCCCGCCCCTGCAAAGGGTCCTCCCTCACCCCCTGATTAATATATCATGGGGTAAAAAAAACCCATGCACATTTTTCCAGAAATAATATGCCGCAGTTTTCAAATCCTTATAATAATACCACAAGATATAACAAATATTATTTTTTTATATTTTGAACGCAAAGCATCCAATTTAACATGTTATATATAAATATTCAAAAAAGACCCATGAAAGAGAAATTACACTAAGTGAATATATCCAGAATTTGATACTATTATTCAGGACTCATAAAACTAAAACCCAATCCTTAATTGACAATTGTATCTTTTAAAAAATCTTCAGAATTGAGAAACCCCATAGAAATTGATGAAGCAATGTATTTGGTTTTTGAAAATATTTTCAGATATGCATCTAGAAATTCCATACAAACTATAAAGTATTCTGGAAATTATTCTGGAATATTTATCCTAAATTAAAGGTTTTATTGTTCCCATCTATCAGTATCCAAAAAAATATCTTTGCACATCACACCCAATATAATAATCTGAGAAATATTACTTGAAATAAGAATAACTAAATCACTGATACTTTTGGTTCATATATGAAAATGGTCATCACAATCTGTTAGGAAAAACAATTAATAAAGCCAGTAAGTGAATACTAGATCAGAATAAAATTTCCCTTCACTATTAGATTTCCAAACTGTTTGATGTTCTGTCAAATTTTTAGTTGAAGCAATTTTACATAGTGTTAAATATCAGGGATTCAATGAAGGATGTATTTTGCAGTTTTGCAACAATAAATCAGTGTCTCACAACAGGAATTAGATCAATTTCTTAAGTTACATCAATTTGTATGCATTGGAAAAAATGACAATAAATCATTGCAAGATTTGCTATGAAAGATTGATGACTGGCCACCAGAAATGTTAAGATACGATACTGATAATGCAGTCTCAAAATGATACAGTGCAGTTTTAGCAAACAATGGTGTGTAGTTCCTTATAGCTTTGCTGAAGGAGAAGTTTTGAGTTTGAATGAAATTTATCAAATTCAAATCTCAGATCATTGCCTCAAAGATTTTAAAGATTTTAGGAGAATCAATTGTCCTTAATATAATTTTAGGATGGGTGGATATCACAATATTTGTATTGCAGAGCATCTCAATCTAGAGAGTCTTATTGCTGTACAAAGCAAAGTGTAGTAACCCTAGCAAATATTTTAGCTCACCTGTTCATAGCCATAAAATTAAATAGTGATGCACAAGTCCTCATTCTAGGCCAATGGCCAATTGAAAAAAATAATTGTTTTCAGCACTTTTCGAAACATCAGAAGGGAAGAGCCAGGTATATATCTGCTAGATTTGACAATGTAGTTGATCCATTTACTTCTTATATCTTCATGGATAGGATCAGAGGTGGCCTGCACTTATGTTACCAACTGGTTTGCTGGTTGTGTGCGCGTGCGTGCACCCCTTTGGAATGAAACAGAGCTTCAAACTTGCAGCTAATCAACTCAGGCAGCTCCGGTGAGTACAGCAGGGGTGGTGCGGAACTCAGCTGGGCAGCGGGGGGGGATGAGCCAGAAAGTTAGTTATATTTGGAAAAGATAGCACAAGGGCAGGTAGGCAGGCCCAGCCAGTGATCAGAACTAAGGGTTCACCCAAACCCGTGCGACCATGCAGCAGCCCACCACTGGATAGGATCTTTAGAAGAATATCTGGACAGTCAGCAACTTCATCTTTAGTAAGGCAGGTCTTCAAGTATTCCAGTGCTACACCATATGGGACTCCATAGGTAATACCTAGAATTGGGGCAAGAAACCTATTGGTAACCAATTCATTGAAATTGTGGATTTTCCTGCTAGGAGTTTAATTGCTGCATTTATAACCAGTTGCAACTTCTAAGTCATCTTCAAAGTCAAACCTATACCGAATACAATATATTGCAGTAATCCAAGAACAGGGCATGAATTACCTTTGGCAAGTTCTCTTGGTCTAAGTCAGGGATGTCAAACTCAAGGCCCAGGAGCCAGAGCCGGCTTGCTTAGATCTGGCCCACAGGGCCATTCTGGAAATAGCAAAGGACCAGCCCATGGTGTCTCTGCCAGCGAAAATGGAGCTCCATTTTCCCTGGCAGAGGGTTGCAGGAGGCCATCACAGTTGAAAACGGAGCTAGTGAGGGCTGCATGTGGCCCTCCCAGGCTCCATTTTCACTGGCAAAGGGTTGCAGGAGGCCATTGTAGCCTAAAACAGAGCTCAGAAGCACGTTTTCACTGGCAGAGCACTTGGCCCACCCTGACACAAGTGAAATCAAGCTGGCCACACCACCCTGCCCCGCCCAAGGTCAAACACAACCCTAATGTGGCCCTCAATGAAATTGAATTTGACACACCTGGTCTAAGTCCATAATTGGGTCACAAGCTGAAATTGAGCAAAATGCCATTTGGCCATGGATCAATATTTCATGTAAGACCCATGAATTTCAAAGGTCCCCAAATCATGGAGAGCTTTTTCTGGAGAAGTGCTGTTCCAGATTGATTCCTGATTATTTCTGACTGTTTTTTGCGGGTTATTGGAGCAATTTCCTGCTGAGTTATTTGAGAAGCTTTGCAGAACAAATAAGAGAAAAGTTTCCAGACAGCAAGCTCACTGAGGGAGCAGAGCTTAGCAGAAATTGTTGAGGGGAAGGGTTCGGTTTATCAAAAGAAAAATCACAGATATGGACTAAACTTGTGGACTGAAATAGATGTGGCATATTCATTTTCCTCTCTGATGACAATACAAGAATTACACATCTTGTTATGGGCAAGCCTATTGCTTTCCTGCAAGGGAAGATGAGGAGTCTAAAAGTAAGCTGTCCACCAACTACAGTAGCTTGCCAGGGAAGACTCTTGGTCCAGACATTCTAGAGGTACTTTGATACCAAGCGCCTGAGTGCTCTGCCAGCCAAAACAGGCTCCTGAGCTCCATTTTTGGCTGCAATGGCATCCTGTAATCCTCTACCAGTGAAAATGGAGCTCGTGAGCGTGGCCCTCACGAGCTCTGTTTTCGGCTGTGACTGCCTCCTGCAATCCTCTGCCAGAAAAAAACAGAGCTCCGTTTTCACTGGCAGAAGCCAGGCCTTTGCTGTTTCCAGAGAAGCCCCAGGGGTGAGATCTAAGCACCCATGAACCAGATCTGGGCCCTGGGCCTTGAGTTTGACATCCTTGTGTTAAGAACTATTTCTCCTTGCAGTTTTAGAACATATTCCAGAGGCTCTCTGTTTACAATGTTTCTAGACTCCTGGTCGAAAAGCACTGCCAGAAGCTTCATGAACTGAGGGAAAGGATTATAAAGTCTCAGAAGAGGAAAGGATTTCTGCCTGCATCCTGAAAAGGAAAAAGGGATGGATAGAGATACTTGGAGATTCCCTACTGAGAGAGAGCAAGTCAGCACTCTGTTGGCCTAATAGTTTGTCAAGTGTAATGCTTTGTTTTTCTGTGGTTCACATTGAGTATGTAATGGAAAAAAGTCTAAGACTTCAATTCTAGCTGTAATGTCCACTTACACAAATGTTCTTGGCAACAAATTACATGGAAACACAATCTTGAGGACCCTGAAAAGCTTTCAGAGGTAGTATTGTAATGACACACTCCTCTTGAAGAACATGGTGCAGAAAGGCTGGATGCAAGTAACTGAATTTTTCACTGGACATACTTAAAGAAAGGCATTATCTTCAGGGACACTTGAGTTCTAGATTCCTATCCTGAGTAGAGGATTTGGACCAGATGAACTCCAAGGTCTCTTCCAACTTTTGCATTTGCATTATTGATCGTATTATCCACCAACAACCACCACCCGGCCCCATCTTATTCTTACTCAATTCTTTGGAATATTAGTTGCGTAGACATTTATTTAATGGAGAAGATAATTTTGAAGAAGAGACTCAGTGTGGAACCCTTGTATCTTGTTTAGTGAAGAATAGGCCACTTTGGTATGACAGGAATGCTTAATGTTCAATGTTCAATCCAATACTTGTCAGCCTCATTGATTCCTCAATTATAAGGGGGAAAATTGAAATGTTACTATCCCTACTACTTATTCACATTTTTCTTCCTTTCCCTGGAGAAATCCAGAGAAATCAGACACCCAATATTTCTGCTGGTAGAAATCTGGTAGAGAAATTCAAAAAGATCATTTGTGCCCAGCTCGATTTCCAAATATTACAAAATAGTCTCAGTTTAGTCATAACCTTGCTGTAATATTCACTGGACCATTTTATGATGGATAATACAGTCAATATAAGCCAAATAGGCCTTTCAGTTGAGAAATAATCACTGGCGTTTCACTGAATATCATTGCCTTGATAATTCATCTTGGTGAGATTTTGCAAAACACTCAAAGCCCCTCCATGTGATTGGTGGCCATCCATCCATCCATGCTTGCAGAAGAAACTTCAATTCTAAGATGCTAACCGTAGCACAGCTGAAATGTACCTTACTCCTTGCTCAGGAGACTGACAACATAAGGAACAGTAAAATCATCATTCTTCTAGCAGCAAGAGCTGAATGACAGGAAGAAGGCTCTTGGAGCTGGCTGCAACAGTTGAAATTAATGGCACTAGAATTCAAGCTGGCTGTAAAAGTTGGAGCCATTAATCATTGATGGACAGATTTTCTTCGGTTTCATCTTCCGGTTTGAGAGCAATTCATTCCATTCTCTGAGCCAATGTGTGGGAGAGAGGGAGGGAGGTTTTAGATAGTTAAAGAATCCTATAATATTAAAGATTCCTCTACAATCCTCTCTGAAATTTAACAAAACAATAGCAGTAAGTTAATTGTGTATGATTCTTGGCTATTCTACAGACCAGCTCTCTCCACAATTTCCAGTCTTATACAACTTCTTTCAGTTGTTTTATCCTGTGGTTGGTGTCAGCTTTGATGTTGTCTATCTGCTGTGTATTTTGGCAGCCTCTTTTCCTTTTACTGCTGACCATTCCAAGTGTAGAGAGACATGCAGCAAACTTTTTAAAATGTAAATAGAAACTTCAAAAACTACATGCAATTAGATGAAGGCTTTCTAAAACTCATCTAATTTCATGCAGTCCATTTCCTAATTTCTAAAACTCTCAGCAAGAAAGCAATTTGGGTTTCTGGAAGAACTTTGGATGATTCCCTCTGTTATGTTTGTAGGTTTGAATGTCATTGGTTTAGTTTGAATTGTTCTTGTAAAATGTCAAATAAGATTGGTTTAAAAAGTGCGGGAAAACCCTGCACTCTGATTGGCTGGCAACTACGGCTGCTGGCTATAAGAAGCAGCCATAGCCCAGCCAAGTTGGGTCCATTCGAGCTGTAGTCACTTAATAAACTCTTCACTGAAGCTCTTCGCGTCTGACTCTTCATGCAAACATAACACCCTCCTTTTTTGTTTTCATGAAGATTGTGAAAAGCTTCCCTTTTTAACAAGCATTTAGCTGAAGCAGATTAGCACATAGGCGTCTTCTATATATGTACAATCCATTGATGATGCAGTCTAAATGAACAAAGACAAGATATGGAGATGAATCATTTCCAAAACAGCAAAGCATTCAAAGCTAGGTATGGCCAGCCTATTAAACAGCGGGATTAGTGGGGACATGAGAGCCATCTTCCAGTACTTGAGGGCAGTGGTGGGATTCAAAAAAAATTATCACTGGTTCTGTGGACATGGCTTGGTGGATGTGACATGGCTTGGTGGGCGTGGCTTTGTGGGCATGGCAGGGGAATGATTCCCAACCCACTCCAAGGAAAGGATACTGCAAAATCTCCATACCCTCCCCACTCCTGGGGGAAGATTACTGTGAAATATCCATTCCCTCCCCACCCCACTAACATGCTTTCCAGCTCCATTCTCCTGTGCAGGGCAACCAAAGAAGACCCAGCCAATCAGCTGGGACTCAGGAGGCAGAGAATAGATGGGGGTGGGGCCAGTCAGAGGTGGTATTTGCTGGTTCTCCGAACTACTCAAAATTTCCACTACCAGTTCTTCAGAACTAGTCAGAACCTGCTGAATACCACCTCTGCTTGAGGGGCTGTTATGCAAAAGAGGAGGTTGACTTATTCAGTCCTGATGAGCTCAAGATTGACTCAGACTTCCATCCTTCCAAGGTCAGTGAAATGAGGACCCAGATTGTTGGGGGCAATCCTGACTCTGTAGACCACTTAGAGATTTCTGCAAAGCACTATGAAGCAGTATGTAAGTCTAAGTGCTATTGCTATTATTGTCCAAAGCACCTGAAGGCAGGACAAGAAGCAATGGGTAGAAGATTGTTAAAGAGAGAGCCAATCTCAAAGTAAGGAGAAATTTACTGACAGTGAGAACAATTAATCAATGGAATTGCTTGCCTCCATTCAAAGGGTGTTTAGCTAAAAGAGATTCTCAGTCATCCAGGTTATGGTTGTCCCATGGTTGTCCCTCTGAATGTGAGAGTAGGAATGGGATGCACACCTTTGAATGGTGAGGGAGTAGGAATGGATTTCCAGAGGAAAAAAATGCAGGCTCCAGGAGCCAAGGGAACCACTCAGGTGACCCTGAGGACACAGATAAACCTTCAATGATCCTTTAAAAGGATACAAATGGCCAGCTGTCTGCAAGGAATATAAATCCTTCCATTCCCCACTATCCTGTAGTGCTGTCTCACTATGTCAGAGCTGAAGAAGCTTCTTGGATGAGAAGTGAAACATCTTCAAAAGAAAAAAAAACAAGAAAGTCAGTCACCTCCTGAAAAATGCACCTTTGGGACAACCATGACCTGGATGACTGAGAATCTCTAGAGACTTCCATCACTGGATATTTTCCAAGATAGACTGAAAATCACTTGATTGGGATGGTATAAGATTTCCTGCCTTGAGCAAGAGGTTGGACTAGAAGATCTTCGAGGTCCCTTCTAGCCCTATGATTCTGTGTTCAAAGAGGTTAAATCAACTTTCTTGAAAGTCCTCTTCTTTTGCCTTTGTCAGTGGTTCTCAGACTTGGCAACTTTTAAATGTGTGCACTTCAACTCCAAAATTCTCCAGCCAGCAAGGCTGGCTAGGGAATTCTGGAAGTCCAGACTTAAAATTGCCACGGTTGAGAAACACTGCTCTGTTTGAAATAAAACTCATTAAAATGTATAGAAAATACATGTCAGCTGCTTACCTACTGTTGCCAGTCAGGGATGGATTTGCCATTCCAGTTACTGTATGAAGGTTGGCTGCATCCTAGGCTAAAGTACCTATAACTCTTTCTGTTAGTAGAATCCAATGTAATAAGGATAAAACAGCAAGACATCCATATCTTTTGGAAACAATTATCATTGTAAAAACATATTAGCAAATCTGGACATTTCAAATCCAAATGGAGTAATTCTAGGACAAATCCAGACCGTATGAGCAATCTTCTGTTTTTCAGATTGCAATTACAGCCAACAAGAGAACATTACTAACCCAATACATTTGATCTAAATATGAAACAAATATGCCAAAAAGCTTTGCTTTGCTGAAGGAGGTATGCTAAATACAAAACTTTGTTTTACCTCAACGTAATTTTTAAAGCACATAAAGGATCCTTCCTGTTATGTATGCAGGTTTGAAATCATTGGTTTAGTTTGAATTGTTCTTGTAAAGTGTTGGAAATGATTGGTTTACATGATTGATAAACATGGTATCCACCCCACAGAGGCCAAAGTTCAGGCAATCAAAGAAGCCCCCAGGCCAAAATTCAAAACAGATTTGCAAGCATTTTTGGGACTCATTAACTTCTATCATATGTTTCTACCTCAGAAGGCAACCATTGCAGAACCCCTACATAGATTACTGGACAAAAAATCTGCATGGGTCTGGGGCAGAAAGGAACAAGCTGCATTTAACAATATTAAGAGACAAATCACGCCTGATTCTGTACTAATACAGTTCTCTGAGAATTTGCCTGTTGTACTGACTTGTGATGCATCCCCTTTGGAGTGGGGGAGTTGAGCCACATGCTTCCCAGAGGAAGGGAAGCCCCTATTGCATTTTACTCGCACCTTGACTAAAGCAGAGAGAAACTACAGCCAACTGGACAAGGAAGCTTTGGCAATTGTAGCAGCTGTCAAGAAATTCCATGAGTATCTATATGGGAGAACATTTACTATTGTCACAGATCACAAACCTCTTTTAGGCATTGTGGCAGGAGACAAACCAACACCCACGATCCTGTCACCAAGAATGCTGAGATAGACTGAATTTCTTGCTGCTTATTCATACAAACTCATCCACAGGCCTGGAAAAGACATTGGGCACACAGATGCTTTGAGTCGCTGCCCACTTCCTTCACACACTGAGGACCCTGCTCCTGAGACTTACACCTTTTTCTAGAAACTGTTGCCAAGCTTCCAGTACATGCTGCTGAAATTGCCAGAGAGACTGCCAAAGACACTTTATTGGCTCCTGTTATAGGATGGATTAAGAAAGGTTGGCCACTTCAAGATCTACCTCAACTTGCCCAACCTTTTAAATCCAGGCAAACTGAATTATCTGTATTAAGAGGATGTATTTTGTGGGGTAACAGGGTGATTATTCCTGCAAAACTACAGAAAGAGGTTTTGGAAATGTTACATGAGGGTCATCCGGGGATTGTCAGAATGAAGGGATTGGCCAGGAGTTATGTATGGTGGCCAGGTATTGACAAAATGGTTGAAAACTGGGTTGCATCCTGTCCCAACTGTCAGGTAGTCAGGCCTGCCCCACCTCTCGCCCCCAAACAGGAATGGGAATGTCCTAGGGGCCCACGGTCCAGGATTCACATTGATTTTGCTGGCCCTACCAGAGGCCACACTTTCCTTATTATAGTAGATGCATATTCCAAATGGCTAGAGGTTATCTCTATGGCATCCACCACAGCTGAAGCTGTCATCAAACAGCTTAAAAAACTTTTTGTAACTCATGGGCTACTTGATGTACTCGTTTCTGACAATGGTCCTCAATTTACATCCAACCTTTTTGAATCATATTTAGCACAGCAGGGTATCAGACACACCCTGACAGCCCCTGGGCATCCTTCGGCTAATGGCTGGGCTGAATGTATGGTACGATTTACCAAGGAAAAACTTCAGCAATTGGGTCCAGGAGATATCACTGAGAAAGTTGAAAAACTACTCAGTGTCCAGCATATCACTCCCAACCCCTCAACTAACTTAACCCCAGCTGAGTTGTTGATGGGTAGGAAACTCAGATCTCCCCTTGACCACCTTCATCCCACTTAAGCACCCAACGCACCACTAGATTCCACTAGCAAAATTCGCACATTCACTGTGGGTGATTCTGTTTATGCTAAGAACCTCCTGGGTGAGCCATTATGGATTCCTGCTGAGATAACCCAAATCACAGGCCCCAGGTCTTACAGGGTACAAACCGAGGATGGTGTCCTCTGGAGCAGGCACATTGATCAGCTAAGATCCAGACTACCTCAGGAGCCTCACCATTGCTCCTCTCTGGTTCCCATACCTACTGCCTCTTCTAGGGGGGAAGGGGAGGATCATGAGGATAATCAGCAAGCAAGAATCAACCCCATGTGTAACAAGCTAACACAACAGGAACCATCCCAAAACCTGTCACAGTGCCAACAACCATTTTTACAAATGGAAGATTGCACATCACTACCTGACTTAGGTGCTGACATTGGGTTGGAGATGGATTGGGAGGAGAGACCAGGTTGTAGTAACCAAACAGGTTCTACCATTACTAGAAGTCCAAGTAACGAAATGTCAACAGACACATTTCCTCCCTCACAATGTGAGAACCTTAAAACATCTGAACCACATAGGTCTCAATGTACACGTAAGAGCCCCACCTATTTAGAAGAATACATTAGATAGATGGGGTTTGAGTATGGACTAAACCTAGTGGGGAGGGGTGTTATGTATGCAGGTTTGAAATCATTGGTTTAGTTTGAATTGTTCTTGTAAAGTGTTGGAAATGATTGGTTTAAAAAGTGCAGGAAAACCCTGCACTCTGATTGGCTGTCAGCTCGCGGCTGCCAGCTATAAGTAGCAGCCACAGCAAAGCCAGTCGGGTCCGTTCTGAGTTGAAGTCACAATAAACTTAAGAGTTGAAGCTCTCCATGTCTGCCTCTCTATGCAAACTTAACACTTCCCTTCAACCTGTTTTCTGTCTTTCCCTTCTTCATACCTTTTTAGGATTTTGCAATTAAGTTGACACAAGAACAATGGAGTCACTCAGTAGATATTCACAAGCAAGAACATGCTTGATGAAGAAACGGAGTGAAGAGTCAGGGGAGATCTGGAGTCACACTCTACCTTTTAAAAGGGAGAGATACACACGAAACAAAGGGGAAGAACTTCTGATCTTCCCCTCTCAGAGGAGAATGGCCTATTGTTTACAGCCTTGCCTACCACCCCCTTTTCACTCAACTCTGCCTCTGACAGATCAACAAAATACTATATGGCTTTTGAATGAATAGTGGAAAGAACAGCAGCCTACAGCTTGAATACAGCTGGACTTAAAGAACTTGCCCTGTTACCTACTTTCCTTTCTATTTTCCTCCTGTTTCCTTCCATTATCCCTACATTTCACATGATGCATTCTGCAATTAATTGAAGAAACTATATCTGACACTAAATGTCTATGGAGATTCTCAATCATCTGGGTCATGATTGTCCCAAAGGTGCTTTTTCAAGAGGCAGCAACTTTCTGATTTTTCTCTGAAGACGTTTTGCTCCTCACCCAAGAGGCTTCTGAAGCTTCAGAGCTGAAGAAGTTTCTTAGGTGACAAGTGAAATGTCTTCAAAGAAAAACCATAAAGTCTAGTTGCCTCTTGAAAAAGCATTTTTGGAATATCTGACACTGAGGGCATCAACTAAGTTATAAGCAAATAATAAAGCGCAAACCTGGTGTGATTGTTCCTCCTCCTGCTTACAACTCAAACAATGTGAAGGAATGTAATTTGGATAATTATGCCTAATGTTTAAATAGGAGGTAATTGAGAGAGCAGAAGACCAGTGGGTAGAAGGCAACTGGTCCCTCACAATGGCAGTGATAAATCTAAATGGCATACAACCAACAATTCCCCACCAATGGGCAAAAGTTCATCAGTCCCTCTGTGACCAGAGTTTCCCTAGAAACCTCACAGCTGATGGACAGAAAACAACAGAATAGGAAGGGACTTTGGAGGTCTTTTAATTCAACCCCCTGCTCAAGCAGGAAACCCTATACCATTTCAGACAAATGTTGCCCTATCTCTTCTTTAACACCTCCAGTGTTGGAGCACCTACAACTTCTGAAGGCAAGTCGGTCCACTGATTAATTGTTCTAACTATCAGGAAATTTCTCCTTAGTTTCTAGGTTCCTTCTCTCCTTGATTAGTTTCCACCCATTGCTTCTTGTCCTCCCTCAGGTGCTTTGGAGAATAGCTTGACTCCCTCTTCTTTGTGGCAACCCCTGAGATATCGGAACACTGCTATCATGTCTCCCCTAGTCCTTCTTTTCATAAGACTAGACATACCCAATTCCAGCAACTGTTCTTCATATGTGTTCGCCTTCAGTCCCCTAATCACCTCTGTTGCTCTTCCCTGCACTCTTTCCAGAGTCTGAACATCCTTTTTTATATCTTTTTTTTACATCTCAGTTTAATATATGCTTGATTAAATCGTTTTAGTGGCTGAATAAGCAACCCCTTTTTCCTGAGAGGAGTCTTACTTAAAGGAATGCAATGAGGGAGAGAGAAACGTAGATCTACCTCTGTGTTAGAAGTAAATTAAGAGAAAAATTTCATGAGAAAAGAACATGCAAAAGAACAGATCTGAATGGGTGTCCAATAAGTATCTGACCATGCCTAGATACTACTTATTGCGCAACTTGTGGATCAATTATAACAAAGTGATGGATTGATATGGCAATAAGAACCTGGCCACATTTTAATGTGTGATGCACACAACACCCAGCTATGCCTACCATTTTGACATTGTTGAAGCTGTTTCTAGACATACCTGATTGCCATGGTACATAATTAAATAATGACAAATTTTTGTTCTTTGGCTGCAATTCTCCAAAGTTTTCCATTGTTTGTGGTATCTCATTTGTGATATGTTATGCTCCCTCCCTCAGGCACTTTAAAAACCCCAAATAGATCAAATATTGAGCAAAGCAACAGATACTTTCACAGATATTTCTGCATTTCAAAGGCAATGGCTGCTTTTCAAAGGGCCTCATTCCAGCTTAACTGGCAAAAAATACAGGCCATTTGTGAAAGTAATCCATGAAGCATAATTGGCTTCATACGCTGCTCCTTGAAATGTTAATAAATGTTAATAAAAACTGCAGTTTCCTTTTGACAAGTGCCTTGTCCCCAGGCTTTGCAAAAATGCATCACAGGATTAAAGGTGAACAGAAGATATTTGGAAAGGGAAAATAGAACCATTGATAGTATCTCAAAATTTGAGATGCATACACACATATGATATTGTGCAAAAAGTAAACCAACAAACTGATCTTTCTGAAATTCACTTATCAAAGATTATCTTTAATCATATTAGATGGATTCTTTTTGTAATATCCATATATTCTGATCTTAGCAAATCATTTTCATGTTGGCTTAGCTTTTAATGCTTGAAGTCACTGATTTCCCCCACTTCTTGGACTCCATGTACCATCCTTGATGATGGGACATTTTCTACAAACCACAAATATTGTGATCCACATTTGTAAAGCCGCCAAGTATAAGCTAACCTGGGGAAAACAGTTTATATTTGCTCTTTCTTTTAGAAAGAGAACAACTTTTTTAGCAAGTTTGCTCTGTGCTTATGGCATCAGGAGTTTGATGCAGCTGATGAAGTGAGCTACAGCACCCCAGATCTTATGCTTTTGTCTTCTGCCTTAAGCTGAGGATTGGGCTAAAAGACCTGTGAGGCCAGTAATTCATGGACAGCTGGAGGTTTTTGTTAGATTAGTTTATGCTTTTTGATATTATATGTTAGTTGGAAAAGGTTCTATCATACTCCTCATTATTTTTTGCCACCATACACTAACATAACTCCCCTTTATTTAAGGCCATTTGGTTTCCATTTGGAAGGATGTATAGGGATGGCTTAAACACCATCTTACCAGGTTTTATTTTGATAAACTGATTTGGCCCCACAGAAAGCAGTGCATTTGATAATTTTTTATAGTGCAATTTTCCCCTTTAACCATTTCATACTGGGCTATTATGAAGAATGCTTTGGAAATTTTCAAATATACAGAGATATATATGTGGAGAAATAGTCTCTCTCTCTCCCCCTCTTCTATGTAGAAATGTATTTGCTTATCTTTTTATTAAGAGTGAGGAAGAGGAGAAAGTTCATTCATGGAGCCTTGAAGAATAGAGGTACAATACTCAATAAGGTTACAGCTTGAAAGTGAAAGTGAAAGGGAAGTTGTTTTTTAAAAGTTGTTTTTCATCATTTTGATTATTGGCTACATTCTTTGTATTCAGTGACTGTTTCATGTTCATGTTTTCTCTGAGTTTCAAACTTACAAACATAATTTACAAACATTTTTGATGTTCTTGTTCTGGCTCTGGTGGACATTATTAATTATCAAGCTCAGGTGATTATGGCCATGTTCTTCATTCTTCTTTTCTTCTCTATAACTTCTAACAGACATCTACCATTTGTGAGCAATTTGGGGTCACCTTAGCATGTAGAAGTCCATGCCCTGAGATAGCTATAATATCTATTTTCACTTGATACATTTAAGTTTCTAATTTTAATCTTTATCTGTGTTCAAGTTAGACAATTCACCTGTTATGCATGAATAAATTATCACAGTAGGGTATAAACTGATGGTGACATACTCTATTGCCAGGTGATTCTCTTGAGCACAATGGCACAACATGTAGATGTTGGTTAGTGTGGACTGGCTCCAATCACTTCTGCCTGATCTTTCATGGCCTTCCTTGCCATTGAAAAGAGTATTCTTCTTTATATTAGTTGCATTGTTTTTAATGGGTTTTTTTCTTCCTTGTGATAGCTGATCCAGCAGAAAAGTCAATTTAGGAGGGCCCCTTGGTAATCGTTCACAGAGTGGTCAATGTCTGGAATACACTACCTGACTCTGTGGTTTCTTCCCAAACCCTGAAAACTTTAACCTAAGACAATCTACTGTTGACCTCACCCCATTTCTAAGAGGTCTGTAAGCGGCATGCATAAGAGCACCAATGTGCCTACCATCCCTGTCCTAATGTTCCTTTTTATTTGTATCCATTTCATGTATTCATAATCATGTTTACACTTATGCATGTTATCTAATACACGCTTGACAAAATAAATAAATAAAATAAATAAAAACAACAGAGAATGTTATAAAAACTTTAACAATATATATATTATGTACATAGTAGCACAGGCTCTGAAATTCCTGACAATGGTATAGAGTTTTCTGTTTATTGTGCCAATTTAGACAACTTTTGTCCAGTCTCCAACCTTCGCTTTTTGGCAAAGGTTGTTGAGAGCGTGGTGGCGCAGCAGCTGCCAAGGTTCCTGGAGGAAGCTGAGTACCTGGACCCATACCAATCGGGATTCAGGCCCGGTTACAGCACAGAGACAGCATTGGTCGCGCTGATGGATGACCTCTGGAGGGCTTGGGACAGAGGTTGTTCCTCTATCCTGGTCCTGTTAGACCTCTCGGAGGCTTTTGATACCATCAACCATGGTATCCTACTGCGCCGTCTCGGGGGGTTGGGAGTGGGGGGCATCGTATTGTAGTGGTTCTCCTCCTACCTCTCAGGCTGGACGCAGTCGGTGTTGGAAGGGGGGAGTGGTCGGCCCCTAGGGCCCTCACTTGTGAGGTGCCACAGGGGTCCATCCTTTCTCCCCTCCTGTTCAACATCTACATGAAGCCTCTGGGTGAGATCATCCATGGTTTTGGGGTGAGGTATCATCAATATGCTGATGATACCCAGCTTTTCATCTCCACCCCGGACCACCTCAGTGATGCCCTCTCCGTGATGTCCCATTGCCTGGAGGCGGTGTGGGTCTGGATGGGGAGGAACAGGCTCTGGCTCAACCTGAATAAGACTGAGTGACTGTGTGTACCGTCATCTCGGATAATCCAAGAGATTCCACCATTGGTCATGGGGGGAGAGGTGTTGCCCCCTGTGGATAGGGCATGCAACTTGGGTGTCCTCCTGGATGTGCAGCTCAGTTTGGAGGAGCAGGTGGGAGCCGTCACCAGGGGGGCATTTGCACAGGTTTGCCTTGTGCGCCTGTTGCGTCCCTATCTGGACCGGGATGAACTGCACATGGTCACTGTGCTCGCTACCTCTCGACTTGACTACTGCAATGCTCTCTACATGGGGCTGCCCTTGGATGTCATACAAAGACTTCAGCTGGTGCAGAATGCAGCCACGCAGATGGTGATGGGAGCGTCCCGATCCTCCCATATTACACCCCTCCTGCGCAACCTGCATTGGCTACCGGTTGCCCTCCGTGTGAGATTCAAGGTGCTGGTAACAACCTATAAAGCCCTATATGGCTTGGGTCCAGGGTACTTGCAAGAACGTTTCCTGCCATCGACTAACACCAATCGCCCAGTGCGCTCCCACAGACGGGTCTCCTGGGGGTACCGTCAGCTAAACATTGTAGGCTGGTGGCCCCTAGGGGGAGGGCCTTCTCTGTGGGAGTGCCCACCCTCTGGAACCAGTTACCCCTGGAATTGCGCCTGGCCCCTGATCTCCGCTCCTTCCGCCGTGACCTTAAAACATGGTTATTTTCACAATCCGGCCTGGACTGACAGGGGATCAGGGTTTTAACTTGGTATGTTTATTTGGCTATAATTTAATATTTTTTTAATTGTTTTAATTTTTGTATTGTTCGTTTTTATGTATGCCGCCCTGAGTCCTTCGGGAGAGAGGGCGGCCTACAAGTCCAACTAAACTAAACTAAACTAAACTAAACTAAACTAAACTAAACTAAACTAAACTAAATAGCACCCTGTTAATTCTTCTATATTTCTTGAAAAACATTTACATCTTATGTAAAAAAAAATCCAACAGTCTCATGAATGTCTGGTTGCTGCTGTCTTATCTCTTTTTCTCTTTGTGCAACTAACTCAGGCTCACTGTGTTAGAACAACAGTTTAAAGCTTGGAACTTTCTGCATATCAAAGTTGCTTAGTTACATTTCAAAGATTGCTCATGAATTGTTTTCACTCTTTGAAGGATATCTGTGTTGTGCTCCTTTACCTTAAAAAAAAGTTGTAAAGCATTTTGTGTTTTTGTTTAGTGTTAGGATTGTTTTTTTCAATCAAGTCTTAGATCAACCAAGTGTAATCATTGGTTGTAACAGGAATTAATGGATCAGCTTGTCACTCGATCAGCTGGGTGACACTGGGCCAGTCACTCGAGTTTGACATTGTGCGCTTGACAGAGAGAGTGACTGGCCCAAAGTAACACTGCTTTCATGCCGAGAGTGCAACTAGTACACACAGTCTCTGGGTTTCTAGCCTGGTGCCTTCATCACTAAACCAAACTGGCTCTTATTTTATTGTAAAGGAACGCCCTTTGAAATTCAGGCTCATTTTCCCTGTGTCTATGTTTACACTGTTTTTACTAATATTCTCTGGCACACCTGTGTAACTTTGAAATGCTGGCTGCTCTTAGATGTGTGGGGGTAAGAGACCAGGCACTAGACTAGACTAATTTTCTAACTTTGAAAATATGTGCTTGTTTGTATCCTCTCCAGTTATTGGTTGAGTTTTTCTACCACATTGGTGTGAGTATAATAGATACACATTTCTTTTTCCCATTTACATCCCATGTATTCCCTCATCCTCATCTTTCCCAATGAATTCTTGAGACAGTGAGACCTATTTTTATGCTAACTGTTTAGAGAACTTGTATCAGCGTTTTCCATTCTTGGCTCTGGCAGTTATTGTTCCCAAAGCAGCTGTTCAGTTAAAGGAAAAGCAATTTCCAGTTCTTTGCTGATCAGACTTTATATGTGCATGAAAATGTGTGCGTGAAAGAGAGAGCGGGATATGAGATCCACAGGACTAATTGCTTGACATCAGAATGACTTTTCGTATTTTCATATTTGTGAGTTGCATTTAGATTACACAAATTAATATAAAATTTATAATGGTAAGAACCATCATTAAATTGTGTCTTCAAGTCAATCTTGACTCCAGGTAAGTATCTGGACAAGTTCCTGCAGTTTTCTTGACAAATTTAGGCCAATGAGTTTAACCTGCTACTCACTGTAGTAAATTAGATACCACTGAGACAGACTTCACTGCATGGACAAATACTCAACTTCTTAACTGTTTCTAGCAATAATGTTGTTCCTCCGAGGATAATTTTGTAATCTCCTTGACAGCATTAATCTAATTTATATATTTTCCTTCAATTCTTTTATTTTCCTCAATCTTGGCAAACAGGATTATTTTTACCGCATTCATGAAATGTGTGAGTTTCTGGATGTTAATCATCATGCCAGTTTATATTTACCTATTTATTTTTAAACTTACTCATTTTACCCTTTGGACGTCAGAACACAATAATACTCCTTCCAACAATTTTTGCCCCATGACAATGACATTAACGAAGCATTGACCACTGCCCGGAGCCAACCACAGGTGACCTCCCTGGTGGCATAAGCCAGCCAGGAAGGGCACGGGTCCAACAAACATGTGGTGGAACTCAGACGCCGCATAATCCTGTCCACTTCATCCTCGGAAACAGGATCGAACTCAGCCCAGATCACATCAGCCAGACTACTTGCACCGCGATCCTCAGACCACTGCAAGGTGGAACACAACCCTCCCCGAATCCATGCGTCAATATCCAACAGATATTGACCAAATTCCTCAGCCCTTGCCCGGAGAGGGTCCACCACCTCCCCCGGATGTAGGAGGGAGCGGGTGGCCCTAAACAGGGCGGCTGAGCACTTATCTGTGGACGCTATGAGGGTGGAGAGATAGGACCTTCTCGCCATCCCCACAGCTACCAGGTAAGTCCTAATATGGGCTCTTAGCTGGGCTCGATCAGCTTGGGAGCGGGTGGCACTCCACCTGCTCTCTAAGCCCCTTCGACGGCGCTTCATCTCCCGGAGCTCCTCAGTATACCAAGGAGCTATTTCTTGGTAAGCTAGAAAAAAGTGGGATAGATAGCATCACCACCAGATGGATTCGCAACTGGTTGACAAATTGTACTCAACAAATAGTCCTTAATGGGTTTAAGTCTACATGGAGGGAAGTAAGCAGTGGGGTGCCACTAGGTTCCGCCTTAGGCCCAGCACTCTTCAATATCTTCATAAATGACTTAGAAGAGGGAATAAAAGGGGAACTTACCAAATTTGCAGACTAAGCTGGCAGGAATAACTAACACCCTAGAAGATAGGCTCAAGATCCAGATGGATCTTGACAGACTCAAACCCTGGGTCCTATCTAACAAAACAAAATTCAATGTAGGGAAAAGTAAAGTCCTACACTTAGGCAAGAAAAACCAAAGATACACCTACAGACTGGGTGAAACCAGGCTTAATAGTAGTAACTGTGAGAGGGATCTTGGAGTCTTAGTGGACAACAAGCTAAATATGAGCCAGCAGTGTGCAGTAGCAGCCAAAAAAGCTAATGCTATCCTAAATTGCATTAACAGAGGGATACAATTAAGATCAAGTGAGGTACTAATACCACTCTAAAAAGCCTTAATAGGACCACACCTAAAGTACTGTATCCAGTTTTGGTCACCACACTATAAAAAAATGTTGAGACTCTAGAAAAACTGCAGAGAAGAGCAACCAGGATGATTAGGGGACTGGAGACTAAAATATATGAAGAACGGTTGCAGGAACTGGGCCTGGCTAGTCTAGTGAAGAGAGACTCGAGACTTTCAAGAAGAGATTGGACAGGGGAGACATGATAGCAGTCTTCCAATATTTGAGGGGCTGCCACAGAGAGGAAGGGGCCAAGCTATTTTCTAAAGCGCCTGTAGGCCAGAGAAGGAATAATGGATGGAAACTGAACAAGGAAAGATTTAACCTGGAAATAAGGAGAAACTTTCTGACTGTGAGAACAATCAACCAATGGAGCAGCTTGCCCTCAGAAGTTGTGGGACTTGAGACTTTCAAGAAGAGATTGGGCTGCAATTTGTCAGAAATTGTGTAGGGTCTCCTGCTTGGGCGGGGGGTTGGACTAGATGACCTACAAGGTCCCTTCCAACTCTGTTAATCTGTTAATGTGTTCTTCTTATTTTCTAGTTGTCATCAAGTTTCTCTTCTTAATATTTAGCATTAACTAAGTTGCTTTATTAACTAAGAAGTTTTATTTAATTACTTTCATAATTAGCGCTTCTAAATTTTCTTTACTTTCAATTGCAAAATGCTTTTGTCTCTACAACTCAAAGTCTTCACACAGAGCCTTCTGCTTAAATTTCAGCTGTCATCTCTTCCAATTTTACCAATCTGATGAAGCCCATATAAGATTAGAGACAAAGATGGGGACAGTATGCATTTTCTCCTCATTTCATTCCCTATTCTGAGCTCAATTTCTCTAGTTTCAATTCTTACTGTAGCTTCTTCATCATTGTAAACATGCCTCAAAGGAATAATGAATATTCTGACATATTCACAGGCTTAATATTGTCCGTGTTTGGGTATGACCTACACAAAGGCTACACTTTATTCAAAAAAATTAAAGATAACCCCCTACTCATATTCCTTTTTTATATTCTTCACTATTCCAACTTTGTATTAGCTATCTTGATCTCATGCTTTACTACCCTTTCTGGAACCTGCCTCTTCATTAGATGTTTTTCTGTTCAGATATGACTCTGTTCTTCTAAGAACAAAGTCTGATTGCTTGAGTCATTAATGTAATGACTGAATAATTTGCATATTCACAATCATCTGCTTTTCCAGCATTTCCCTGAACTTTTCCAACCTCCAAACCACAGAATCTTGTTCCATATTTGTTGACATGGAGATGTTAACGGTTTAATTTTAACTGGCACTTCTTCTGAAGCCTTAAACAAAGCACATCTATGCTTGGTACTTTTCTATTTGATAGCTGATATTTGATAAATCAGATGCAGGGGTGAGATTCAGCCGGTTCCAGCTGGTTCAAGCGAACCAGATATTAAATTTACAAGTGGTTTGCCGAACCGGTAGTTGAACTGACCGGCTGGGCCGCATCCCACCCTGCCCCTTCCCCTCCCAGGAGTCTCCACGCAGCCTGTTTTGAATGCAGGTAAGTTCAGGGTCTCCACAGAGGCTCAGGGAGGGTGAAAATAGCCCTCCCGGAAGTTCAGGAAGTCCAGAAATGGGCCTGTTTCTGGTTTCCGCAGGGCCTCCGGAGCCTGGTGCAGGCCGTTTTCACCCTCCCAGAGGTCCGAGGGAACCCTCCAGACTCTGGAGAAGGTGAAAAATGGCCCTCCCAGAAGTTCCAGTAAACTACGCCCACCAGGGCCATGCCCACCCAGCAACTGGGCAGAGAACTGGTTGTTGGGATTTTTGTATCCCACCCCTGGTCAGATGCATATAATTTTCTCAGTTCCAAAATATATTCGCTCTCTGCAAATACTTCTGTCAGTTCTATAATTTCATTTGCAAGATGTCTCAGTATCAGAGGTGGTATTCAGCAGGTTCTGACCAGTTCTGGAGAACTGGTAGCGGAAATTTTTAGTAGTTCGGAGAACCTGCAAATACCACCTCTGACTGGAGATTTTACAGTATCCTTCCCCTGCCACGCCCACCAAGCCACACCCAGAGAACCTGTAGTAAAAAAAATTTGAATCCCACCACTGCTCAGCATTTAACTGCATTAGCCTCTATTAGTTCTTATTAATGACTGAATACATCTACCTCTGCGGTACATTTTTCTTAATTTTGCTAATCATCTTAAAAGCATCTCTCATTAACCTTTGCTTGGTTATTTTCCTCTGTTACTGACATTCTTGACTAAATATTTTTCTTTGTCTTCTCTTGCTAGATGCTGGATATCTGACACCATGGGCACATCCTTTTTGTTGCCTAAAGTGTTCGTCCTCAGTGGGTTGTTGTTGTTTGTTTTTTGCTATTGTGATAATTTATTCAGGAAAGTCACTTGGATTTTTCCATCTTTGACATTACAGTATCTTTCTCTCCTGCCCTCCCCCCAACTACTATTTTTCTTTGCCTCTTTCTATACCTTCTGAAGGTCTGTGTTGAACAAGTTAGGCATAATGAATTTGTTCCTTATATTGCTCTTATAGTCTTAATGTATGTCTTTGTTAATATTATTATTGTTTGAACTTGGCCTTTGCTAGTTCAGGATCGTTAAGCCTTGTCTATCCCTAAAGTCACCCAAAGAAATACTGAGCCCAAAATGTTTCAAAGTAAAAGTCTTTATTTGTAACAGGGACAATTAATAAATAATTATAGAAAATTATTTACAGAGTCTTTCTCCTTATTCCAGGGTATTCTTGTTTCTTATAACTGTCTAAATAGTTATAGGTTCACTTTTAGTTCCTTTCAGCTTAGGAGTTAAAGTCAATAGTCTTTTAGCCTAGGAACTTTTCTTCACTGTTTCCTCCTTCCCTTCCAGAAGCTGAGGTAGTTGGTTTGAGAGAAGTATTCTCCTATGCTGAATACTCTCTCTTAAACAATGCCTTAGAATAACCCTTTTAGAAACCTTTAAACCTCTTTCTATCTCTTTTCTCTCTCTCTAGATAGAACAAACCTCACGTAGAAAATCTCTTTCGTGGATTGTAGATCTCCTCAGAGAAAAATGACAGTTGACAGCCCCTTATATACTGTGGGGCGTGTCTTAAAATGTTAGAGTAGGGTGCCCAGTGTCACCCTCTCATTGGTGGATTTGATCACCCCATCAAATCCCATAAAGTTGTAAACTGCATAACAACACCAGAAAGTTCTACTTTCTGACAGTCTTGCAGGTAAGATTTTCTTAGCACACCTACTCATTGATTTCTAAGTTGAACCCATATATCTGATATCAATAATTCGTGGTTTGTTCAGTTGTTCAATTACAGGTATATATCTACAGTCTCAATGGATTTGTTTTGGAAAATCATTTGGAAACTACAATTGGTGCCAAATACAGCAGCTTGCATATTAACAGACGTTAGGCATGTCAAAGTCTATTCTTCACATCATGCATTGGTTGTCAGTAGTTTTCTGGGTACAAGTGCTAGTTTTGACTGATAAAGCCCTATGGGGCTTGGCACATAGGTACTTCCCACATCACTACTTCAGTCAGAGTTCATCCATCCAAGGAGATCTTGCTAGAAGAAGCAGTTTGTACTCTAGTTATATGAGGTAAGGGTAACAGAAGTCAAAAACTTTTTTTGGTAATGTCACCAGTATTTTGTATCGACATTAAATTGGCTTTATTGATGATGGCCTTCCAGAAAATAAAGACCATACTCTTCTGAAGAAGGACTATGTGCAATCTTGAACTGGCTATTCTGTTACTTGATTATTTGATGGCTGATGTTGCATCTACTGGCATTCAGCAGTACATTGTCACTGGGTTTTTTTTTAATTTATGACTGATTTTGGATATTATTTTTATGACACTACCAATGTATTCAGTTTTTATAGAGATGTGTGTTTTTAAGCACACGTGAGCATGTGTAAACTGTTTCTGGAAGAGTCCTGGTTTGCCCTTCTCCATTTCCTTTTTTTATATAGGCAGTTTGGTTCTATCCATCCATGATGTCCAGCTATGCAATCTGTGTTTATGTCGCACGAAGCATGTGTTGGAAAGATTAATCTCCATCATCAACTGTTATTGGGAAAAAGTTTGCCACTTTGGAATTTACAAGGTCACTTTTTACCATGGTGTTTACCATTCTCTGCCATCTCAGGTGTTTATATGTTTTCATAGTTTCAGATCCTTCGGTTTTTTATCATTCACCACTTGCTTCTGTCTAGCATTTTTTTCTTCTAAACTCACTCTCCTCCTTCCCCCTTTCAGTTTAGTTCCTAGTGGTGTGCAGGGATGCTGAGATTCTGCAACTTCATCACCATTTTGCCAGTCTGAGCAATAATATCATAAAAAAAATATGTTTGTTGTGTCTTGTTCTTAGAACTGAGCTGTGAAGCAGGAAACCTCTGCTTTGAACCAGGACACAACTATTTCCATTTGTTCTTCCCTTTCCTGAATGCACCTTTTTTATTAGTGATTTAAATTTATTGGCTATCTAATTCCAGCAATCCCACCCACCCACCCACTTCCTACCCTCCTGTCAGCCCCAAATCCATCTTGATTCAGATTCAGGGCTGCCACAGCAGGGGATGGGCAAGCTGTGGGAACAGGAGTTCAGTGAAGGGAGTATAACCACAACAACATTATTTTGCCGGAGATCAAGGACAAGTTTCTGGAGCTTGGAGGGGAGTGACGGAATTGGCAGGAGTTCAGAATTAAGGTGGATTGGCAAGTGTGACTGGGGAGTCATAAATTGGGGCAGGGTATGAGTTTTAGTGTAGAAGAGGGAAAACATAGGAATTCAGATTCCTGATTTCCCCAGATGTACCAACATGACTTCTCTAATAAATTCTTACTTTGATGGACTTTGTCTCAGAGTTTTGAATCCCATGGGGAGTTTAGTTGGAACACTGACACCTCCAGCTAGGTATCATCATTCCCCAGCACAGTTTTGCCTATCTGCCTGCCTCTCTCTTTCTTTCTGCCTCCCTCCTTCCCTCATCTATTTAACTACCATCTATCTATCTATATCTATCTATCTATTATCAACATCACCTATTTTTATCATAACCATTCATCTCACAGCAGTAACTCTGGGTGTTGTGCAAAGATTAAAAACCCAACAATTACAAAAACAAAAGCCTGAAATACTGAAGGTGTGGAAAAGGAATTTTCCATGAGGTTGCTGTGCTCTTTCTCCTGGCCCCCTCCTCAGATAACAAAAGAACTGGATAGACCAATCACAGCACAGCTGTGATTGAGGATTTTCCCAGGCTTTGCCAAGCTCCACCTCACCTGACTCTGGACTACTTAAGGGGCTAGCCTCGTGGCATCTAGCCAGTTCCTCCATTACTGATGTTCCAGCTGCTTGGGATCATGCAGCTGGAAGGATCCTGCCTCATGCCACGAGGAGGATCTGTGGGACTCCAGTCACACAGGTGACTGCCACAAGGAAGAAAAGAAAGACTCTAACAAGAAACAAATGAACACTGAAACTGAAGCACCTTTTAACTTATTTTATTGTTTTTGTACTTTGTTTACAATAATAAACAACTTTGAATTGGATCCACTGGGCTCAGACTTTTTCCTGATAACTTCACAGTAGAGAAAGGTAACGAACCACCCACCTCTAACCCTAAAAATCCTTAACAGAAGGTAAATCATACATTCCAATCACAAACTCAAATCAACAACAGATTCTATTTGCCTTCTCTGTACAAGTATGTTGTTTATACACTGGACTGATCCTTCATGTTTTATTTTGGCTCTGCAGTTCCTGTGTGGCTTTTAGACCAGTCACCTCAGCAGGTTCCAGTTGTGAGAATAAAGTGAGGAGGAAACCCCTTGTAAGAGATGTATGCTCTGAGAAAAAAGAGAGGATAAAAATGCAAAATAAATACACAATTGTAATGACCATGTTATATGCACTGCATTAAGTAGAATAGTCACCTTCCCAGAATGTTCCCTTTTAGATATAATAGCCTAATAATTGTACTGATATATACCAAAGCTGCAAAAATTGCTATAAATAAAAACTCATTGTAATTCTTCTGAATCTCTGTATACATTTACAACTATAAGAATAACAAAAACAACCTTTTATTACAGTCGCAATGCTGCAATATTTTGCACAAGAGCAGAATATAATCAAACATTAGCATTTGGGAGCTGAAAAGAAATCTTGCATATACAGATAGACAATTATGATTATAAGAAAGGATCTGCTAGATGAAATTAATGATCTGTGCAGACCTGTTTCCAGTGAGCCCAGCTAGATAGCTCCAGTTTTACTGGAATTTTAATATCCTTTTGACTGAAGGATAATCAGACCCACAGAACCTAAACAAACTTGGCTGGACTGTTGGATAGAGGCTCTATGACTCCCAGGTTGTGGTTTTTGCTTATGTGGATTTACTAGAGGCCTCTGGATTGTTGATTCTACCCTTTTCCTCCAAGCCCAATGAGCAAAAGAAATGTCTTTATTCTAGTTCTTTTATTACCTTCCAGCTGCATTTCACAAAAAAAACCTGCTGCTCACCCATTCTATTTTGATTAATATCTGTGAATCTTTCATAACAACTTATTGGAGAACAGTGTCTGAAAAATGTTTTAGGGCTGTAGAAAATGTATTCAGTGTTTTGTCTTTCTTTCTCCCTCAGTGTTTCAGCTTTGTGTATTTGGGGGGGGGTCTCTTTTGTTCTTAAGTGACTGAATCCAATGAACCTTAGCAGAAGAGAATTAACATAGCTTGAATATGAATGTGGGCTTTGTAATAAAACTTCACCTCTCCCTGAATTTTAATTCAGTGGCAGTTCCTTGAAATACTATTCATACACATAATCAGGCATTTGATTGTTGGCACACAGCTACAGATACACCGTGGGACAAGAAACAAAGCAGCGGAAGCAGGAAAATCAAGCAAAAAAAAGGATTCTGATGTTATGCTGTATGATTTTGTTTACTTAATAGGATATCTCACTTTCTTAGCAGTTTTTTTAAATTAAACCAAATGGTATGTCAACAAAATATTAAAAATGAAATGAAACAGAACAATACAAAAGAAAACAACACAAAGGCTAATGCTAAAAACAGCTGGGGAATATAAATAAAATAATATAAATATAAAATGAATTATAAAATAAAATAAAAATAGCCAGTATGGTCTAGTGTTGAAGAGACTAGAAACCAGGAGACTGTAAATTTTAGTCTTGCCTTATGAATAATAAAATAACAGAGTTGGAAGGGACCTTGGAGGTCATCTAGACCAGGGGTCACCAACCTTTTGGACCTCAGGGACCACCAAACTCATAATGTTAAATCCTGTGGAGCAGAGACTGGGAAAATCCCCAAAAAAGTCTGCAGGAAAATTCCCCACCCCATTTTCCTACCGATCAATCATTCTTTATTTCGGATCACAGGATACCGTCTCCAGCTCCGTTCTCAGGGGAAGAGAGAGAGAGAGAGAGAGAGACTTTTGGCTTCGTGCAAGGAAAGCAGCAGAAGCAGCAGAAGTCTTTCTTTCTCTCCCCCAAACTCTGCCAGAAATGAATCTTTCTGAGACTTGTGGCACCGGCGCAGCCTGTTGGAGCAGGATGCCTTGCAGGGTCCCAAAGACTCATTTCTGATGGAGTTTGGGGGAAAGAAAGAAAGACTTTTGCTGCTTTCCTTGCAGCCAAAAGCAGAAGAAAGAAGCAGCCCAGTGGCCAGGCCAGGCGCGTGGGGTGAGTGGGGCAAGTTCTCCCCCCTCCGCCCTTTCCCCCCTCCCCTCACTATCTTGTGTTGTTCGCAATGTAAGCGACACATGCCTTGTGTTCCCATGGGCCATGTGGGCGGCACAGCCTTGTGTTCCGACGCAGCCTGGATTAATTGCTTTGGGGGGTGCTTTGGGGGTGACATTTCTCTGCGGACTACCAAAATTTTCTCACGGACCACCAGTGGTCCCTGGCCCACTGGTTGGCGACCACTGATCTGGCTAGTCTAGTAAAGAGAAGGAGCAGGGGAGACATGATAGCAGTCTTCCAATATTTGAGGGGCTGCCACAGAGAGGAAGGGGCCAAGCTATTTTCTAAAGCGCCTGTAGGCCAGAGAAGGAATACTGGATGGAAACTGAACAAGGAGAGATTTAACCTGGAAATAAGGAGAAACTTTCTGACTGTGAGAACAATTAACCAATGGAACACCTTGCCCTCAGAAGTTGTGGGAGCGTCATCACTTGAGACTTTCAAGAAGAGATTGGACTGCCATTTGTCAGAAATGGTGTAGGGTCTCCTGCTTGGGTGGGGGGTTGGACTAGATGACCTACAAGGTCCCTTCCAACTCTGATTATCTGTTATCTGTTATCTGATCTAATCCAACCCCCTGCTCAAGCAGGAAAGTCTATATTAAATATTAGCCTCTACCTAGGATCGAACTCACAGCCTCCTGATTGTGAGGCAATAGTCATTTTTCTCAGCCCAGCCCACAGGGTTGTTGCTGTGGGGAAAATAGGAGGAGGAAGGAGTATGAAGTATGTTTGCTGCCTTGAGTTATTTTAAAAAATAATAAAGGCAGGAAGGAAAATAAATAAATAAAAATAAATTTGTAAATTTCAAGGGAAACACATAATTGCAAATACAATTGTTTACAATTATATTCAAAGTTTTCCCCCAGATGAGTGTTGTGTAAATGGAGTAACACATTAAAAATGATTTTGTTAATTTAAAGAGGCAACTAAAACTAAAGACAGGGTGTTTTTTTTTTAATTAATGAATAAAATTCTTCAAAACATTTTATTGGCTTAAATTTTTGACCAATGCTGTTCTCCATACATAAATAATAGTAATCCAAAGTAAGATGTATATTAGCTTCCAATACCTTCCATTAGTAAAACCAGCAGAAAATCTAAATAAGTTTCTTGTAATCGTTTATAAATCTTGAGAAATATACACCCATAGTAGAATTAATTAATTATGAAACACTGTAAACTTATATGTTAATTGAGCTGTTTCACAATTAAATAGGTATTGGATTACAATCAAATATCATCCTGAGGTAAATTCCATGTGCACAGCTCTTCCAATATTGTCTTCAAACAACGCATGAGGTCAGAGCTGGTATTCAGTAGGTTCTGTCCAGTTCTGGAGAACCAGTAGCAGAAATTTTGAGTAGTTCAGAGAACTGGCAAATCCCACCTCTGACTGGAGATTTTATAGTATCCTTCCCCTGCCACACCCACCAAGCCATGCCCACAGAACCGGTAGTAAAAAAAGTTGAATCCCACCACAGGTACTCTGTGTTTGTGTGTGTGTGTGTGTGTGTGTAGGTATATATGTATATATAAGATTTATATGACCACTATATTAAATACCACATTCAATAAAATAACCCTATGGCAAATAAAAAATATACAAATGATAAAATAAGTTGAAAAAAAATACGTATCACAAAATGCCATAATACTATCCTCTCATAAACAGAAATGCTGGTCTCATCTCTTATCCTGATCCAATACTTGAAAAAAAGCCATGTCTTAATAGCTTTCCAAAAGCCAAACAGGATAGAGGCCCTCTGTATTTCAAAGGAGAGGCTGTTCTTGGAAATAGGCAAAGGTATCTCCTATTCAGAAACATCTCCTATAATGTTGTTGTCTATAAGTCTACAAACTCTCCTTATCAGTAGAAACCATCCCATCATAGAGATAGTAGCCTTAATTGTCATGGCATCATATGCCTCCTAATAGGCATGAAAGTTGATAATTTCCAGAAATATTCTTCTCCGTTAGCTAATAAAATCCTGGATAAATGAAACGAATATCTGGGCAAAGGTTTTAAAGATTCATATGGGATCATATTTAGTAGAATCTATGGCATCTTCTAGCAGGGATGGTATTTAATTTTCATTTTTACAATATTGCCTCAAAGTAATTGAGTTCCACTGCTCTTTTCCATAGAAGGAATTATTTACAGGTCCACTATGCAGGATAAATTAGAACTATTCTAAGATTATGGGTCTATGAGCCTAGATGACAAATAACCCAAAGAGCAATTTGTATGCCTTCTGCTAAACAAAACATCATCTGTGATGAAGAGAAATGAAACCTCAGATCATGGCAGTCTGTCAGTTGAATGATCACAAATCAAGATTTAACTCTAGTCTGAATGGCTTGATTTCAGGAGAATTATATTGAAATATTAGAACTTCTGAGAAGTGGAATGTGTTTTGTCACACTAAAGAAGAGGACACTTTAACCTGCTAAGGATGAAAGGGAAAAAAACAAAACAAAACATGACAAAAGAATAAGATCACTCACTGCCAGTGATAAAGGTCTAAATTCAATGCAAGGACCTATAAATATATTCAAGGATTCCCCATTCTTCCCTTCTTTCAGAAGTAGCTTTTCATGTGCACCATAAGTTGCTACTGGATTTCCCATGAGCTGCCTCCACAGCTGTGCCAGATAGATATTGGTAGGATTACTAAGCATGTGATGTTTTTCAGAATTAAGTTGGGTTTTTCCTAAAGCAACCAAACAATTCCAACATGCTGGCGTTCAGTTTGGACAGCAATGGAGAGATATAACTTCAAGGGAAGATCCACACCAGTGTGGGGAACTCTTATCAGATAGGGTGACCTTCCAATCTTCCCCTTTATACATTCTGCTGCCATTGTTCATTCATTAAAGAGATTGGATGGCAACCTTTATTTATTTCCTTTGGCCTGAAAGGGAGACAAGTGACTGAGTGGCAGGGTCTTGAAGAGCAGAATACTAACTGGACTATCAGGCACCAGCCCCAGCTGACCCTGGAGTAGTGAAAAACAAGCCTGAAGCTCACTGAGAAAAGATGCCTGATCCAGGAGAGTCAACTCTAACTGCAAAGACAGATTCTTTATGCATACGATTTTCTATCTGCTTTTTTCGACTTGGCATACTTGGCATTGATAGTCTCCGTTCATTCTGCAAAAATCTCAGTACCGCTTATGGAGTAATAAAACCAGACAGTTGTGGTATTTAGGGTGACATTATAAAGGGAAGGGGGGTGGCAAGATAAAACTAAAACAGGAAATCTCAAGCACAAGTTCTTATGGTTATCATAGTGAGAAGCTGCAATGGAAGTGGACATCCCAGAAAAGTCTTGATGGTTCCACCTGATATATATAGGCTGAGTCAACCTTGAGCCTGGCAAGGTTTGAACTGCCAAATTGCAGGCAGCCAGCAGGTAGCAGAAGTAGCCTGCAGTACTGCACTCTAACCACTGCACCACTGTGGCTGATGATATTACGATGGCATAATGCTCTATTTATTGGGGAGAAGGTGTTGTGATCCCTAGTCCTCTGAAAATTGGTCTGCCTGATCAAAAATAAAAAAGGAAGCTTTTTCTTTTCTTGGAAAAAGTCTATTTTGGGGCAAAGCAGAATTTAAACTTTGCCCATTCTTGTCCCTGCTTTACTGAAAATAAAAGCTGAGGGTATAAAAAAGAAAATGTGATGTCTTTTGTTTAATCATTCACCTATAATTAGAAAGGATAAGATAAGATAACATAAATGTTTCAGAAATGAAAGCAAGCCATTGATACTTTAAGGTTGAGTAGAGACTGGGAACATCAGAGGCTGTGATGAAAAAACTTCCTACGTAGAGGAATTTCATAGTCAGGCCTGAACTTTAATTGATGCCTCATTGTCAGCCCTGAACCACTGACAAGCTCTCATAATCCACTTTATACCAAATAAAGCATAGGGATGAAAGTTTAGGAGAAATTATTATATAGAAATAGAACAAGAAGTTATCATTATAAGAAGAAGAAAGAAGTCAAACATTTCCAAAGAGAGGATTATATCCAGACTACTAAGGAAACCTTTGTTAAAAGTTGAATAATTTACATTACATTTCAAGAAATTAGGTAACTACATCCACCTTAATTTCCAGATAATAAGCTCTATAACATAGAGGTATTCAGAAGGGCTTGTGACTCATCTGAGACTAAACAAAAATGGGCTGGTTATTTTGTGAATAACCATGGCATTGTGGGAACCAGCCATTGTCCTGTTATTTCTGAGCCACAATATGGATTCTTTGGGCCAGGATAACATGTTATCTGATAGCAATAGTTGAGTTTTATTCACCTGCTTTAAGGGAATAGCATACAGTCTGAACCAGGGGTGGGCTGCTGGGGATTCACAGGGGTTTGGGAGAGCTAAGATTCTGTGCAGTTCAGAGAACCCCCCCAAATCCCACTCCTGGCTGGCCCTGCCCACTCCAGTCCACCCCTCCCAGGAGTCCTCACACTGCCCGTTTTGGATGCAGGTAACTGCAAGGCATGCACGGAGGCTCATGGAAGGCAAAAAATGGGCCTCCCAGAAGTTCGGGAAGGCCAGAAATGGGCCTATTGCTGGCTTCCAGGGAGCCTCCAGAGGGAGCCTGAGGAGGCAGTTTTTGCCCACCCAGAGGCTCTAAGAAAGCCTCCGGAGCCCGCCCGCCATGGTGCAGGAAGCTAACTAGGCCACGCCCAACATAGTCATGCCCACCCAACAACCAGGCAGAGAACCAGTTGCTAAAATTTTTGAAGCCCACCCCTGGTCTGAACTCAGGGTAAAGCTCAGTTTTATCACTTCCCCTTTATTTTGCCTGAATATTAATTTCATTTGATGAAGTTAGTCTTTATAAGCTGATGAAGAACACTGCTGGGAATTATAGCCATTCATGCCTATTAGGGGAACATAAGATACCATGACAATGGAAGATCTTATCTTTACAATGGGACTTGGTTTCTGCCAGCAAGGGCAGCATAGAGAATGCAAGAGTTAGGGTTAGGGTCAGAGCGCAAAGACTTTCCTTTTTGTCTTCTCCACACACAGTATTTTGACAGAGATTTCACTCAGGGAAGGTTCCAAGAGGACCTGAAGCCCATGACATCCTCCTGCTCATATTCTCCACTCAAAGGAAGCCATCGATCTATCAATCAAGTGAACCAAGAAAGGAATGGGACTTAAATTCAAGGAAAGCTATTGAATTTGGGGCAATTGAATTAGGATCATCAATGATTGACGAGTTAGGATTAGGGTCACAGCACAGGGATCTTTTCTTTGTGCCCTCTCTACCATGCTTAATATAATGATAGATGTTTAATTATAATGTAATGTTGAAGCATACAGAGAAATAAGGAATCCTTGGCTTCCCACCAAAATAGCTGTGTGTCTCGCAGATGGGTTGGCTTAATATTGAGTCTATATGAGACTATATCTTCTTCTTTTTTAATGATATACACGCCCTTGAATCTATAGGTATTTATGTTATAGTAAAAGCTTTGCTGCTTTCAGCTGTAGTAGAAAAAAAGGAGAACCAAAAGAATGGAGAATCTAGAAGCAAAATGTCTTTTTTTAAAAAAAAAGAAAGTCCAGTTGCCTCCTGAAAAAGCACCTTTGGGACAACCATGACCTGGATGACTGAGATTCTCTACAGACTTTTATCCCTACAATTTGGGATGAACACCCTTGGAATGGTGTGGGAGTAGGAATGGATTCCAGAGGGAAATATTGCAGACTACAGGAACCAGGAGCACTACTCAGGTGACCCTGAGGACACAGATAAACCTCCAGGTGGCCTCAATGACTCTCTAAAGGGATGCAAATTACCAGCTGTCTGCAAGGAATTCCATTCCCCACTATCCTGTCAGAGCTAAGAAGCTTGGATGAGAAGTGAAATGTCTTCAAAGAAAAAATAAGAAGTCCAGTTGCCTCCCGAAAAAAAGCACCTTTGGGACAACCATGGCCTGGATGGCTGAGAATCTCTACGAACTTCAAAAAAAGGGAGAAGTTCTTCTAGTTACAAGAGATAGAAAGTCTCCATCTTTTGATATTGTGTTTCTATGAGGAATTCCATCAGTGGTGGGCTGCTGCCAGTTCAGACCGGTTCGAGTGAACTGGTATTTCCGATGATCAGCTGGTCCTGCCCACCTGCCCCCACCCTATCCTGTCTTTTATTTCCTGCTTTCTAGCTCATCTCAATCGTGGGGCACAACTGATTCCACACCCACACCCCCTCTGTTCTACTTACCATTGCTGACTTGGAAGGTAAGCAGCTGAGCTTCTAAATGCTCCATTTTCAGCGCTGTGTGCAAGTGCCGTAGGTGCATGTGCGTGCAAAGCGTGTGTACGCTCACAAAGCATACACTCACCGAATTCCATGCATTGATTTGGTTATCCCTAGGAGCAGATGCTCCACAATTATGAAATTCTCACAATCGGAGGTTGAATTTTTATGATGAAACTCGATTACCCATTCGGAGGTCAGTGCACACGGCAAAGCAACTGCAAACAGCAAGCTGGACAGCAAGCTGGATGGTGGAGGATGTTAACTGTAACCGATGCAATGATTTTGCTCTTCAAGGTGTTATAGGAGAAAATCTGATGGCTAAAGATAGCAAAAGTCTGCATTTTGTTTATGGAAGGAGCAGGAGAGAAGAAAGCCACTTTGCTCACAGATGTCTCTCTCTCTCTCTCAGACACACATTCAGAAAGTGGTGGTGGCGTTAGGAAAATACAAACCAGCTGGATTTTATTTTTCCTGCTGGAAAAGTTGTTTTTTGCTGGTCCTAGCTCAGTGGTGTCAAACTCGATTTCATTGAAGGACACATCAGCGTTGTACCTGACCTTGGGGGACCAGGATGGGTGTGGCCAGGGTGAGCATGACTAACTCGACGTCACTTGTGTCGGGCTGCCTGTGGCAGCCCAAATGCTCTGCCAGTGAAAACGGGCTCCCGAGCTCCATTTTCGGCTGCGATGACTTCCAGCAACCTCTGCCAGAGAAAATGGAGCTTGGGGGGGGCACATGCACACAGCCCTCCTGAGCTCCATTTTCACTGGCAGAGGCACTGCGGGCCAGTCCTTCGCTGTTTCCAGGGCAGCACCTTGGGCCAGATCTATGCACCCCATGGGCTGAATCCAGCTGCAGGCCTTGAGTTTGACACCCCTGTCCTAGCTAAATGACAAAGGATCAAATATCCCATTTCCAGTTTTATGAAACTAGACAACAGAGGTAGATTTTAGAAGCAAGAGTTGGGCTTGCACAGATTTCTTTATTATACTATATAAAGCCCTTTCCCTGTCCAACACCCATTGGTATCCATGAAGCTTTTGTTTTTGTATGTGGAATTGCGGGGGAGGGATTCTTCGCTCCATTGTATTTTTGGAGCAGTGCCCCCTGCATACTACTGAAGGACCAAGGGTGATTTTTGTTGTTCATGTCTATTCTTGACATACATAATTTCTTCCACAGGCATCTATGTGGCAGTCAAAAAAAAGTCATGAGGGCAACCATAGTTGAATAATGAAAATCTTGCCCCTTTTAAAAAACATCCTAGTGTTTTCCCTTCTACATTTTAACTACCAATGGCTCTCCAGCTAGATTAGGTTGTGGGAGAGAGTGATTGACCCAAAGACACTATGAGCTTTGTTACTAAGATGTTGTTCATGTGACCTTTTTAAGCAGGTCAATTAATATTCTTGGGCTTCATTCATTTAATATGCTAAGATTGGTTATTGTTACCCTAGGGGTGTGTGTGTGGGGTGTATGAGAGAGAGAGAGAGAGAGAGATAGCATATTGGGTGTTGATTAGGTTTTTTTATTCACTGTAGGGCTTCGTATGGAACAGGTAAAGTGTTTTGTTTTGTACTTGAACAAACCACTTGAACAAATCTTTTACATCCACCATGCTCCTACAGAACCCAAATTTAAAATGCTGGAGCAAATATGACATGTCGCTCAAGAATTCTCAGTATGGTATGTCCTATTCATCACCCATCTTCCCAAAGCTTTTCCTTTCCTCCCTTAAATTTTTGACTTTACCATTTCTAATTCCTTCTAATTCCATCTAAAAAGGGAATAGCAAGATGGTATTGCATATATGTATGTAAAGCAATTCTTAACATGGTGGGACAATCATGCTAATTCCTCCATCTTGGTCTTGAGTTTCAGTAGCTTCAGTCATGGATTGATTGCTCATCTCTGCCTTAACATGACTAATCTTTTTAAAAAGATGCCTGAGATGATAGCCGTCCCCTATCTGGTGATAATGCACTCTATAGGTTAACTCTTCATAATTTGAAGAAAAATTTTCTCTTCTGTATTCAGAGCAAACTCCCCATTAATTCCTTTGGATAGCCCCATCTCCTGATGCTATATTATGATACAAGACAGAGAAAGAAGTTATCTTTCTCTGTCTTTCTTCAAAGCATGCAATTTTAAAATTAACCCCTTTGAATCTTTTAAATAAAACACCCTAATGCGAATCCTTGGTGGTCTCTGAGCCTGGTTGTTTGCTTAAAGACATTTCATTATTTGAAACGTGCCATGCATTGATGAAGTTACATAGTCAAAAATGAAACATCTGCAAGCAAACAACCAAGCTAAAAGAGAGCACCAAGGACCCCAAAGTTCATCCCTGAGCTACATATATTATCTTCTGTTGATACATTAATAATTTCTTGTAGAGATCGCTCTGGCCAAAATATGCGCACATTTTTAGACACAAAAGATTGCTGGTTTTGTTTCAACTGATTAATATAGCTATGCCTCTGGAAACTGTAAGTCTTTTCCTATCCCTATATGGAGTCAATACACCTCCCTTTCCCGTGATTACATTTTCCTAATCCTCCTTTTAAGGGATTAGTAGACCTGCTCTGTCACAGATTTACTCAGCAAAGTAAACCTTCCTTAGATCTTCACACCAGACAATACAAAGACAACCCAATGCCCTTGAGTCCCATCAGCTTTAATAAAGATACTTAATCCAGAAGAGGATAGTTGGAGGGCAACAAACATTGAAGCATCTCTGGAAGCTGATATGTATATATATATATATATGTAGGTCTTGGTGTATTTGGGTCTTGTCCTGTGTAAGATTGAGAATAACTTCTCCCAGGAGAACGAAGCTGAAGACACCAGCCTGAAGATGACGGATGAGATTTCATCGAAACGTTGCCAAGGTATTCTCAATCTTACACGGGACAAGACCCGAATACACCAAGACCTATATATATATATATATATATATATATATATATATATATATATATGAATGAAGTGGAACCATTGGATGAAATAATTAAAGGAGAGAGGCTCTTGAATTAGTATCCTGTCAGACAAAGACTTTCATCACAAGCATTTGGAGACCAATTCTCTTTCCAGACTCTTTTTGGAGATGAGATTCTACTTACTCATCAAGGTGTATCTGTTCTGAAAGAAGATTGAAGCTATGCTCCACTTATCATTGTTCCTCTAGAACTCTGTGAATATTATGAGGTTGTTTCTTATATGCTTTATAGGGCCAACCAACAGTTTTATATGGACGTTGTGGCTAAAATTGTCGTGCATAAATGTCAGGGGGGTAACTTACCAGGTTTGTGTGTGTGTGTTTGTGTGTGTTTGTGTGTGTTTGTGTGCACGCGCGTGTGCGCAAGATGCTTATGTGGGTGAAGGTAAAAGTAGTGGATCAATTAGGCCATGTGGCCTTGAGGTGCTAACATTTCTCCATTCAACTTCTTGATAGTTTCTCCACTTAGTATGAATCTCAACTCTAACTCATTGTATGAATGAATCCCAGCCATTGACACAAACAGAAACTACAAATGTTTGTCTATGGACAGTCTCAGTCATCCAGATCATGGTTGTCCCAAAGGTGCTTTTTCAAGAGGCAACTGGGACTTCCTTTGTTTTTCCCTGAAGACATTTTGCTTTTCACCCAAGAAGCTTCTTCTGTTCTGACAGTCAGAAGTGAAAAAGCTTCTTGGATGAGAAGTGAAATGTTTTCAAGGAAAAACAAAGGAAGTCCAGTTGCGTCATGAGAAAGAACCTTTGCATCATGAGAAAGTAACTGTTTCCCATTTGCTCAACTTCTGTGAGAAGCTATGAGGCTCCACTATTGGACCCATCCAAATATCAGATTTCTGACAATGAAAATTTGACAGAATTGGCCAATCATCATTGTCAGCATCCCTTTTCCATCCATCATTGTTGGAGATCCAGAAATGAATAAGATCTGATAATTGTGTCTAATGTTCAAAGTATTGGGACAATACTTATCTCAGCATCAAGGGCTGAGATAAATGACCTCTTTCCAGATTTGGGCTCTTGCTGTTGTGCGAAGAGATGGGCGAGACTTTTCATAATTCTGACAATTTGGATGGATGAGATGGGAGGGGAGATTTTCAAAAGTTTTCAGAGAGATGCTGCTAGTAAAAGGCTGGGTGAATTTGGACCAGTCGTTGTTTCTCAATTTAACTCACCTTACAGGTTTGTTGTTGTAGCAAAATAGGAGAAGGAAGGAGTATTAGATAAGTTGCTGCCTTGAGTTACATATAAAATCATAAAGGGATAAAAATCTTCCAAATAAATAAACAGTTTTCCATTTCCTTTTCCATTTGGCTTGATCAATGTGAAACAGTGGAAACTATTCTCCTAAATATGACTGATTTCTACAGTTAAGAAAAAGTTACTTTCGCAATATTTTTTAAATGTCTATCTCCTCAAATATGCTTCTATTTCCAGTGTTTTAAAAGCAACCCTGGGCAAATATAAGATGATGAACTGTGACTAGGATGTCTAAACAATCTTTCTATATACACTTATCAGAACTGTAAGATATTTTTCAAAAGTCCAAGTGAGAGGAAACGAGGGTGACTGACTATTAGCAAGATTTTCCCTTGATTTTTTGCGGGGGAATTTGTTATAATGTTCTTTTAATATTGCCTTTTATTGTCTCTGTTGTACTTTAATTACTGTAATTTGGTTTTTAATTTTGTGCTTTAGTCCATCAGCTGCTCAGAGAGCATATGCAAATTGCTGGCTGCACAGATTCAATAATAAATGCATCAGAGAAACAGACCTACTGCAAATCTTGTTTGACTTGATTATTGGGGAGATACAGTTATTTCATATCTGGGTGATTCAGACTTTACTCTTCAAATATCTGAAGTTTACTGTGTGGGGGGGCAGAAACATCTGTAATAATTAGTATCACAAGAAAGAATGCCATTGAGAATATTAGCAATCATCCTGAATTGACATCTAAACCAGATAAACAACATTATTATTCTTGTCCCTTGAGCCTATTGATCTTGTGGTTTACTCACTGACTTGTACAGATATTGCTCATTTTCAAGAGCTCTCTCTCTCTCTCTCTCACACACACACACACACACACACACCTGGCCTTTCTACTTATTTAAGAATTCAAGGTAACATAAACTACAATTGTTCTTAGCCAAAAAGCTGAAAATGCTCTGATCTATGTGGAACCAGGAATGGTTCCCCTTTCCTTCACTAACTATTTACTGACCCATCCCTTAATTATTTTTGATAACTCTCCTTCACAATCCCAAAGGTGCTTTTTCTGACTGGATGCAGTCAGACCTGAAGAAGCTTCTTGGATAAGAAGCAAAATGTCTTCAAAGAAAAACCAGAAAGTCCAGTTGCCTCTTGAGGAAAAAAAACACACCTTTCTGATAACCATGACCTGGATGACTGAGAATCTGCATAGACATCTCCTTCCAATGGATGACAAAAATTTTGGCAAAACCTGTGTTTCTGTGGGTTTTGCACCCTGATTTTGTCATTGTTAAGTTTAAGGAAAAACCTCTCAGCATGGCTGTTGGCTCTAGAGATTATTTTTTATATATATAAAAAAGTGTTTTTTTATTTTTGATACAAACATACAAACAAGACATACAAAACATAAAAAATCATCTTCCATATATACATACAGTGTGTCAGTTGGTTACAAATCCTTTGTGTCATCCTTTCATAATCATCACTCACAATTTATCAAAACAAAAATTTCTCATATTATCAATAAGACATTATGTATTTATCAATTATTACTTGTATACAATTAAACTATTTCATCATATATACGAGATACATTTTTAATCTAAAATGTATGTTATACTTCCATCCAATGGTTATATATGTCAACATTATATTTTATATCAACCTATTATATCAACCTATTAAATCAACCTAGAGATTATTGAGAATTCTCATGGGAAGATTCTAGAACAGAATCCACCTGTTCCAGTTAAGTATTTATTCCATCCCCTTCTACTATGCACCAGATAACCTTTTGCTTACAGTGTCTTTTCCTACAGTGATATTGGAGGGTAGGTGCCAGAAAATCACTCTCCTAGAGTGTCTGTTCTTATGCTGTGAGAACATTTGATTAAACTGCTGCTCACATTTTTTTTCATTGTCATACCATATGCTCCAACATATAATGGCATATGCCATTAGTAGAATTCAATCCCCCTCTAAGGCAGGTGGCTGCACTGCTTTTCTTATAGAATCAGAGCCTATTTATTACCAAGTGGATAAGTTCTGTCTAGTATCTCTTTTTTAATGGTATATTCCATAACCTTTCCAAAGAGTAAAGAATAATAATACAAAGGCAAAATGAAAAATAGAACATAAGGAAAAACAATACAAAGGGGAATTTTACTGACACTTTCTCCTCTGCTCTTCCCTTCCATTCTTTCCCCAACCACTAACACTACTTAAATATTTATGCTATGCTTTTAAAATTTAATATTAGACACTGGAGAGTTTTGCTTATGTCTGTTTAAGTAATTTCATCTGTGGTTTTAATTAGTTTGTTGACTCTATTCCTAGAAGCCATCGTCCATATGTCTGAGTCTGCCTCACTGTGTAATATGTCCTATATACAAGGGTGTCATTCCTGATTTCAATTTGGTTAAATTTCTATATGAAGATGTGTTGTCAGTGTTGCCATTGCTGTTGATTCATCAGCTTTGGCCTGTAATTGGCAGATTTTCACTTTTCCAGTGTTATGCTGGGTTTCTTCTTGCCGCTGTCAGCTGTGATACTTTTCATGTATGGTTTTGGGAATTATTCCTAACCTTTGTGCTTTTATTTTTATTTTTTTTATTTTTTCTATTGTGATATATTTCCTCCAATACTTTTGAGGTTTTCTTTTTTCTTTTTCTTCAACAACCACAAGTAACAAAATGTTCCTTCTTTATTGTGGCATTTCCAACATTTGTTATAAGATTTATCCATCTTGATAAACATTGATAAAATTATATATCATCTGTAAAAAAATTGATTGTATTTTTTTTTCTCAGATTGTATGCTAAATTTGTCTTAAATAATAGCTTGGAGATAATTTTATTGATTCCCCCACCCCCCCCCATACTATGTTCCATTGTTCCTCAGTGATTACTTCTTTCAAACTTTGCATCTTTCTTTGCATTCCTTTTTTGAATTTTTTGCATATCGTGTAATTTTTAATTTGTTTTATAAGCTGCTATGTCAATCAGAAGAAAAATGTTGATTTTTGCCATGATACTGTTGGTATGTTGTTTTTTAAGCTTTTATCCTCTGTCTTTTATTTATCCTTTATCATTGTATTTTGTTTTCATTTAATTGGATTGTCTGAAACAATTTGAATGCAGCTCTATGACTTGAATTCTTTAGGTTATTGTCTAGGTTCTTTGGAATTGTGCACTAGGATTACTTCATCAAATTACTTCATCGAAAGCTCAACCATTTTTCCTGTCTTTTTTTTACACCTAGATTCTCCTCCCCTCCTCACTGTTCTCCCCTGTTACTCTCTCCTCTTCTCCCCTCTTCTCTCTACTCCCATCTTCCTCTCCTCTCCTCTCCTCTCCTGTTTTAAGCACCTTTCAGCTTTAGCAGTAACTGAGATTCTTGTACAGACTCCATGACTGTGATTTTGCCAAACTGCTGTGTCTCTTTGAAAATGTATTCAGGTGAACGGGCAAAAACAAAATATTGGAAAAGCAACTGTAGCTAAGAAGTACCTTCTTTTCTAAAGCTTATTTTGCTTTGCCTCTTGTTTTTTATTTAGCACATTTCAAAGATAACATACATATGATACCACAGATAATTAGTACTTAGATTTTTTTTTTTTGGTCTTATATCATTACTTTATTTTAAGGATACCTCTCCAAACTTGTACACATTAATTATAACCATTTACAGGGAATGGTGAGTTGATGATGTTTATTTAGCATTTATCTTAACTTCGTATGTTCTAGAATCTAGAATAAAGAATCTTATAACACCCTGATTTCTTTGGACTTGACTTAAATTATTGCCCAGCTCTGCTTAAATCTTGGCAAATATTAATTTTATATTCTTTTTTTCCTGGAAATCTATTTTGTTATAGCTCTTAATATCATCAAACAATGTAGAAAGTATTGGGTTATAGGCATTATTTTATACTTCATCTTAATATATCTTTATATATGGAGATCCCAATTTAAAAATAACTCACAAATCATTGGAGGCTAAATTTGGTCTCATTATCTCATTAATAAAAGCTAAATATGATATATCAGAGTGCTTTTTGTCAGGTTATTCAATTGAAACATCTGTTATCTCAGCTTTTTAATCTCAGATGCATCTGGGTCTTTTGAAATTTCACCTTTGTTACTGGATTTGATCCTTCTAATGGATGTACGTAAAGCTGTAACTTATTTTTAAGTGAAACAGAGATTTATAGATCCATTATCTCCAAATATAATAAACTTGAATATTTTATTATTTCTGTCTTTGAAATTATATTTGAAAACATTAAATTTCTCTTGATTTTAAAAAATGTTGATATTGTCAGACCTAACATGGTGCTAGGATTAATCTGTTCAGTTTCTTTTACCTGCATTCAAACAAGTACCTCATAAACAGATGCCCTCATATGAAGAATCGTTGCAGGAATTGGGACTGTCTAGTTTAATGAAAAGAAGGACTAGAGATGACATGATAGCAGTGTTCCAGTATCTCAGGGGTGGCCACAAAGAAGAGGGAGTCAAGCTATTCTCAAAAGCACCTGAAGGCAAGATAAGAAACAATGGATGGAAACTAATCAAGGAGAGAAGCAACTTAGAACTAAGAAGAAATTTCCTGACAGTTAGAACAATTAATCAGTGGAATGACTTGCCTCCATAAATTGTGGGTGCTCCTACACTGGAGGTTTTTAAGAAGAGATTGAATAATCATTTGTCTGAAATGGTATAGGGTTTCCTGCTTGAGCAGGTGGTTAGACTAAAAGATCTCCAAGGTCCCTTCCAATTCTGTTATTCGGTTACTCTGTTTTTCTGTTAAATGTTGGAAAACCTTCACCCAAAGGATAAGTTACAGTCTATGCATCAGATTCACTATAGCCTTCATGGAATCTATTTATTTTATTTATTTATTTGATTTGTCAATCGCTTACAACATAACAGGTATAAGTATAAACATAGTTATGAATACATGAAATGGATACTATAAGAAAAATAAAAAGAAACAATAGGACAGGGATGGTAGGCACGTTGGTGAGCTTATGCATGCCCCCTACAGACCTCTTAGGAAAGGGGGGAGGTCAATAGTAGAAAGTCTAAGGTTAAAGTTTTTGGGGTTTGGGGAAGAAACCACAGAGTCAGGTAGAGTATTCCAGACATTGACCACTCTGTTGCTATTGTATTTCTTAGTTTGACTATTGTGTTTCTAAGGTAGGACATTGCAATGTATGATTTTATATACAAGATCAGACTGGTGGCATAAGGTATTCTGCAACGAATAGAGGAGTGTAGAACTCTTCTTGTGAAATATTTCTGGACTTTCTCAACTGTGTTAATATTATAGATACATGATGTGGGTTCCAGACTGATGAGCTGTATTCGAGTATTGGTCTAGCAAATGTTTTGTATGCTCTAGTTAGTAGTGTGATATTACCAGAGAAAAAGCTACGTAGGATTAGGTTAACAACTCTTAATGCCTTTTTGGCTATGTAGTTACAGTGGGCTCTAGCATTTAAATTATTAGATCATTATCTCTTCCCAACCTCCTTGAAAAATGAAGATCATCTCCCTTTCCTGATATCTAACTCCTCTGGCTAAATTATTCTGTATTCTTCTATGCATGGAATGAGGGACTGCCTCTTTCCCCATGCACGAGAAAGTATAAATGATCTGTTGCATTGGATTGGATTCAAGCTGAAGAGTTGACCAAACTAAGCAACAGCTTGCTTTACAAGAATTAGTGAAAGAGCTTCAGTAGTCTGAGCTTTAGCTTGCACTTTGCACATCTGAGAACACATAGGTGCAAGCTTAATTAGTTGATTCAGAGCTTGAGCTAAGCAAGGCCCTGAGGCAGCAACTTAAGAGTAATTAAGAAAAGGAAGGGAAGGGATGAAATTATCTGGTACTAAAGACTGTAAAGGAAACTGCAAGTTGAGTGACTTTTTGTTAAGTTGGTGTTCTATTTGCTTTAAATCCCTTAGTCAGCTACATAGACAGAAACCTGACCTCCCTTGTATTATTTTGGAATGAGCATTTTTCCTATCTAAAAAGTAAGCTTTAGTGTTGTATAAGAAACTGCTCATGTGTGTAATTGGTGGCAGAGAACATGGATAGAACCTGGGAAGTGGTAGGCTCAATGCACTGTGAACAGTGGGTTCCTACAGGTATCCCAGTACACAGTCTAGTCCAGGTTTGTTAACCATTCAGTCTCTTCCCACTTCTTGGCTTTTCTGAGCAAAGAAGACACATTCATTAAAAATGAGTAACATGCTTCCAAGCAGCTACCTATGTTTTGAGTATCCCCTCTTTCTAGTGTTAGAAGAAATATCCATCTGGTTGAGTTCCTCCTGGGGAGAAAGACCCTGAAACCATGGAGGCTGATTGGAAAGATGATTTATTGATGGACAGGGCTCCATGGGTTTGAGGTCCTGGGCAGCAGACCACATGGAGTTGAGAGAGAGAAAGGTATTTATACCTTCTCTTGGGCCTTGCCCTTGAACTTCCTGTTCCTGTGCAAGAAATGTATTCTATTTGCTGTAGTCAGACTCCCATGGGGCCATGCAGGGGTCATAGCTGAGGTCGTCTGAGCTCCCAGGTTTGGTTGGAGCTTGCTGAGTGATGATGTAATGAAGAGGCTTATGTTCTGAAAGGGTATTGGGCAATTCCTATTGTGTCTTAATGGCTTTGCCCTGGTTTGGATCTTGAATGAGGGCTGATCCCATCACCTTGATGCTGGAGGTCTTTTGTCTTGTAGATAGTGGCCCAATCCTGCTGGGGCTATTAACAAAGGTAGGGGCTGCTTTCCAAGAGCATGATTCTCCTTTATGGAAATACTATATTCTGCCTTTTTAATATTTCTCATAATACTTCATTCTTCCAGGAAGGGTGGGTGCTAATTTTCTATGCTATTTATCTGCATGGGGAATTTTAAGTTGATAAAGCCTTTAAAATAGCCTTCCACAGCCTAGCATTTTTCTATTGTGCTGTACTACAATCCCAAGTACTTCCCAGATCATAGGTGGGGTGAAAAATATTACAATTCACTCTACCTGGAAGGTACATAATAAGAGAAACTGAATATTTATAGTGTGTATTATAAAACATGCACATATAGATGCTCACTCTGGCTGTAATGCAAAATATATCTCATACCAGTTATGTCATCCATTTATGTCCAAAACTATATTTGTTAACTTTTGGGGACATCAGAATTATCAACTGAGCCAGGTTTCACATTTCTTTAAGTATTTAACTGGGAGCATACCTCATGAAGATTACTTCAAAGTAAGGAGGAAAGAAAAACTGAAAATGCAAAGAGGTCAGCTTTTCTGAAACAGCACCCTAGTCTTTAAAGTAGATGAGAACACTAAAAATAAGGAAGCCTTTCTCTGATACAAAGCTAGAAGCTGAATAAGAAATGGATTTGCAGCCCAAGGTAAAAACCCAGGGGTTAGCATGCTTAATAAGTGGAAAGACAGATTTCTGTATATCTCTGTTGAAAGCTCTGTTAGTAGATTTATTGCTGCCCTTTAGGAAGCAAAAAGAACCTCTGATGGTCAAGTCCAAAGACATATTTCTGTTGGACATCATGAAGAACAGATGCTAAGCAGAGAAGTCAATACAAGGCTGGAAGTAGCAAGGATTTAAGTTGATTTAAATTAGGTGACCATTTGTAGGATGCTAGGTTGGACAAGAAGGAACAGATTTTCACCCTATGGCAATCTGGTAATCCACATTGTATAAATGTCAGTCCCACCATTATAAATTTAAGGCCATTACCTACATTACATTGTGACCAAATGATTCAGGGTATGGCATACAGTATGTAAAGGGAAGGATCTAAATAACTATATATCTCCCTTCTGTACATTTAATTATAAAATGCAGATTTCCTGTAAAGATTTTGGAGATGCTCTTTTGTAACCTGCAATGGCATTAAGTTAACCTGCTTGGTGCAATCTTTATTAACATGCCTGCAAGGTGTTTTTAATAGGTAGTCTACTGTCAACCCAGCTTGTTAAATGTTACTGCTTTTGTTAAACTGCATTGAAATGCAGATAAGCACCATTCACATTTTAAGATTGGAGAAACCCTAAAAGGGGGGGGGATAAAATGTATTTCATTATTTGGGAGCCACATAAAATATCTTCTGCTTAGACTTACTTGTGTCAGCAGGGGTGGGATGGATCTGCAGAATGCTAGTAAGACAATGCTTTTTCATTTAAGGAGTATTTTATGGCAACTCCTGTTAATCTTTTGAAAGTGTTTGGAGAATATTAAAGTATGTGCATGATAGAAAAATGTGTCATCGTGTTTTGAAATGCTAAAATACTATTATGTGGGATTTGCAGATATTAAACCCTGCTGTGTGGAATATAGTATATCAGTAAACATACTGTCTTTGCAATTAGCAAGGGAGATAAATGATTCTTAGTTCATGGCCATGGAAAATCACACAATGGTTGTGATTTTGTCTTGTGTCAGGAATATTCAGCATGACCATGGGAATATTATGTTCCCTCCCACTTTCCTAATGACATAAGAAGATAAGATGGACCAAATGTTCATCTAATCCAGCTTCCAGATGTCTCCCAGAAGCACATAAGCCATCTCTTCTTCATTTTCTCTACTGATGAGTATTTAGAAGCATCTCATAATATTATATTCTGGAAATGGTGTATATTTATGGGAGCATAATGAATCAGCACATGCTATGATCATTTATAATTTTATATAAATGCTGATTCATTATGTTCCCTTAAATATATGCCATTTCCAGGATTAATAATTCATATTTATTTATTTATTTATTGATGGGAAAGATTGAGGGCAGTAGAATAAGGTGACAACAGAGAATGAGGTGGCTGGCTGGAGTCACTGAAGCAGTCTGCGTGAGCTTAAATGGACTCCTGTGGATGGTAGAGGACAGGAAGGCCTGAAGGAACGTTGTCCATGGGGTTGTGATGGGTTGGACACGACTTTGTGACTAACAACAACAACAACAACAAATTGCTTTACTGATTCAACAAATAAAGAAAAAAATTATATCTAGAGAAACTAGAAGTAGACCATTACATATACTTGGCCAATAGATCTCAGTGCAAGGTAATAAGAGAAAGGAAACTGAATGGGGTGTTAAATATGGTTACCAGGCATTTGGCAAGCTAAGCATAATTTTCAAGAACAACCTCCCCCTATGCCTGAAAACTTTTCAATCAGTGTATACTACCTGCTCTAACATATGCCAGGACACTAACCTCACAATCAATACAAAGCTATGAGTGGCACAAAGAGCCATGGAAAGATACATGCTCAGCATCACAAAACAAGATAGAAAGTCCTCCACATGGATTAGAAAACAAATGAAAGTATATGATATCATCAAGAGAATAAAAGAATTGAAATGGAAATGGGCTGGTCACATAGAAAGAACTGGTGGCAAGGCAGTCATAGAATGGATCCCACTTGATAAAAAGCATCCATGAAAGAGAACACAAACAAGATGAATCAACAACATCAGCAAGTATTGTTGGCCTAATTGACAAAAGAAAGCTCAGGACTGTATTGGTTGGAAACAAGTGGAAGAGGCCTTCATCCTATAGTGGATAGACAATGGCTAAAATGATAATGATGATGTTTATTGATTTATTGGTACTAGTTTTGTTTTCTTCTATTCAATCATTCTCAGAGATTGCCTGACAAGTCCCTAAAGTATTCTTGGCAAGTTGTGTATGGAGATTCTCAGTCATCCAGGTCATGGTTGTCCCAAAGGTGTTTTTTCAACAGGCAACTGAACTTTCTGGTTTGTCTTTGAAAATATTTTGCTTCTCATCCAAGAAGCTTCTTCAGAGCTTCTTGGATAAGAAGTGAAATATCTTCAAAGAAAACCAGAAAGTCCAGTTGCCTCTTGAAAAAGCAACTTTTCTTGGTAATGTTTTTCAAAAGTGATTTGTCATTGTCTCCTTCCTAAAACTTGGAGAATATGACTCGCCCAAGATCATCCAAGTAGCTTTGTGCCCAAGGTGGGACTAGTCTCCTGGTTTCTAGTCTAATACTTTAATCATTATATCAAACTATTGTCAAATTATAGTCCCCTTTGTTTTGAGCTCAAATCTTGATGACTGCACAGACTTACTTGTATAGTTATAAAGTATTATGGAATAGAGAAGTGGGTTACTACTGACTTCTTCAAATACTTTTTTATTACTCCCCATCCTAGTATTTACTGGAGCTCCCTCATCTGAGCACTAACCAGTTGACAACATATATTTATCTTCCCAGCTTATCCAAGTACCATTGCCTAGCTATAATAAGTTAACAGTGATTTTAATCCGGACTGTTCTTTGGAAGGAGACATATTGAAGTTGAAGTTCAAATACTCTGGCCACCAAATGAGAAGAAGAACTCATTGGAAAAGCTCCTGATGTTGGGAAAGGTTGAAAGCAAAAGGAGAAGGAGACATCAGAGAATAAGATGGTTAGAGAGTATCATCAACACAATGACATGAATTTGGGAAAACTCTGGGAGACAGGACTGAGGGGTGGTGTGTGTGTGTGTGTGTGTGTGTGCGCAATGGTCTATGGGGTCATGAAGAATCAGAGACGACTTAGTGACTGGACAAGAACAACAAAAATAAAAATTCCAATCTGGACCAGCCCTTTCTTTGTCAACAAAAGTTACAAAAAAGAAAACCACTCTTTTCTTCAAAACTGAATTGCTCACTAACCTTCTCTAACTACTCAACAATGCAGTCTTGATGAGGGAAGTAAACAGTAATAAGCTACGTTTATGCACAACAATAGCTACCACACATAGTGCCCATTGATAGCCCTATCCTCTGTATTTAAGTGTCAAGGTCAATTGAAAGTTGATTCATCTCACACTTCAACAGCAAACTGCCACACAGATTCACTAGTAACAGAGATTCAGAGGTATGTGCCAAAATTCACCCCCCAAAGTTTCACTCCAGTCATGATTTTCCAGCACTAGGTGACACTCTGGGAATATATTGACCAATCTAACCCAACCTTGCCAAGGCTGGGCCTGTCTAAACGGATACAGTTCCCCATTATTCCCCAACTAGGAGGCTGCTCAAGTCAGTAATTTAGAGCAGATTCTCTAAACTTTAGGCAAAATGTCACTTTGTCTCTTTTGTAAAATGTTTTACCTGGAGCAATCAGGATTGACATCTATGCTGTTCTATTGACAAGGTATCAAGCTATGGGCTGAAGTCCTGTTGAATGGTAGAATTGTCCCTTTTATGTCTGCTTGGTGAGAATGTTTTTATCATTATTCATCTTACAAATCTAGTCTTCATGAACCTAAGGGATAAGACAGCTTCAAAATAAGACTGATTCTTGCAAAGACTTCAGTTTAATCCTGTTGTGCCACTCGACATTGCCTAAGAAAATCAACAGAGAGAATTTGTTTCCCAGTACAGGATGCCTGTGGGGGTGAGTTAATCCATTCCCCCAGATTATCATTTTGGGGGGGGAGTGAGTAGGAGAAAGAAAGCAGAAATAGAGGCATTCATAGATTACCCAACTAGTTACCTTCGATCTAACACAATGAACAATCTGCAGAGTGATTGCAAGACTGGCATCAGTTGCCCATTCATGGGAAAAGGAAAGGCAACAATGGGAGAATATTTGTGAAACAAATAGTTCCCCATTGTGGTAGTAGCATCTTTTGTATTGCATCCATCTCTTCAGCAACTTTGGATAGCAAATTGTCAGCCAACTTCCAACAAATAGCAGCCTTTAAGTGGAGGAAGGAGGAAAAGGAAACCTCCTGATTTGCTTCCAAGCAACTTGCTGTAACATTGCAAGCCAGCCAATGCTTTTCACTCAATTGTAAAGAGCAAAACAAAAAGAGCAATTAAAGTCATAGATCTTGAGCTGTTTGTCCTGCAAGCCATACTGCCTCACAGTTGCTTTTGTATAACAAGATTGTCACGCCAGGGAAAATCAATGAGAGACCCTTGGGGGCAAAAAAGAATATGATTCTGTATGTGCAAAACAATTCTTCAAGTCCCCCCACCCACCCATGAAGCACAGAAAAACACACCAACAAAAAAAGAAACTTTTTCTTCTTTTCTTTGAAAAGCTTTTTGGCTTAGTCCTGACAATACGGGCTATCAAATAATATGACTTGGAAGATGAATGAAAGATTAAAACTAGAGAACAGATTTTCCTTTTTAGCCTGGAGTTCTTTTACTCTTCCTATTATATACCTCTCTTCGGTGTCCCCAGCTATCTGCTTTTTGCACACTTACTCTTGGAAGCAGAAGCGAGAGCCAATGCCAACCCAGGAACTGAAGGAGGAGAGAGATGGGCAAAACATGACATTCTTCCGAGGTCATCATTTTTAAAGCTACTTTTCCAATCTGTAGGCCTTGCAAACATCAACTTTTTTAGTCTCGTCTGGGATTGTTACAGATGTTGAACACCCCATGTCTAAATATTGCAGTGGTATCTTAAATTTCAGAAAAGCAGGAGGAGGCTGAAATGTGAAGATAGGAATGTTTACTGTATTTATCTCTTATATTAGGTAAAGGTAAAGGTTCCCCTCACACATACATGCTAGTCGTTTCCAGCTCTAAGCAGTGCTCATCTCTGTTACAAAGCCGAAGAGGCAGAGCTGTCTGAAGATGTCTCCGTGGTCATGTGGCCTGCATGACTAAAGGTGCACAGAACGCTGTTACCTTCCCACCAAAGTGATTCCTATTTTTCTACTTGCATTTATACTACTTGCATCAAACTTCTACTTGCATCTACTTGCATCTGTTGAAAGAAATATCCTTCTGGGTTCAGTTCCAAGTGGGGAAAAAGACACTGGAAACATGGAGGCTGCTTGGAAAGTTTAATGGTGAACAGGACCACATGGTCTGGAGCTCCAGAGAAAGATGATCACATGCTTGAAGGAGAAGATCAAGAAAAAAAAGAGGACTGAGGTGCTGAGAGTGCCTGGGTTTTATGACCTCTGCTGAGATTTGAATTGGAGCTTGTATTCTAATTGGTTGTCAGACTCCCATGAGGGGCAACTCTGTAGGCTGTCCTGAGTTCCAGGCTTGGTTGACCCTTGCTGGATGATTTATGCCCTTAAAAGGGCTTTTGGCAATTGCTATAGCTTTTACCTGGAGACCTTTCTTATGTAAAGTATTCTGGCCCAGGCCTTAATGGCCCACCCATTAACAAAGGTGGGGGTGAGATTCTGCTTCCGGGGTTTCTACTCTTTTTAGAGGAAATATTCTGCCTTTTTAAATATTTACTAGAATATTTCATTTTTCTAGGAGTGGGGTGGGTGCTAACTTCCTACACATCGAACTGCTAGGTTGGCAGAAGCTGGACAAGCAAAGGGAGCTCACTCTGTTACGCGGCGCTAGGGATTTGAACCACCGAACTGCCAATCTTGCTGATCGACAAGCTCAGCGTCTTAGCCACTGAGCCATCGCATCCCTTTTCTCTTATATTATCCCTAACTAAATGGGAGTGTGTTGAATTTATATTTATATATACCAGGTTGCCCTGATAGACTGGTTTAACCGGAAAAAACTTAAATAGAAGTGTATACAGGTAATCCTCAATTTACAACCATTCCATTAGGGACCAAAGTTACAAGAGCACTGAAAAAAGTGACTTATGACTGTTCCTCAGATTCATGACTGTCACAGCATCCTCACAGTCACATGATCAAAATTCATAGGTTTGGCAACCAGCATTATTTATGAAGGTTGTGTAGAAAGTTAGCACCTGTTGCTCTCCTAGAAAAATGAAAAAAATTGAGAAATATTTAAAAGGATAAAATAATTCCTCTAAAAGAGAAATAAATATCTTAATGGAGACAGAAACTCAGAGCCCCAGCTCTCTGCCCCCAAGCAGATACTAAGCTGAGGCCAGCTTTTAGAAATGCAGATTTGGTAATCTGCAGGAAGGTCTGAACAAAGGTAGGGTTAGCCCTCAGCTACAATAGGAATTGCCCAACAAGCCCCTTCATTGCATCAGCCAATCTTCAACCAAGCTTAGCTCAGACAAACTCCTAGGATTTGTAAATGGCACCATGGGAGTCTGACAACAGCCAATAGAGTACATGTTCTTGCACAGGAACAGGAAGCTCAAGTTCAAAGCCCAAGAGGAGATATAAAAACCCCTCACTCTGAACTCCATGTGGTTAGCTGCCCAGAATCATACTTGCTTGGTGGTTCTGCTTCATCAATAAATGGACCCTCTTCCCAATCAGCCTCAGCCTCCATTTTGTCTCCAGTGCCTTTCTCCTGGGTTGGAACTGGAATTGGATATTAGAAGAAATAACAGTTGCAACATCCCTTCATAAATACATGGTCATGTAAACATCATTTGTAACATTCCCTTTGCTTCTGACAAACAAAGTCAATGGGACAAGCCAGATTCACTTAACAACCATGTGATTCGCTTAATAACTGCCTGCAGTGATTTGCTTAACAACTCTGATAGAAAAGGCCATAAAATTGGGCACAACTCATTTAACAACTTCTTTGCTTAGCTATGGGAATTTGGGTAAAAATTGTGGTCATCAATTGAGGACTACAGGTAGTCCTCAACTTACAACAGTTCACTTAGTGAGCTGTTCAAAGTTACAACTGCACCGGGAAAAAGAGAGAGACATATGACCGTTTTACACACTTACAACCACTGCAGCATCCTCATGGTCACTTGATCAAAATTCAGATGTTTGGCAACTGGTTCATACTTATGGCCATTGCTGTGTCCCAAGGTCATGTGATCCCCTTTCGCGACCTTCTGACCTGCAAAGTCAATAGGGGAGCTGTTCTGGCCCAGCCTTCATGAGCCTCACTAAAACATCCTATGAGGAGAAACCCCTTTTTATTTAGAAAGGCAGGAATACACTCACAAAGCTGCAGGTCACACATCCTTAGGTGATTCACAAGCTGTAGCAGTCTCTGGTTCCCCCTCAGGGAGCCTCAATTAGCACTTCAATCCCAACACGAAGAGTCCTGACCAACCTGGATAGTGGCAAGGAAATCCTGGCAAGGAATCCACTGGGGGGAACTCTTCTGGAGCATGAACAGTGTTGTCTCCAACAACTCCTCCTCCTTATATCCCAGCCAATGACAATGTCAACCACAACAATACAAGGGCACACAACAGATACAAACTCAATGTAAACCGCTCCAAACTTGATTGCAGAAAGTATTCAGCAACAGAGTGGTCAGTGCCTGGAATGCGCTACCTGACTCTGTTGTTACATCCTCTAACCCTCACTCCTTTAACCTTAAACTATCCACTATTGACCTCACCCCATTCCTAAGAGGTCTGTAAGGGCGTGCATAAGTGCACCATCGTGCCCACTGCCCCTGTCCTATTGTCCCCATTTATTCGTACCTATTTCCTGTATTCTTACTCATGTTTATACTTATACCTATTATCTTGTAAGTGATTGAAAAATCAAATAAATAAATAAATACATCTCCTTCTTTTTCTGGACAGCTGGCCCTCAGTCCTACGTTGCTCTCTCTCTTCACTTCTCTGCGCATACGCAGATCTGTTCATCCCCCTCGCTCATCTCAGGCCCCAAAAACAGCTCCCCCTCTGCCTGAGTGTGGGTAGATGGTCCCTGCTCTGCATCTGGCTCTGAGACCTCCTGCTCCCCAAAGCCTTCCACAGGACCCAATGGTAACCCAGGCACCCCATCCATCTCCTCTGACTCATTTGACTCGACCACAATGGAAGCCAGATTCACTTAACAACCACGTTTCTAATTTAACAAATGCATGATTCACTTAGCAACTATGGCAAGAATGGGGCAAGCTCACTTAACAAATGTTTCACTTAGCAACATAAATTTTGGGCTCAACTGTGGTCATAACTAGAGGACTACCTCTATCTTTTCTTCCTACAATAATTTCCTACAATACAAAAGGATGGGCTGAAAGAAACTGAGATTTCATGGCTGAGGGTAGACTTAACCCTGGATCTCCTGGATCCCAAACCAACACCTTAACCAAGTATTTTTGGCTGGGAAATTCTGGAAATTGAAGTTCCTAACATTTCAATGTTGCCAAATGTTGAGAAACATTTTCTTAACCTTTACAGTACACTGGCTCTTTTATCACATTGACTGTCCCTGGGATTGGCAGCATATGAGCTAATAAATCAGTTGTGAGGCATGTTCAAGTACATACAATTATGACAAAAGTGACCTTGACACGTTTTTCATAGGATTAGAAACTGCATTTTCAGCTTCCAAGGCTGTGGAAACAAGAAGCAGCAGAGGGTACAGGAACGCTTTCATTAAATTAAGTAATATTTAGGAATTCAATTGCCCCTCAAATCACTTTTTAACATTAATTAACTGAGTCAAATCCTCTCTCTCCCCATAATCTCATTTTTAAAGGAAAGGTTATCTATAACAGAAGTCATTAGCAATAGATTTGCCTAAATCCCCAATTATATTATTCATCATCTGGGTAAATTTGAAGGTGATGATGTTCCATAAACCCAAGATAATCCCTGTTTTCCGCTTCTGTTTACTTTTGGCTTTGTGGGACTGATTATGATTCTTCATCTTTCTGAGTTCAGCACGTGTGGTCTAGTATTAGAATAATTCAAGGAATTGATTTCCTTCCTTACATGTGTTCCAATTGCTTAGGCAGACTATTCTCTGAGGTGGGCATTTGGGACTATTAATTTGCCTTGGCTCTCATTCTCAGGGCAGCTGGACTTTTATTCCCAACTATCAAACGGCAAGTTATTTTTACTCTATGAAAAGACGCAATGGTATGTCCATTGTATTATCATCAGTTCTATATTTGCTTTTATTCTATAAACTCCTCAGCTGACTTAGATATTTCCCCTGTCATGTGGAATTGGGATATCTGTTGTTGCTGAAAAACAAAGTGCTATGGACACTTGCTGTGTGTAAACTAAATCCCCCCCCCAATTATGCCATGGGACAATGATGTTTGATTCTCGAAATCATTTTCTGATTACAAGGGATAGGTAGAGCTAAAAAGGGGAGGCACCCATTTTAAATCTTCACATGCTCATCAGAAATTAAAAAGGGATAGAAAATTTGCCACCTCTTAAAGCCTTTTGCTCTTTGTGTGCATTTTCCACAACCAAGAAAAGGTTACCTGCCTCAGCATTAAATGCTTTGTGTTTTGGCCATTGTACAAATTGGTTAAGCTGATCACCCAGGAGAGAAGAATAGATCTTTATCCTACAAGGGCCAACAAGTAGGACCCAACTGCCAATCCAAAATCAGCAGTGATTTTATTGGGGAACAGACTAACTGCTATATGGCAGAAAAACTAATTAAACTGGGGAAAGTGGTCAGAGAAATCATAGTCAAGACCTCAACATTCTAAGTCTCAGGGAACTTTATGCTGAGGTTGCTTTAACAGATGCAGCTTTGGGCTTTCATAGTCTCCATGTCATCACACAGATGATTCCAGAAAACTCCTCAGAAATAGATCACATTCTCCATCTGGCTTTTGTCAAAAATTTATTGGATTGTTGTAAATTGTCTTTAGGGATGAAGGGCAGAGCAGCTTGGCTAGATCCTTAGAGAGTCAGTGCCAGTCAGAAGATGGATCGTGGATCCAATGCAAATAATAATTGAGCTAACAAGTCCATAGTTCAACAATTACAGCAACCTGTTTGTGTGCTGAAGACCCTTGCCTCAATCACAGGCTGAAGAGAACAAACACTTCATTGATTGAGAACTGCTACCAGTCTGTGGTGAAAATACCAAGCCACAGAAACTATCTACAAAAGGCCATTTCTATTGCTCTGACACATCTGGTCCCAGAGTCTATTTCTGCTGGATCCAATACAGAAATCCCAACTAAAAGGACCAGAAATGATAAAATTGATGACATTTTTGGCAAGTTGTTCCTATTCAGAAGAGACAACAGTAATCTATGAAGCATGTTTCTATTTACAGTATCTGACTCTTGGTCAATGGGTTTGGTTTTCACAGAATTTGCTAATTCAGATTCATTTCAGGAGATAACTTAGATGTTTATATGTGGGTTTTCTCTGCCCCAGATTCCAAGAGTTGGATTCTTCAGACTCTGAACCTCAGAAAGCTTTTTCTCATCACTCAGTTTTTTTTTGAAAAACTGGACAGCTTTGTTCTTGGGTCTGCCTTTGAAAATAGGTGCTGTGGAATTTGTTAGCACAACAAGAACTTTTCCTTTGAAAGTAAGGGAACTAAAAATATAAAAATTAGATCCTGTCAGTTGCATTGGGCTGTTCTTTGATTTGTCAGAAATGTTGAGTTTCTTTATTTTAACCTTCCCCAACTTCTGCCTTGTGCCTCTCTGACTGGAATGATGGGAGATTAGTCCAACAGTTCTGCAGGCACCATGTTGGGGAGAAATGGAGAAATTCACACAGATAAAAGCAAGAATGGGAGAGGTGCTCTTTTTACCTGTCATCTAAAATACAAGTTAGGGGTTTTCACAAAGAAAGAGAGAGAGAGAGAGAGAGAGAGAGAGGCAGAGCAGAAATCAGTTTAAAGCTGCTTTTCTTCCCCTGAATTGAAATTTAGTTCTCAAAATATCCATTAGCTGCTCAATTTCCATAATGCAAACAAGACAAGTAGCAGCCACAAAAGATGGGTTTGTTTTCCTTTTAAAAAAAGATTATAGGCATTGGAATATTATGTTCTTCTCAATCCAGGAATATCTGTAGAGGTGGAGAAATTGCAACACACTATCAAAGTTCCATCAAATTTATTTCATGTGCAATGCACACAAAAAGCAGGTAAAGCATCATCAGAAGACCTGGTGGTGCAGTGATTATAATGCAGGCAAACTGCCCACTGCCTGGTGTTCGATCCTTACAGGGTTCAAGGTTCACTCAAGGCTCAAGGTTGACTCAGCCTTCTGAGGTCAGTAAAATGAGGGCCCAGATTGTTGGGGACAATATGCTGACATTATAAACCTCCCAGAAACTGCTGTAAAGCACTATGGGGTGGTATACACCTAAGTGCTATTGTTATTGTGACTGAGATTTTGACTTGCAGGGAAGATAGAATGTTGTTCCCAGGGATCTCATACCATGTAACAGTACCCTGCACCCCACACTCTCTAGCATACACTTGCCAGAGGCTTCCAACAGCCCATCCACAGCCCTCCTTGATACACTCATTTTATCTAGCACTGCATCATGATCCTCCCCACCCATACCACCAAAATTCCTTGCTTGGGACACCTAACTTAATGACCTAAAAGCTCCTGGAGTTACAATCAGGATTGTCATCACTATGTGCTGTGATCATATGACATCTCACTTTATGACAACATTACTTAAAGATGGAAAATCTGGCCATTATAACCTGAAGACTATCTGTACACACAGAGAGGGATCCCATCTCAGTTTTAAGCTACTAAATAGCACCTGGCTGGATGACATCAGGTCCTGGTGATTTGGTAGTGTTCAATTTGCCGATATAGACCTAGCACTTCTTCTCTGGTCACCTCCCTGTGGCTCACTTCATCTGATTCCCTTCTTGAGAAGAGGAACTTCTACAATTTTTCCCCTGTGAAGATGGAGGCAAAGCATTTCTTCAACTTCTCCACTATTTCCTTTACTCCTCTTACCTTGTCTTTAACTCCTTTATCCTATGGGACCAAGAGTCTCTTTAGCTAGCTTCTTGCTTTCAATATATCTGAAAACAACATTAACAAAAGCACAGAATATAGCACTTCATAGTGCTTTACAGCACTCTCTAAGCGAGTCCACATATCGCCCCCAACAATCTGGATCCTCATTTTACCAACCTCAGAAGGATGGAAGGCTGAATCAACCTTGAGCTGGTCAGGATTGAACTCCTGGCAGTGGGCAGAGTTAGCCTGCAATACTACATTTTAACCACTGTGCCACCAGGGCTCCTTATCTATCTTCATAGGTTTGGAAATATGCTCCTCAAATTTCTTTCTTGTCTCCCTCACTGAGTCATTGCCAGAGTTTATGCTCCTTTTTGTTTTCTTCTTTGGGTCGGGTTTTCCACTTTCTAAATGAAAACTTCTTGATCCTAAAAATCTTCCTTGATCATATACTGAGGACACCCCTGTGTCAGCCCCAGGTTATTCAGCTGACTACTATAGCATGAGAGAGAGGAATGGATGCAGAATGCTGTCTTCCAGCCACTGTCAGTCCTGGATTTGCAGAAATGGATCTTTCTAAGTGCCACAAGGATGTTGTCAGGGCCCTGCTATTGAAAAAATCAGCCAGTCAGGTTTGAAATGCTGTCAGATTAGACCTTTTTGCTTTCTGCACTGATGTTTATCATGAGAAACTATTTAGTATTTATTTATTTATTTATTGTTTGGATTTATATGCTGCCCTATCTCCGAAAGGACTCAGGGCGGCTCACAGCAATAAAAACACACAATACAAAATTAAAAAAATATTTAAAAGGTATTAAATAACGAACCCAAACAAAAATCTAAAACCCCAACGAAGCAACAAATAAAAACCCCTAAAAAACCCCACCCCCTCAATCCAGGCCGGCCTGTTGGAAAAACCACGTCTTCAGGTCACGACGGAAGGAACAAAGGTCAGGGGCCAACCGCAGCTCCAGGGGTAACTGGTCCCACAGGGTGGGCACTCCCACCGAGAAGGCCCTACCCCTGGGGGTCGCCAGCCGACACTGTCTAGCCGACGGCACCTCAAGGAGGCCCTTTCTGTGGGAGCGCACAGGGTGATGGGCAGTCATTGCTAGCAAGGGATGTTCTCACAAATACCCCAGTCCTAAGCCATGTAGTAACCATAGTTGATAACAAAGGGAAAAGTCTATAGCATCTCAATATGTTGGTCTTACAATATTGTTTATGAATCTTTAAAAACAATTGCTGTGAACAATTCTGAGAGGTCATCCTGCCTTTAGTCATAGTGTAGCAGTTACTTTGGATTGCAGGTATATTAAAGGTGGTAGGAAGTTGTTACTGGACTGAGTTGTGTGTTGCCAGCTTGCCAGGCACTGACTAAATTGTGGGGAATAATACAGATGTATGGCCACTTGCAATAAGATTCAGCTAGCAGTCCTATAAGCCTTTGTATATAAAGTAAGAGGCAAAAGTGTCTTCAGGGCACTTTAGGTGCCTTTTATCTTCAGTGGTGTGAGAGAGATTAGCCAATTATTACTGCTTGGAGAGAAAGAGAAAGAGAAAGAGAAAGAGAAAGAGAAAGAGAAAGAGAAAGGGAGGGAGGGGGAGAGAGAGAGAGAAATTTTTAGTTTCCTTTCTGGTAAATAACTAATAATACTTATATCAAACTATATTATGCCATAAGACATTGCTAGAGGGGGAATCAGGTCCCCCAGATCCAACTAGAAACACACAATAAATCTTCAAAAACCAGCTTGAAAACCTCGTTGTGAGCTCTTTTATTATGTACAATTTGTGTATTGCTATATTCCCTTAATCCATTAGAAAGTATAAGAACTCTGATTTAGAATAAATTCCTGAGTCTCTCAATCTATTATAAATAAATCTGAAAATTGGGACCATCGTAAAAAAAAAAAGAGGAAAAATGCCACTAGGGTATAGGTCTGACCTTCACAGCTATCTTTTGGCAACATTTCCTCATTCTTCTTCTGTAGCCATTAGGAAGATCTGGAAAATATCTGCTAATTAATGCCAAATCTACCCTTCTTCACATTGCAGCTGTTTTTATTTCCCCTTTCCTTCCTTCCATTACTGCTGCTACCTTCTCATCATCCTTCAAGATTTCTGCCTCCAGGGTCGATCTTTCCATTATGCTGAATGAGGCAGGTGTTGAAGGAAACATATATTCATGCTTTGGAAAGGGCAAAGTCATTCTTAGGTGCCTGTGCTACCCTCTTGGTGAAATAAGAAAGTTGTTCCATCACCAGTGTGCTTCAGAAGGTTTAATTAATCTTCTCTTTGTTGAATGGCAAGGGCACCACCTTGTTCCGTACTGGAGGTTACAAAATGATTTAGATTTCCCCCCACTTACCTATCCTTTTTTCAGGATGGCTTAGGCTGAAGCAACCCTCCATCTAATTTCAGGCAGCCTTCCCTTAATTCCAAATGCCCTCTACAAAGTCTCCCTTCAATTTTCCAAGAAAAGTGACTTGCACCTTTCTTAGTCACCTGGTCTTGAATGGAATGGAATGGAATGGAATAGAATGGAATAGAATAGAATAGAATAGAATAGAATAGAATAGAATAGAATAGAATAGAATAGAATAGAATAGAATAGAATAGAATACTTTATTTGGATTAAATTCACAAGGAATTTGCCTCTGGTGCAGAAGCTGTCTGGGTAAGGAAGAAACAAAAACACTTTTTGAACAAACAGTGAAAAAAATGAGTGTGAAAAAAAGAATTTATGGCCCCAATTACCTTCACCATTGCTAAAGGACCAAATTTAGCCATAGTGAAGTTCAAGCTATGAGAAGTTGTAGATGCTCCATTTGGCAAACGCTAGCAAAGAATGAGGTTGTGGAACAACTGAACTTGGCAAGAATGCCACCATAATGAGGTAGGGAAAGGACTGCTTTGAACAGATGGTGTGAAGGCATACAGAGATAAAGCATATCATATTCAGTTAATGAAAGTCATACGAGCCATACAGGAAGCTTAATTTATAGGAATGTTCACATAATAAACTGTAACAAATTAAACAAAATTCTGGAATTTTGAAAGGCTATTTCAAGGAATAAAGCTAAACCATAATTGCTTAATTTATGCCTAAATCTAATTCTGCTGGCATATGCCCCCCCACCTCCTTCCCCTCAAGTTTATCTGTTATGGAAGAAATCCACTCCAATCTACTTTTTATTTCAGACCTCCTATCTATTTCTCTTTTACTGTTGCTGCTCTGTTTCCACCCATGGATATGTTCCTCATTAGAACATTTTATCATGTTATTCATTCAAGCCAGTTGCCCTATCAAGAATCACGCTGAAACAAATTACTAGATGTAATGTAGATGCACTTATTTAACAGAATAACTAGATTTAATACATTTGTTTCTGAGCAAGGAAAATTGAAATCAGTGGAAAAGCATTCCAGTTTTCACTTGGCTGTTAGAAAGTAAATTAATTAGTAGGTGTTCTCCCCTTAGATGAAACATAATTAACTGTTTGGAAAGTTCCCTCTTGAGGGAAGAGATGGAAAATATGTTTCACTTAAGAAAAACAATCTACTTTATTAAGTTAAAATTCAATTCTAGGTTTTCATTGCATGAAACAACCTGAAAGCACACTGTTGATAATTTGCATAGGCTCAGAGATAGGTGAGGAAACATGGTAGTCACAGATGCAGAGAAGAGGGAAATTTTTGAAACATACCCTGAGGAAATTTACCTGGTTTTAAACTTATTTCACTTTCTGCTGTCAAGCAAAAATTTTTGATTTCCACAAACTGTTTGGTCCGTTGGTTTTAGCTATGCTTGGGCTACTTGCTAAAAGGGTTTTAATTCATTTGTGGGGAGGTTTCCCTCATTCTTATTTAACTGATATTGTTTATTTCCTGCAAGCTGTTCTATGAGGTCTTTTGGTTGAAGAATATGATACAGAAACACTACAGAAAAAGGGAGAAATATGCCTTTATTTGAATTAGCTATGCCTGCCACCATTGACATCAACACACCTGGTTAGCAAATCATGATGTTACATTGATAATTTGTTCCCTGAGCCTTTCCTCACTTTGAGATACAGTAGAATCCACCCATCCTTGAGTCAACTTGATTGTACAAAATCATTCCATTCATTCATTCCATTTCTACCCCACAACCATTTTTAATTTGTTTATCCAAACTAAATGACTCCATTAAAGTATTGACTCTACTGGAAGGCAACAATGGCTCACAGATGTAATATGCCTTGAATTTCCCACTGGATGGGCTTGGAATAAGAGTTATTATTTAACACTATTAAAGCTAAAGATAAGACTAGCTTATTCAAGGGTGGAGATAAAAGGCAACATTTGGGAACAAGATGGGAAATAACTGTTGTTGGGTCATGTTTATCCCACTTACTTTAAGTAAAAGTAGGGACACATGAAAGGAAAAAGACAATTCACAAATTGAGGAAATAATGTTTGTAAATTGACACAAGAAAACATTCCACTATTTTTATCAGTAGAAGTTTCTTAAGACAGAAAGTGTGAGACTTCAGAAAAAGACAGTCATGCTGAAATCCTCTCCTAAGAAATCAGATTGATTCTGTCCCTGATTAATTTCAGAATGTACAATCTTATTGGCCAAGCCTTTAATGGATTTTAATGTTGTTCTAAAGGATATTTTGCCTTGTTCTGAAGAATATTTTGGGTCTGCTTTTATTCTACTGCAATTGTATTACCATCCTGCATTGATTCAAGTTGTACAAATGCTTTGAGGGATTTCATGGACAGAAAAGAGATTAACAAATGCTTCCAATAAGTAACAATGCATAATAATCTTCACTCTGCAAATTGAAACAGAAGCCCTGGTGTTCCTTGCTTTCTTCCTTCAAAAGTCATCAAGCCTAGCACTCCCTACAGACATATGTACATGGGGGTGTGGGAACAAACACAATGACTAGATCAAGATTCCAATGTCAGTTGCAATCATGATTAGTGAGGTGGTACAAAGATTTTGCCTTTCTAAATGATCAAATGTTTTACAGGCTAAATTCAAAGGGAAATTAAAGCCCGGGTTCCTTTATGCAGCTCAAAAAACAAACTTGTGGCTGTTGGAGAAATGCACCATTTAGCTTTCAGTTATAGCATCAGGAAGACAGGGATATTACTGTGCAACGGACTGGAGAGAACTAGAATTAGTTCACTCAATTAAGTCATGATTAATTTATGTTGGATCTTGTTCTATTGAGTCTATAAAAACAAAGACTTTAGTTAACTGGCAGTATTTAGTTTAATAAAAGTAAAGTCTTTAAAGATGACTTCAGGAAAAAAGAAGAAAAAGAAGGGGAGAGAAATTGCCCCGCTGCTGACAAAATCAATAGGCTGCAGGATTTCTTTTTAATTTGTGTCAGCACGCGTTAAAATAACTTTACAGCCTAATAAAAAATGGGGTGAAACACTGTTCAAATGCAGAAACAGACTCTAAAGATCTTGACAGAAGAGCTAATCTGGCAGTTCTAGTCAGGCATGTCCCAAATTGCAAATTAAGTTTACAGTGCACAAAAACTTTCTCCCTGTTCCCAGAGAAGAGTGCAAAGGAAGGGGTTCCTCTGGCAGCCAAATCCCATTAAAACAGCTTTCATTACACCTGTGAACAGGCTTTGATTACTCTAACGATCTCAGCAAGATAAATGAAAATCACTCTCTAGGTTTTTAATTGCACCAAATAGGTGAGAGAAAGCCATGCGTGTTAGATTGCAGATACTCTGTGTAAGATAAATGCTTCCTGCTATCAGGAACAATTGACCATCAGACTGGGTTTTAACACGAGTGTGTTAACTGTCCAGATTGGGATGGGAGACCACCAAACCCCAATGAGCAGTGAACTGGAGTCCTTGGATTTCAATCAGAATGGAGCTGGAAGGGACCTTGGAGGTCTTCTAGTCCACCCCCCTGCTCAAGTAGGAGACCTTATACCATTTCAGACAGGTAGCTGTCCAGTCTCTTCTTTAAAAAGTGATGGATCACCCACAACTTCTAAAGGCAAGCTATTCCACTGGTTAATTGTTCTGTTAGAATGTTTCTCCTTAATTCCAGGTTCCTTCTCACTTTGATTAGTTTCCATCCATTGTTTCTTGTCTTGTCTTTTGATGCTTTGGAAAATAATATATTTTCGGCACATCAGAAATGCTTTGGAAAATAGATTATTTTATTAATAAATAATATATTTTATTTATTTATTTTTAGAATAAATACTTTATTTCCAATAATCTATTTATTCTTTCTCTCATCACTACTGACTTTCAAATACAGATGATCCAGCATTGCTATTTTGACAAGTGTGTATATTCTGTCTTTTCTCTATGGGCAGGAATTTCCCATTTTCATTTTTTTTTTTCAGGCAACTCTTTCATCTCTTTCAAAGAAGAATTTTGATTTTTCTTATCCATCACCCAGCCTTATCATTTATTTGATACAAATTCCACTTGGACAATAAATCTCATGCTAGTATGGTTTTATTCTGACTCAAGGATAGATGGAATCTCAGTGATGGCTCTCTTTACCTCTAACCTTCCTTATCAGGTCAGCTAGCCTTCTATTAAACTTCCACACTAGCTCTCTGGAGGGCTTTAGAAAAGATTATCTTACACCCAAGAATATTGGTGCTATTGATTGGTGGGATGGTGCTGTGATTGCTTGTTTAGGTTTTGCTTTTTGTATTATTTTAGTTCTATTTCTTGGAAGAGGAATTATAAACTCCACAGAATCTTCATCCTGGAACAACATTCAAGATTAGGTCAAGGCATGCACACGTTCATACAGAAATGCTGACACACCATAAATCATTCGAGATAGTCCTCACATGCAGCAACATTATCAAAAGTCAGAAGCAAGAAACCCATCTTATCTAAAAATAACAAGATGAGGAACAATATATATTCACGTTTTCCCCCCAAAGAAATGAGTGCCTACATTGTAAGTGCTCTTAGGTCTGCAATACTCAACATATAATTAAGGTGCCAACTATGGATTGCCCTGTGTAACATTTCTTGAGCAACCCAACTCCCACTTTTATTTAGCAATGCTCACAAGTCCCATTCTTTTTGACTGCTGGCTTGCAGTGCTCCCTACATTCATCCTCTCTCTCTCTCTCTCTCTCTCTCTCTCTCTCTCCCTCCCTCCCTCCCTCTCTCTCTCTCTCTCTCTCTATTGTCTGTGTGTCTGTGTGTGTCTGTGTGTGTCTGTGTGTATGTTCCAGCATAACTCTGGCACGCCTCGAGCAATTTCAACCAAACTTGATACACAGATGACTTATCCTCTGTGGGAGTAAGACAATGGCTTAAAATGGCTTCTACTGTACAGCACAGTGGACTTGCCATGGTAATGGCTTCACAGTACTCCAGTACTCCACAAGGGGGCTTCCTCTCAGCCCTCCAAGGAAACGTCAGGTGTTTTGCCAAGTGCAATCAAAAAAATGAAATACCAGCATAGACAAGAAATTACCGAGGAGACGAATAGAAGACTTGCAACACTGAGTGAGAGACAGTACAACAGCGTGAATATTACAGGATTTTCCTGTCTAATACAGGATTGGGATAAATAAATACCCAGGCAACTCCGGGTTATCAGCTAGTTGGAAAATAAATTAATCCAACAGATGGCAAACTGGAAAAGTTTTTAGCAATGCATAAAGGAAAAGAGGAAAATTATGGTTTCTGGAGTAGCAGAATAGATTGATAAAATAGCCATTCCTGTGTCCATTTTTGAAACATTGGAAAGAATAATTGTCTCTTGTTCTTCACATCAGCAAGCTTCCAAAGTTTTCAGTTATTTCATTCCTTGCTTATTCTTGAATGCCTTTCAATTTGGGACCAATTCATGAAGACCAAACACATAGCTTCTACCTTACCAACTTAATCCAAATGACAGCTGCAAGCCCTCTTGTATATAAATTGGCTTTCAGCTTCATCACATGAACAAGAAGTAGTTTTTGCTTAACATTTATGTTTCAATAAAGGCAATCAATGCTTATATACAGATGCCTCAGCTTTTGACTGCTGGCTTGCAGCGCTCCCTACATCCATCCCCCCCTCTCCCTCTCTCTCTCTCCCTCTCTCCCTCTCTCTCCCTCCCTCCCTCCCTCTCCCCTCACCCCCCCTTTCTTTCTTAGTTCATTTTTGCTTGATCACCCTTCTTCCACAGCACGTCTATTGATCAAGGGAGCTGAGTTATCAAAAAGGGATTGTTGGCCCAGTCAATTACTTCTCAGAAGTTACATTTAACCATAAACAGCCACAATCCTCCCCAGATAGGCTAAATTATCTTGAACCAATCCATTTAGCTCAAGAGATGTTAAGATGCCAAACAGTAGATTTTCTGCACTGTAAAGAACCTTACGTTACATTACCAAACAACAGCCTCAATAATAACCTCATTTTGCATATCTAGTCTTCCAGAAAATGAAATCTAGAGGACAACTGAATTCAGAAGGACAAGTGAACAAGCAAGTTGTTTCATTAAACATATCTCTCAAACACTAACCACAGTTGCAATAACCAAGCCACATCTATTTATTGCCTCTCAGGCTAGTAAGGAAGAAGCTAGTTGTGACAAAAAGCCTTACCAGTATGCTTCTAGTTCTGTGGTTCATGGAGTCTAACTTTTTGATCAAAATGTGTAGGAAGGAACTCTTCATTTCCTAATGATTATGGAATGGTTCCCTTGGATCTAGTTAATGTGATTATATGTTGCCAGAATCATTGGTAAAAAAATATTTGACTGTAGTAGTGGCTAATTGCTTAAGCATTCATATGATTATGTTTGAGCTATTCATATATGGAACTCAGCTGATGCATTCTCATACCTTGCTAAACTATGTCCGAAAAATGTTAACATTTAGATTCTTTTTTCTTATTGTTTTGTGGTATAGTTCAGTCCATTGTCTTATTTATAGTGCAATAGATTATGTGAATTCAGAAAATAGATTACAATAAGCAATCTAAGAAAATTCTGTGAACTTAAGTGCAGCCTGTGGATAATGTAAATACAGTTAATCTCTTGGCTGGGTAGCTCTGAGGATCATCTGTGAGTGAACTGGTGTCACCTTTGGAAGCCATATTGACACCAGACGCTTCCACACTGCCACATTCTTGAGCCTGGGAAAATGGGAGGGGGGAATTTTTTGGAGTGTATGTGGTTACACATAATAGTATTCTTCTTCTAAATCAAGGTCATGTTATTCTGCACCTGGGTGAGGGGATGCCTCAAGTTGGGATGGATGGTGATTGGAGCATGTGATGCAATGATGGGTGCAGGGGGTGGATTTGTAGTTTTTATTTACTGCAAGGAAACCCAGAACTTTCAGATTTGGGATTCCTCAGATGTGCCAGTTTACTATCCAAATAAAACAGAACTTTTGAGAAGATGTCTGTCTCAGAGTTATTTGTTGGAGTGGAAGCTTTCTGGAATGCTGACAACCGGTTCGCTCCGACGATCAGCTGCTAGGCCCTCCCACCTGCCCCGACTCTATTCTGACCTTTATTTCCTGGTTTTGAAGTTCAGCTGCTTCGCACTGCACAGTGGATTGCCTCACGTCAGCTATTGAAGACACAGGGGGAGTGCAGGATTGCAGGAGAAGGTCCATATGAAACCCACCAAGCCACGCCCACAGAACCGGTGGTAAAAAAAAGTTGAATCCCACCAGTGATGTAGAGGAATCAGTATACTGCTAGCATAAGTCAAACAACAGAGACATTCAAGACAGGGAAGATAATTGAACATTTTTCCATCAAAAAAACAGGATACAAAAAGATTTTAATAAGATCTCAAAGGTGGGGAGATAATCATACTGGATTAGTTTGCACGCTGGGTCTGAATTTGAAAATGGAAGATTGGGCTATTCTGTGAAGGATCACTTGTTTTTCATTCAAATAGTCTTAGATTCAACAAAACTCAGTATGTCCAAGAATAAGCGGACATGAGTACATGCATTAGCCCCTCCCTCCCCCCATGAGTGTGTAAATGGATGCATGCATCAGTACATGAGTGCATGCATCAGGCTCTCATGAGGGGGATCTAAAACCTTCATCTACATCGCTATTCTACCCTCTTAAAACTCCTGGGAAAAGCCTATTTAATCATATTATTAACAGTCATCCTACTCCAGAGACTATTGAGAAGAGCCATATTAGTCTACAGCTGTGAAAAATCAGAAGCCTGGTAACATTTTATTAAAAGGCATATAACCTTTTATGAGTCGGAGGTCACTTCATTGGATCCCTATAGTGGCTAGCAACATTTATGAAGTAACTTGGGAATTCATTAGGAGCCAACCACTTGTAAGAGTTAAAGAGATCTAATAAAGTTTTCACATATATATCTGCTTTTAAGGTATCATTATAGACTATACAGACTATTTCATCTATCGTCACTTTTCAGGTAACTTTATATCTTCATGCTATTATGGTATTACAGGTCTTGCCTTATATATTAACATTATTACATTATATATAATTCTAATATTAATCATAATCTCCCTGTGGATTTTGAGATCTATAGGATTTAAAGTTCAATGCAACACATTTAATCTTTAGCTGCCCTGTTCATATTTGGTGTACATAAATGTAGTTTTAAATGCTTTTTAATGCTGGATTGAATTAATAGAATAATAGTTTGGACTATAGCATTAAAGTCATAACAGAATAGCAGAGTTGGAAGGGATCTTGAAAGCCTTCTAGTCTAAACCCCCGCACAAGCAGGAGAACCTACATGATTCCAGACAAGTGGCTGGCCAGACTCCTTAAAAATCTCCAGTGTTAGAGCACCAACAACTTGGTTTTAGTGATTGCCTTTCTGTCTTTCAAGAAGGAAGTATTTGATATTTGCCAAAATCCCTTGGAAGTCAAATTATGTTATTGTACTACATCCTTCAAAACCTCTTTGATTCACTCCAATGGCAGTATTTGCTTAACATCAGCTAAACATATAGTTTTCTGGATAGATAATCCCACCAGCATAAGAAATTCAAACTACTGCTGTGTACAGATTTCCTACAGATCATTTAATAACCATTCAGTAAGTGTCCCACATTTAGCTGTCCTCTCAGAGAATACCTTCTTCATGACACCTGGCTACCTTCATTTCAGAATCAAAAACTGTGGAGTAAAGAACAACCCCTGAGTAGATAACTAGAGTATCCAAGGTGTTATCATCACTATTTTTAAAGGAATTTAAATAAATTTCAAGCATTTATTTTCCACCTCCAAATGAGAAGGCATTTGCATGCAGCTGAACAAAGAGATATGCTATTAGCTGATAAATAATTCCACCGCTGAAGACTGCAGGGAATAATGTTTGTGTTTTATGCTAATTATGTCTGAGGGCTCTTACTAAGCAAAGGGGAGGCGGGTGAGAATGTCAGAATAAGAAAGCTAACAGTAAAACATTTGGAGTCAAGATTCATAGAACTAACTCCTTTTGCTGTGTCTTGTTGATTACTCCATTTGGTGAGGTGTTTGCAACTTTAATTTATGAACTTATTGCCAATTATGATGACAGTCACCAAATAAGACAATCAACCCACAATAGATAAAACTGCTCCAAGGTTCTCTCAAGCAATATGCACAGATGTGCCACTTCATTACTGTTGCCACTGGAAATTAGGGAGAGGGAGTAATTGTGACAATAAAAAAACCCAAGAGCCCCAGTCATTTCACCTGACAACCCTATTTTTCTCAAAACTATAAAGCTACCATCTCTTAGAGGTGTGCAGAAGTTCTGGAGAAAGCCTGGCTAACTGGTAACAAAATACATAGAGTAGCCACTGGAAATTAGCCTCCAAAAATTCATTTCTGAATAAGATATTGTCAAGCTCAGCAGATACTGTAGATGACTATACAATGGCCAATGTAAAGGTTTTTTTTTAATCATACTTTATCTTATTTTTTTCCTTAAAAAAAAGATGACTTTGTGAAAATAAAAAGGTTTCTAGAATTATTTAAAGTGATGTTCTTTGAAACCTGTCAAAGTGTACAAATATGACAATTGCTATTTACACAGAAGCTGTCATTTTTTTTTATTATTCAATTTCTATAGCCACCAAACTCAATCATTGACTCTCGGTGGCTTCCCATTGAAATATACATATATACTACCGCTAAAGCAATAAAAACATTTTAAAACAAAAAAAATGACAAATTGTGCCACTCTATACAAAATCCTTTTTTTCAGGAACTAATATGTGGCCAGTTAGTGTGCTTGTTTCCTGTTTAATGTCTGTTTCTTTTCTATTACAGGCAATGTGCATTGGCTTCCAGTTGCCCTCCGGGTGAGGTTCAAGGTGCTGGTTTTAACATTCAAAGTCCTGCATGGCATGGGTCCAGGATATTTACGAGAACGATTCCTCCCAGCATCAAGTACCAACCGCCCTGTACAGGCGCACAGACGGGGTCTCCTCAGGGTGCCGTCTGCGACTCAATGTCGCTGGTGGGAACCCGGGAGGGCCTATTCTGTGGCGGCCCCCACTCTATGGAATCTTCTTCCGCTGGAGCTCCGGTTGGCCCCCGATCTCCACACCTTCCGCCACGAGTTAAAAACCTGGCTGTTTTTACAATCTGGGCTATGTTGACTCTTAGGGTTTTCCTTTTAACTTGGGGGTTTTAATTGCTTATTCGGCTTATAACTTGTTTAATATAATTTTTAAGTAATTTATTGTTGTACTGTATTTTAGTTGTGAGCCGCCCCGAGTCCTTCGGGAGAGGGGGCGGCATATAAGTCGAATTAATAAATAAATAATAAAATAATCATTTATATTTGTAAGATGCCTAGACTATTGACTATGATTGAAGTGACCTTTCATATGGATTAGCAGGCAGCTGCATTGAATTGTATAATGGCAGATCCATTATAATGTAACATTCACCAGGTAGTTTAAAGAAAAGATTTAAAAGGCGAAAGAGACATTTAATACGCAATAACTTCATAAAGTATTATACAATGAAAGAACTAATAAAACAATAAAAGCAATTTTTAAAACTTTGAACTACAATGAAATCTCTTTGACTATGGAAAGATGGCTGCGTAAACTTTTTTTCAGACTTTACATGTTTACAGACTTTAAAGATTATCAATGTATCTTCTTCCCAAAATCCATTATTTATCTAAATGCAAATCCATAAATCATCCACTTTGCAGTCCATAAAAAGGCAGTAAAGAGTTACCAGAGCTTTATACAAACATGTCTTATTTTAACCTTGGTCAAACCAACCAACTGTAAATTCCTTCTTTATACGCCTACCAATCCTGATCTTTAATTCATTCAGATGTTGTCATTGGATTTGTTCTCTCTTCAGTGTTGCTTTTTCCTATCCCAAAGGCTTTTTCAAGACTTTAGTAAACTTCTTTTGTAAGTACAGTACAAAAGTCACTACCCAGGTCTTTCTCTTGATTCATCGTTTGTATTTCCACTTTGATTTTAAAAACTTTAACCAACTTGTCTTATATATTTAATTACTTTTTAACTGTATATTTGTATCATTTTTATTGTACGCCGCCCCAAGTCCTTAGGGAGATGGGGCGGCTTAGAAATCCAATAAATAAATAAATATCCAATACAAAGTCCTTAACCTGGTTATTCTCTTGGTTTGCCATTTATGTTTCCACTTTAGCTGCCTTCTCTGTCTTATAATCCATACTTTTTATTATTCAGTATTTCTGATTCTAATATTTCTGCATCAGACAAAGGTTGTTTCACATCTGTCATTCCTTTATTAATGTCTTTTGGACATTTCATATCTTTAGAAGCAGACATCATTATTGAAACTGTTGACATTATAGCTACTAATTTCTGTTCCTACTCTTCTTCAAAATATTTTGATTATCTCAGGTGGTGGCAGCATCTAGCTAACCTTGGCTATCATGGAAGTTAACTAGAGTCAATTGGCTTACTCAGAGGATGAGGGAACCAACTTGGAATATGTTGATGGCTATAAATTAGAAAAAACATCTCAGCATTTAACTAAAAATTGCACTGATACAGTCATCAAGAGTTGGTTCTAACTCAAGGTTAGTCTTCACTTTTAAAACATAAGGATTGCCTTTTTTCCATTTTTCCCAGTTCCCCCAAACCTTATCTGAAGATTGATGACCAAGCTGTAGGTAGATAGTCTGAACATAATTGCATCACAGATTTGAACAAGGCATTGCAAGCTTCATTTTTTTATTCCTTTTCCTATGATTCTGAAAAAGAAATGTTCCCTTGTTCATGGCAACATACGCTGGATTAAAATTTTCATTGAGCAATGCACCACAAATACTTGACTGTTTTCCTGCTCAGTCAAATCTCTATCCCCATCAACATAAATGTGTTATTTGAATCTTTTGTGTCCATGTGAATCACTTTTATCTGCTTAGAGTAAAACTCATTTATCAAACTAGTGCCTGTGGATTACAATCTAGAGGGCAAAACTCAAAATTCAATGTCTGATCCGACAATAATATACATTTCCAGATAAACCATACAAAATAGAACAAAATCAAATGAGACAAAATCTTTCAAAGGTTCACCTACTTCCCTGCTCCAAAGTCTAGAAGAATAACCACATTTTCATTGCCTTACAGAACTTAATCAGGGTGGGAACTGTATAAATATCTGAGGAAATACTATTCCAGAAGGTCAGCTTCATGTCAGAGAAAACAATCTTCAAAGTGGGGTCCTTGGTGTTCTCTGAGTTTGGTTATTTTCTTACAGATGTTTCATTCTGTGGTTTGCACTGATGATGTTACCTAGTTTTGTAATGAAATGTCTACAAGAAAACAATAAAGGCAGCTCAGAGCACACCAAAGACCCCACAGTTCAATCCTGAGCTAAGAATATTCTCTTCTATTGGTACATCTACAAAGCCCTCACAGATGACACAATTTAATAGGAGACTCAAAACCCAGCCACGTGCCTGATCATAACAACTGGATGGAAGCAACAATAAACAAATTAAAAATTTAATCTCTGACTTAATCTTTCCCTATGATTTACATTCAAATCTCTTGCGGACAACAAATTATTTTTCTCGGTCAAATGCATCAACGTTAAGAGAAAAACAAAAGTTAGTAATTTTATCTTTGGGATGAAGATTTATTGGGGGGGGGGGTCTCATCTCTCCCAGTCTCCCAATAATTGGCTGCTCTATGAAACTGAGCAACCATACCCTCATTTACTTTACACATACGGAGTTCAAACAAAATATTAAAATATGCAAGCTATTAGGCTCAATTAATCATCTCCTGCTTTATCATTTGTTTCTGCTTTGTTCTATAGTGCCCCCCAAAAAAATTGGATGAAAGAAATAAATGAAATTAAAGCAAACCTAGGGTGCACATTTAAAACAAAAACAGGATTTCTTCAAAAGGGTAGGAAACATCAGAGACATAATTATTGTTAATTTGCCAAAGCAAACTCTACTACTGCAGTCACATTCATCCCAGAATCCTAGAAATCTGATAAACAGTTATGTTAAATGTTAAATATAATTAAATGCAACCATTTCCTCTCTTCAGTTGGTTTGACATTCACAATAGGAAAGATAAAGAAGTTGAAGCTGATTTGTCATTAAAATGTTTTTGTTGAAAAGGATGTTTTTACACAGATTTCTGTTAACATTAGGTAGAAACTTGCATTCTGTGGGAACATTTACTGTTTTAACTATGTCCCCACTGGTTGTGTGTGTGTGTGTGTGTGTGTGTGTGTGTACATACACAGAGGGGGGCAGATTCAAGCAGGGAATGTTTATTTTTCTTCACTTGAGTGGGTTTCTGTTTTATTATCTGTCCCATTTTTTAAAAAATGGAAACATTGCATTGTTGGCTTTTGTTTAAATTCATTAAGTGTGTGTGTGTGTGTGTGTGTGTGTGTTGTGTAATCAAAATAGGTAGCTTTTGCACCTCTTGGTTTGATTTTACCAATATGTAGGGTTCATGCTGTGTTTACTGAATTTTTATTTGTTGTGTATGTCAACATTAAATCTTTGAGATTAATATATAATCTACAGATTAATAAATAAAAATGTAAAATCTTATTAAAAGTTCAGTGCATAAGGCATTTAACCAACTCTCCCATTTGCATAATTCAAAGCTTTTTCCTATCTAAAATTCATGTCTAAGCATATTTAAGCCCTCACTGTAACACTTCTAATTGCGTTAATTAATCTGAGTTATCTGTAACCAAATCCTGCCAAATTTAAAAGGAAACGATGATGCCCAATGAGTGGAGAGTGGTTTCTCCACAGTGGAGAAACTGGAGATGTAAATGGATTACATATTTTATTATATTTCATCTTTATTTCCTCCAGTTTCTGATCCAGCCATACCATTAAATGAGTAGAGGTGGATGGCTCAAGCAGCAAATATTACATTGAAAATGAAAAAGCAACCACTTGTTCATTATGCAGTTGATTGTCTTCGTGTTTCTTGTACTTCCAGGGAAGGGAAAAGGGACTTATTAGTTTTACTTACTTTTATTCCCAAATAGCATGCCTGATTGTAGCAATTATACATTTGGATTGGGATGAGTAATGGAGAGGCACCATTTGCTATTTCACTTCAGAGAACCAGTTATATTGGACTAGATTTGTCTGTCTGGAAACCATAAAAGATATTGAGTCAAAATATGAGAAGATGATTGTAGTATCCTCTAGCATATTAAATGCCAATGGAACAGCTTTAACATGATTCCATTCATACTTGAATGGCTGTGTCCAGGGACTGGTGATAGGAGATGTCATGTCCAATATATTTATACTGTTGTTTTCCATTTTATCTCCTCTTTTGCTTCAACATCCGGCTTAGCCCATTTAAAAAGCAAAAACAAAAAATTCTCGAATCCTACCAAACTTGGAGCAAAAGGAACATCTGATGTGGTTTTACTGATTTTGCACCTTTTCCGCATCTTGTAGGTGTCTGCTATAATCCTCCCAATAAAAACTTAAGTGTAGCCTCTGGTCACTAGATGATTACCTAACCCTGATGAACAAATCATTGTAGACACCTCTGTAGAGTCAGTCCCTGGGAGATCTTCTTTCTGACACCTTGAATCCTTCTCTAGTCTTTATTCAAAAGTTGAATTTGAAAGTGAGGGATCAAGGTCCAAGGTCTGACATATTTTATCCTGTTGAATCTGGATGTTCCTCAAGGTAGAAACCTTTCTGTCTTTCTGTCTTCCTGCTATGGAAGTTGCCATCACCATATTTTTCATGCTTAGAATTCAGTTCATGCTTGTCTGTCAGTGGTTGGCAACAAGAAAGGAAGCGAAGGACCTCAGGTGAATTTATTAAGCTGCTTCTCTTTTGCATAGTGAATGAATGCTGTGCCCCAACAGAAGCTTAATAATGCCATAAAATTAGACACAACTCTGCCCAGAGGTACTGAACAGTATTATAAAATTACCAGGGAGTCGAAACTGATGCCACTTAACTGCCTGACACAAGACTCTCAATACATTAATTGCATACTATTATATATTCAGTTGAGACTACTGCATATCCCATGCCACTGGATACACTTCCCTTGCTTCTTCATTTTAGGATGATACAATACATGACATTCCTCTCACTTGCCTTATATTAGCTGTCAGTAATAAACTTAATAAACTTATCCCCCCCCTTTACCCATATATTGTAGTCTGTCTGGCTTAAATATGTTAATAATAAATCTCTTCTTGAAACTGAAATTATTTTCTTGAACACTGAAATAACTATATGTTGTCACTGAGCACAGGTAATTGATGACATAGCCATGAATGACAAGCTCCCAAGAAGCTGCCTTTCCTTGGAAGTCATCCAGGCCATGGTTGTCCCAAAGGTGCTTTTTGAAGAAACAACTGGACTTTCTTGTTTTTCTTTGAAGGCATTTCATTTCTCATCCAAGAAGCTTCTTTAGCTCTGACTGGATGGTGGGATGGTTCTTCAAAGTAAAACAAGTTGCCTCTTGAAAAAGTACCTTTGGGACAACCATGACGTGGATGACCGAGAATCCCCATAGACATTTAGTTATGCACTTTGGGATGAGCCAGTGGTGGGATTCAAATTATTTTACTGCCAGTTCTGTGGGCGTGGCTTGGTGGGCATGGCAGGGGAAGGGTACTGCAAAATCCCCATTCCCTCCCCACCCCACTAACCTGCTTTCCAGCTCTGTTCTCCTGTGCAGGGCAACAAAATAAGACCCAGCTGATCAGCTGGGACTCGGGAGGCAGAGAATAGATGAGGGCAGAGGTGGTATTTGCTGGTTCTGCGAACTACTCAAAATTTCCGCTACCGGTTCTTCAGAACTGGTCAGAACCTGCTGAATACCACCTCTGGGATGAACACCCTCCAAATGGTGCAGGAGTATGAACAGATTATCCGAAAAATTGTAGACTGCAAGAACATTTGTGCTTCAATTTGAGCTGCAGACAACATCAGACTTACCCCCAACAGCCTGCGCTTGTGTTCAACAGTGAAGGGACACAGGGCAGAAAGCAACCAGTAGAAAGTATAGCTCCACAACATAGTCCTTTCAGCAGTTCCAGGAAGGCTCCACATGCATTTGCACTATTCAGATGACCCTGAGGATATAGATAAACCTCCAAGTGGCCTCAATGACTCTCTAAAAGAATGCACATGACCACCTGTCTGCAAGGAATATAAATCCTTCCATTCCTCACCATCCAGTCAGGGCTGAAGAAGCTTCTTGGATGAGAAGTGAAACATCTTAAAAGAAAAACAAGAAGTCCAGTTGCCTCTTAAAAAAAGCACCTTTGGGAAAATCATGACCTGGATGACTGAGAATCTCCATAGACATTTGTCCACATGGAATTTAGCTCAGGACTATATTGGATTGTAATCCAGTACCTATTTAACTGTGAAACAGCTTGATTAACACATAAATTTCCAGTGTTTTGTAATTAATTAATTCTACTATGGGTTTATATTTCTCAAGAATCTCCACAGACAAAAAAAGACTGAAGCATTCCTTAAGTCAAGGGAAAAAAGTATTCAGAACAGACTCAGACAGAATCCTCTTTGATTCATAGGACTCTAATAAGGAGGGGAGGTGAAGCATAATTAGGCCTGCAGGATTCTGATATTATAATCTATCTCAATAAAATATAATTCAATTTTTCTACATTTCCTGATCTGGCCTGTTCCAAACTCCTGACAGGTGTATAGTTAAGCACTTTCCAATTAAGCATGGTTATTTGTTATGTTGAAAGATTTTTTTATATCATCTTTTTTTGGCATTCCAGTTTACTGCTTTATATTGTGTTCTTCTGAATACTGCATCTAATTTAATCCCTCTTGTGGGAAGTTGGGTTATTGCTTTGATCAGGGGTCCTCAAACTACGGCCCATGGGCTGGGTAGAGCCAGCCAAAGCCCTTAATCCAGCCTGTGCAGGACCACACCCACATTACTTCACCCACGCACTGGCTGCCACCCTTCAGCTGAGCACATGACTTACCTTTGCAAGCCCTGCAGGCTGGAACTGGAAGGTAAGACCAACATTTTTGGCTGGCAGAGTGCTTCTGGAGGCCAGGAAGGCCAAAAACAAGGCACACGCAGACCCCGGGAGGCAAAAAATGGGCCCATTTTTGCCTGGCAGAGTTCTTCTGGAGATGGGGGAGGCTAAAAACAAGGCGCGCAGAGGCCTCCTGAGGCCTCCGTGTGTTCAGTGGAGTGCTGCAACAGACTGGATTGGAGGAGGAGGGCCGCCCACTCGCCCACCTGCCAGCCAGACTATCCTTCAAGTTTCAAGCTAAAGAGATGTGTTACTTTTGGGGAGACCATTGGATTGACCCACATCCTCACTGGCCAGCTGGTCTTTGGTGCGCTGCTCGTCGGCCTCCGAACATCAGATTCCCACCACCCAGCACCAGTTCAGAGGTTCCTGCCCCCCCCCAGGTGACAGAGAGAGAGAAAGAGAAAGGGAAGGAGGGAAGGAGAGAGAGAGAGAGAGAAGAGACAGAGACAGACAAGAGAGAGAGAGACGGGGGGGGGTTGCTTGTAAGCTCCTTGGGGCTGAGAAGAATTGCTGCAAAACTGAGTTTCCTGATGTTATGTATGTAGGTTTAAATGTTATTGGTTTATTTTGAACTGTTCTTGTAAAATGTCAAATGGTATTGGTTTAAATAGTGCGGGAAAAACCCTGCACTCTCATTGGCTGGCAACTACGGCTGCTGGCTATAAGAAGCAGCCGTAGCCCAGCCAAGTCGGGTCCATTCGAGCTGTAGTCACTTAATAAACTCTTCACTGAAGCTCTTCGCGTCTGACTCTTCATGCAAACTTAACACCTGAAGTGGATCACTAAACTCCTAAACAACTTTAAAAATGATCCAGTTTTTAAAAAAAAGTCAACCAAAAGAGCAACATGCCAACAAAAGCAAATAAAACACCCCCAGGAGCAAAACAAATTAAAGTTTAATTTGTGTGTATTATTTAATGGACTGCTAAATTGGCCATGCCTACCCAGTCATATGACCACTTAGCCACTCCCATCCAGCCAGTCCGGCCCCCCAACAGTCTGAGGGACTGCAAATTGTGTCCCTGTTTAAAAAGTTTGAGGATCCCTGGCTTTGATAGTGAACCGCTTGGATGGTGTAAAGATTTTTTATATATAGACTCAGCTCTCTAATTTGTCATTGTTTCCTCTGCCAATGAGGAAATCCAGGAAGGGGAGTAGATGGATGCTTTCTTTTTCTCTTGTAATTTTTATTCCTTTAAAGAGGTGGTTGGCTGCCTTTCACAATTTCTTTCCTGAAAAAAAGGTTATTTCACTCATCAGTAATACAACTCACATACGAGCTTGAAATTTTGGTTTATAAAATGAATTTCTGGAAGGGAGCAGACCTTGGAATCTTCCCAATCATTTGGGGGCAGATATTATTTATGTTTCAATTTCACTCAATCTCATGCTCAGTCTTCAAAAGCTACCAGGGGTGTCTGCAGGGAGATTTTTAAAAAGTCAAGATGGAAGCTCTAGGGATACGATCATAGCCATTCCACTTCTTTGCCCTCAATTGCACAGTTGAAACTACTATTTTAATTTTCTGCTCCTGTTTGTCCTGCAGACACCTGAGAAAACCACCTTATTTACCTTTTTGTCCATGGTACTTACCCTTTTAACTGTTTCACATTTATTCTGTTCCAGTCATTTTTACATTCCTTATTTTGGCATTATTTTCTTTCTTCTATCTTGCTGTGTCTCTTGGGCACCCATTTCTTTCCCTATCCCTTAACCGATTAAGCAGATAAGTGTCAGTTCCATATTATAAGTGTAATTTTCTAATTCCATCTTCTGTATTAGAATATTTGAGCATTTCCTTTCTTCTCATTAGTGCTAAGAGTTCTTGCCATGGTGCACCATGATTCAAATGTAAAAAACTTGTTGTCTTATCATGTTTTATTAAACATTACTTTTACTATGATTAATTATATTTTTATAATTACAATAATTATTTTTACTACAAATCACAATGTGATACAATTAGATGGGAAGTGGTATAGAAATATAAATACATAAAGCATATATAGTACGTGGCTTGAATGAAAAGTAATGCCCTTATCTATACCCTTACATAGTCAGCTATCTTATGCTTTTGTCAGCTGTCTTATGCTGTGGCTTTTATAGGGCTACTATAACATTCCAGAGATACATAAAACCCATTGTTACATCCACAAAGCCCACAAACTGTATGTCTCCCCTCAGTGCTATAACTTCCCATAGACTCTACATCTGATGGGTTCATTTCAGAGATGGTATTCAGTAGGACTGGCCCTGCCCCCATGCCTCCCGAGTCCCAGCTGATCAGCTGGGTCTTCTTTTGTTGCCCTGCACAGGAGAATGGAGCTGGAAAGCAGGTTAGTGGGGTGGGGAGGGAATGGGATTTTGCAGTAACCTGTTCTGACCAAGGCTTCCGAGACTGTAATTATGCACACGCTTATTTTAAAAACAAGTCTTGTTTTATTGCAACGCTGGGAATTATTTTCATTCCCAGCTGGTAATGACTCTCAAACAGTTCCACGAGATAAGCACCCACCTTTCTTCCCTGTGAAGTGCTGCCAATTACAGAAGTGTCCAATGAACTAGAAAAAAAGCCAACCGAAGTACAAAGAGCTTCAAGAATTAATCTGAACCGAATGAATGACTTTGCTTCCTGCAAAGATTTCATCATCTTTGCCTGGGAGGGGCAATCACCTTCCCCGAGTCGCCCCTTTTGTTTCAGCTTCTATAATCTTAGGAGGGCTCCCCTGGGTCCTCTGCCTCGCTAATCACCTCAGCCTTACCTTCCAGTTCCCCTAATTTTTAAAATAAAACAGTTTCACTGCTCTTTGCCACACTTCTAGCAGTTTGCTTAAAACTATAAGGAGTTACCCTGTGGTAAGAAGAGTGCCAATAAATTTTATAAACAAATAAATAGATTCCATACTTACTGTCTCTTGTCTTTTTACAGAATACAGAATATAGAATAACAGAGGTTGGAAGAGACCTCAGAGGTTTTCTAGTCCAACCCACTATTCAATTAGGAGACCCTATGCCATTCCGGGCAAATGGCTGTCCAAAACTGTTCTTAAAAACCTCCACTGATGGAGAAGCCACAGCTTCTGAAAATTAGCCATTCCACTGGTTAATTGTTCTCCAACGTTAAGAAATTTCTCCTTAGTTCTAGGTTGGATTTCTCTTTGATAATCTACCATCCATTACTTCTTGTCCTACCTTCATGTGCTTTGGAGAATAGTTGACACCCTCTTCTCTGTAGCAGCCCTTCAAATATTAGAAGACTTCTATCATATCACTCCTAGTCCTTCTCTTCATTAGATTACATATTTTATTTATTTATTTATTTTGTCAATCGCTTACAAGATAATAAGTATAAGGATAAACATAGTTGTGAATACATGAAATGGATACATATAAGAAAAATAAAAAGAGTCAATAGGACAGGGACAGTAGGCACGTTGGTGCGCTTATTCATGCCCCCTACAGACCTCTTAGCAAAGGGGTGAGGTCAATAGTAGACAGTCTAAGGTTAAAGTTTTTGGGGTTTGAGGAAGAAACCACAGATTCAGGTAGAGTATTCCAGACATTGACCACTCTGTTGCTGAAGTTGTATTTCCTGCAATCAAGTTTAACCTTGCGGTTAACCTTGAGTTTGTATCTATTGTGTGCTTTTGTATTGTTATGGTTGAAGCTGAAGTATTCATTGACTGGAAGGACATTGCAATGTATGATTTTATGCACTATACTTAGATCGGACCAAAGGCAGCGTACTTCTAGGTTTTCTAGGTCTAGAATTTCAAGTCTGGTGGCATAAGGTATTCTGCAACGAGTAGAGGAGTGTAGAACTCTTCTTGTGAAATATTTCTGGACTTTCTCAACTTTCAACATACCCTGTTTCTGTAACTGTTCATCATATGTTTTAGCCTCCAGCCTCCTAATCCTATTAGTTCCTTTTTATTGAACCTTAATTATTTAATGTTCTTAAAAAGACAAGGGGGAATAAACAGTAAAATACAATTGTGCAACTAAGGAACCTTGGACCTCTTCATCTGAGTCAAAAAGATGCCCACAAATATATTCTTCAATTTAAGGAAAAGACAGAGGTTGCAGGGCAGCAAGCTAGATTGTATGGCAAATAAGGTAAGGCAATTTGGTCTAACTTTGCAATTGCCTCTTAGGTGGCTCATGAAGTGTGTGGCCTAATGTTGTCATGATACATGATACAGATGCTTCCAAACTCTGTTTAATCATTGTTTCAAAGTTTTGAATTTTGAAAAGTAGCACTCTGAGTTGGTATTTGTGCCATGTTCAAGAAATCATTGGACAACGCCATCTGCATCTCCCCCTCAAAAGTAACCATGAGTTCTCTTGTCAAACCCTGGGTTTTGTTTTTGTTTTTTCCTATAGGTGAAGCTCTGAGTGATATTTAGTGGTATGATCCTTTGTTTCTGAGAAGCAATGATGACTCCATGTTTTGTTGACAATATTGTGAAGAAATTCCTCCCTTTCCTTCTTTTTTTTTCCAAACAAGTTTTATTCAATTTTTAACAATTTAAATAAGTCTCTTTTCAGTAGACAGCATATTTCTGGGTCATCACTTTTACATGCAAATATGACAATAGTTTTATAGTATTTTTAACATTTAACTTCGTATTTTATCCCATTTTTACTTCCATTCCATTTTTTGCAAACAAAGAGCCAAACAAATTAATCCTAGTCTCAGATCTTAATCTCAATCTATGTAACCCCATTTCATTTCAAATTATTATAAATAGTTCTTAAGCATTTATATTTCTTTAAAAAATAACAATATGTTTGCTCATCATATAAAGAATAAAGTTTATCCATATCTATCCTTAAACTATGTTCACATTATTAATGCTCTTTTATCATTTAGATATTTCTTTTATCCGTCAGATTTGCCCTTTCATCACGTATTCTTTCCATAATTCTAAATCAATACAAGCTTTAACACAAAAAGAATTAAAAACCTAGACTTACCCCCCTTTACTGCTTTGAAAGTGTCACCTCAGTGATTAACATAATAACATTATAATAATCATTCCCTTTGTGGCAAAAGATAGAGTAAGAAAAAAGAAGAGAAGAAAAACTACATAACATTATATATCTTTTCAGTCGGGTTCTGCAACACATATCCCCCCAATTTAAAATTTATTTATAATTTCAAAGTAATAGTAAAAAATAATTAACCTTGGTTACTGACAACTCTCATTTTTAGACATCTTCAAGAATTATTTCAATTAATTCAATTTATCTAATCAACATTTACCTTTTTTTTATAAGTAAAAAGTGAGAGTGTACCTTCATCTAAAAAAATTGTTGTCAGTAGCCCTCTATTGTTTTATATTTTAATAATTACGGTATATTCTTATTACCCATCTTCTCCATGCAGAACCCCTTCTTAATACCTTAGCCATTATCTCTATGTAAACGAGTTTCTTTCTTCATTATATAATTCCCATATTTCTCTATCTTCTGCTCCTGTTTCTTGTTCCCCCTCCTCCTCTTTCTGCTATGTCCCTTCTCCATCCAATTTGAATCCCTCTCTCTCTCATTACCTTTCTGCTCTCTTTCTGGCCTTTCTACCTTGCCTAATTCCATAAATGTTCCCCTTTTTAATTGCTTTCTTAGATTTCATTTTTTGGACCACCCTTCCTTTCCCTTTTATTTGTAGTGATCTTTGTGTTAGTTGTCTCTTTAAGATGGCTTTCCCTTGTGCTGGCTCCTCCCTTTCCAGGATTCCTTCTTCTTGTTCTTTGTTCGCCATTTCCATGTCTTTGACCAAAAGCCAAATTAATTCAGTCACTTCCTGTAGCAGTTCTTTCATGCTTTTAGATTCCATTTTTAATTCCTTGTATGGCCACAAAAGTTTTTATTTTCCTTATTTCTTCTTCTTTAATTTTTTTTTAAATCTCAACCCACGCCCAGAGTCTGTATCAATATCACCAACTAGTCCAGCAGTCTGTCTTTTATTTAAGTTCAAACTTTCACCTTCTGTAGTTCTTGCTTTTTTGTTTCAATATTTGTTTAAAATTGTAGCAATTCCAATCCACAAAGGAACAAGATATTTTCCTTCTTCTTTAAATTCCAGTTTTATCCACTGAGTGGCACTTTCTGTCACAAAAATCTTCTCCTTTCCTTTTGTTTTAATATTCAGGGTTTTTGAGCCTCAAACTTAAATTCTTACTGGCTTCTACCTTTCCGGTTTGAAGCCCTTATAGCTGTCAAAATATTTTACTATTTTTACTATTTTCCCTTCACTTGATAGTCGCCGCTTCTTTTTTTTTTTTAAAAAGCTTTTTATCTTAGTCCCGGGTACCTTTGTTGATTTTACCTTCCAATACTCCCGATTCTTCTGCTGTCGACTTCTTTCTTTCCTCCTGCACAAATCTTAATCCAGTTGAGACCTTCTCTTCAAGGTGGCCATATTGACCACCGCTTCTTGTTGTCTTCGGAGGGGAAAGACCAGACTCAGAGGGGGGAGATGCGGCTCCCCTCACTCTGTCTGGCAGCTTTCCCTTTCTCCGCCGCCCCTACAAAGCAGCTTCAGCCCCGAGCTGTGAGGATCGGGGCTCTCAGACGAAAGAGCCGGGCTGCGGTCGCGGACAATCGCAAACCGCCGCCCGTTAGTGAGAGGGCTCAACCCGGAAGTGCTCCCTTTCCTTCTTGTAGAGTGACAACTGTCGGCAAATTTCAACTCTTAAAATTTTCATCTTTGCTGACAGCACACAAGGAACTCATCTTGCACAAACCTTCCAATATCAAAGAACAATATTGTTATCCATTTGTTTCTGTAAAATGCCATGCTTGTCTATAATTTCCCTTTGAGTGATCTACCAAATTGCCTTAATCAGTTCACCAGTCTTTCTCATGGATCCCTCTCATTCTTAATCACACAAATCAGTTCACATTATATTTTTTTCACCCAGCAAAACACAATACTCACATCAATGCAGCTGTCACTATGAAGAATTTGTGTTTAGTGTTGAATTTCAATTGAAGGGGGACTCCTTCCATGGTCAAAAAATTAATCATGGTGTGTTGCTTAAACTTCACTTCTGAATATTCATTGCAGGCTTCCATTGCACAAACAATGGCAATGCAACCTTTTTTTCACAGCAACTTTCCATCAACTGAAGTGAAAGAACAGATGCTAAAGAACATGTCAGAGCTTTTCGCACATCCATGCTGCCATTTGTTGATGGCTAATAACTCTGGAGACATTACTTTTCATTCAACCCTCATACATCTCAGACATGCAAAGCAGTGATTTTTAAGATGAGTTCAAAATAAAAGTCAGAGCAAATAACTGGTACCTTCACTAATCAGTAAAGATGGCAAAAAAGTAACAGATGGCAAAGAAAAGGCATCACAAATTGTGAAGAGTTAGTTGAAGCATCAGATTTTCAGATTAAGCCTGGTAAAACCAAAGGAATATCTACTCACTTTGAATATGTTTATATCTTCATTTTCAGGTGTATAGCATCCCAGGGTACTGAAACAATTTGTTGGTGTTGTGTTTATTTTTTAGCACTCAGAAATCCTGGAGAATGAGTGAAATAGCAGATAAGTTAACAAATGTCCCCTATTTGAAAAGAAGAAAGGAAAGATTCAGTGAATTGCAGGGCAATCAATGTGACATTAATTTGTATGAAATTCTAGAGAGGTTCATAAAACAATTAGTTTATAGGCACCTTAAAAACAATGAACTGACTACCAAAGGTCAACATGAATTAGTAAAGAATAAACTTTCTTTGAGCAGTCTTATTTTAAATCATCTAAATTCTTTCAGCAGATTGAGGATTATTGAACAATGTATCTTGATTTAACCAAAGCATTTGACAAAGCCCTCCATTACATTATAGCTAGAAGATGGGTTTAGTATGAGTTGGATGACATATCTGTTAGGGCCGTGATGGTTAACCTTTTTGGTGCCGAGTGCCCAAAATGCACATGTACATGTGAATGCACACATGCATGACCCAATCCCCAAAATGCAATGCAAGCACCCTCTGTGCATGCGCCCTGCCCCCATGCATTCCCTGCACATGTGACCCCCTGTTCCTGTCTTCCCCAATCTCGCAGTTTCTCCCTGCAAGCCCAGGCTTTCTCCTCTGTTCCTGCCATGGAGAGGCACCTGTGGAGGGTGGAACCTGCGGGGTTCAGGGAAGGCACAGGTGGCAGGAATGCAAGAGAAAGCTACGGTGCACTGGGGAGGAAAGGTAGGGCACATTGTGAAGGCCCCACCCTCGTGCATGCATGGCAGAGACCCAAAGAGCAGCTGGCCGGTGGGAGGCACGCGCATGTGCAGTGGAGCTGGGCTGGGATGACGGCTGGCATGCCTGCAGAGAGGGCTCTGCATGCCACCTGTGGTGCCATCACTGTGTTAGGGAGATCCTCAGTGTAACTGAAAACCTTTTTCAAAAAGTTCTTATCAATGATCAAGTTTAATAAAGAATTACAAAATATATCCTGAGGTAAATCATAACTTCATTAAGCATTTTTATTAATCACTTGGGAACAGGTAAGAAAGTAACCAGAAATAACTATAATGATCATTATATATACAATATATGGTATATATATATATAGATGGGACTGAGTATGTTTAACCTTGAGAAAACCATAAGAAATACGATTTCAAATACTTATGTGGTATACTACAGAAAAGGGTGAAAACTTTTCCTCTGTCATCCCAGACTAAGGATATCAAATAATGTTCATAAATTAAAGGGAAACAGATCCTAGCTGAATGTTAGGAAAGCTAGTACTAAGAGCACTTTGATTGGAAACCATTCATCAAGGCTTATAGTAACTGGAAAATTCCTACCTCATCTCTGTAGCTTATTAAAAAGGGAGAACAGAAATGCAGGGAACATAAACAAGTATCTCAAAGGTGCTTGTTTCTTCAAAAGGCAACTGGACTTTTTTTTTTCCTTTGAGGAACAAGAAGAAAACATTTTGCTTCTCATCCAAGAAGCTTCTTCAATTCTGATGGCGGTGGGGAAAGCGGAGGAAGGATAGGTAGTGATAATTGAGACTGGATGGTGAATGGAAGGATAGGTTCTAGTAGGATGATGGGAAGAGGATCAAAGGATTGCATTTCTTTGCAATCTTCCTCAAAGAGAAAAACCAGCCCAGTTGCCTTTTAAAGAAAAAAAGCACATTTGAGACAACTATGCCCTTGAATGACTGAGAATCTCCACCGACACTTTTTTTTAAATTACATTTATATTCTCCGGAGAATCAGGGCGGCTTACAATTTTTGGGATGCAACCCAGTGTGCTCAGCAATAGCCTTCATTCCATTGTATATGCCTGCTTATTACTAAGCAGCATTTTTACAAAGTCAGCTTATTGCCCCCAACAATCTTGGGTCCTCAATTTACCTACCCCGAGAGGATGGAAGGCTGAGTCAACCTTGAGCCTGGTGGGATTTGAGCCTACAGCAGTTGTAGGCAGCTGGAACTTAAGTGCAGGCAATTAACAGCCTGAGCCACCAAGGCTCTTTAAACAACTATCTGTCATCAGTAGGCACTATGATGGCTAAAAAAGTAACCAAAACACATATATGGTCTTCTGGAAGGGAGATATCCAAGACAGCATGAGGATTTTAACTTCGGATTGGATATAAATTCTGAAAATTTCTACTCACTCAGAATTGTCAGCCATATTATTTTGCTCCCATTATTCTGGGCAGAGGAAAAAGGATGAATGAACTGTAAACAGATGCATTTTTAACTAAACTAGAATGGGAAGTCAAAAAATATCCTGGAGGAGGCAATGAAAATCCAGAATCTCACTGATAATTGTTGTCTAGAAATGATTTACATGGGCATATCAGAGTGATGCATTACTGTTCATATTTTTATGTTCTGGCACAGCTGTACCTTCTGAATGGTCTTCAAAGGAAGCTCTATGTATAATTCACATCAAGGTGACCGAAGTATGACAGACTATAAGAAGAGAGTCCTGAAAAGAGAAGAATGCAATTTGCCATATCGCTAGATATATCTGTGCTAAGGCCTTCTGGGTCATAATTGTCTCTTGCTCTTTGAGTCCAGGAGAACTTTCAAATTATGCACCAGTTAAACATGAGGAAACTCCAATACTGGAAGATCTGTTCACTCATATTCACTTATTTTGTAGATTGGCACATAACTTGCCTTCAGTGAGGTTGACAAGGACCAGGAGGTAGGATCCTTTTCACTAGAATAAAAGTGCTAGCCAAGTTGTAACTCAAGAATAATGAGGGGGCGGGGAACCCTCACAAAATCTTCTCTGATCTGGATTGAAATTGAACCTAGTGAGGAAATTCTACATCCATGGCCAGTTAATTCTCCTCCGTTGAATGTGATTGTGTGATTTCATTACATTCTGCTAGAGCAGAATTAATATTTTGGATGGAAGCCAAGGAGGAAAAGCCATTTCTTATGAAGAATCCACAGGGAGCGCTTTTGTTCCCATAGTCTTATAATTCTCTTATATTCAGAGTAATGGGCCATAATGCCCAATTACATTTTCCATGGTTTAAAAGCAAAAATCCAACAGTGTGCCTCAAAGACATTTTCAACTTCTACAGTAGTCTCTAATGCCAGGGTACTACATGTAGTGCTCAGCAGTAATAGGATTCAATTTTTTTTTACTACCGGTTCTGTGGGCGTAGCTTGGTGGGTGTGGCAGGGGAAGGATCCTGTAAAATATCCAGCCATTGATGGTATTTGCTGGTTCTCTGAACTACTCAAAATTTCCACTACCGGTTCTCTAGAACTGGTCAGAACCTGCTGAACATCACCTCTGGTGCTCAGCCTAATCAGACCATGCAGAATCTCTGATATGAGAAGCAAGAGGACAACAAAGATGATTCGGGGGCTGGAGGATGAAACATACAAAGAATGGTTGCAGAAATTGGGTATATCTAGTTTAATGAAAAGTAGGACTGGGGTGACATGATAACAGTGTTCCAGTATCTCAGGGGTTGCAACAAAGAAGAGGGAGTCAAGCTATTCTCCAAAGCACCTGAGGGTAGGACAAGAAGCAATGGGTGGAAACTAATCAAGGAGAGAAGCAACCTAGAACTAAGGAGAAATTTCCTGACAGAACAATTAACCAGTAGAATGCCTTTGCCTTCAGACATTGTGGGTGCCCCATCGCTCAAGTCTTTTAAGAGAGACTGGCCACTTGTCTGGAATGGTATAGGATCTCCTCCTCAAGAAAGGGGTTAGACTATAAGACCTCCAAGATCCCTTCCAACTCAGTTGTTCTGTATCTGAAAGAGAAAAGAAGGCCAAAAAATGGCATCAAAAAGGGAAAAGTGAATTCTGTGCCTCGACATGCAGCCCGAAAGACACTTGAAGGCCCTCAAAGAGGCCACACACCAAGTCTTGAAGAGGACATGGTTTCATGCCTCAAGCAGAAGGATTTAGAAGTATGTTTCACTCGCTCTGCAAAGCAGATTTTTCCTAATGATAACACCCTGTTCCCCCAATCTCTCCTCTCACTGTGATGAGAAGGAAAAGGTTAGACCCTGCAATTTCTGAACATGCCTTGATTCCTGCTAACCTCCAAATCAGCCTGGCTCCCTGCCTTTTTAATTCCTCGCCTTTTTAATAATTACCAATAACTATAACTATGAGCAGATGATCAATCAGTTGCCTTGAGGGAAGGAGTGCTCATCAGAAAGTGAAGAATGTTGGGACCAGGGTTGTCCTCTCTGGACTAGGACATACTTTGAAAGAAAGCTTAGAGTTGTGCTTTGTTTATTATTCTTGCCTCTACTGAAATATATAACAGAGGGTTTGTATCTCATTCTTCCCTCATACTCCCTGCTATTTCTGTCTGATAACTCACTTAAAATTCAATTGTTTTACTGGGGGAGTTTCTGGAGGGGAAATTTGCTACTGTGTACTTTCAGTTCCAGAATTTCTCTTTGAGTCCTTGGCCTTTTTTCATACACCTCATTAGTCAGACTGTGGTAACAGTTTGAGCACAAATTCAGAATTCCTGTGTGGAATAGCTGAGAACCTGTGATGACCTGGAAGAATCCAAACTCTTGAATAATGAAATAAAAATTAGTAGCATTAATCTGTTTCTCACTTAGGCTCCCCCTTCTCACCTGGCTCTGAAGTTTCCAACATAGAGAAGCTACAATAATTTAGGGGAACATGTCAGTTTCTCTTCTAATCTTCCAAGGCAGGAAATCATTTCTAAATCCTGGTGGATTTGCATAACTGTCATCACTGAAACACCGCAAAAGTCAGAGCTTAATACAGTGTGAATGATTGTGTCATAAGACATTGCCAGTCTTCCTTCACTTGTGCAAATCTTTCAGGATTTAAATATTTTCAGCAGTCAAGGAAAAAGCTCTCTGGAAGTGCTTTCCCCTTCTCACTTGCTCTGTGACAAATGGATTTGTCCTATCAAATCCTATGTAATGTTGACCAGAAAGCAGGTCTGTATGATGCCATGCTTGAAGCACAATGTGCAACTGGACAGAGAATTTTGTTGCCTGACAATATCAAATGCTTTTGCTTTATAGTAGCACTGAAACTGGAGTAATGTGAAAGCAATGAGCAGGGAGAATTTTCTCCCCAAAGATTCATGCATGCGCGCGCATGCACACACACAGAGAAAGAGAGAGAGAGACAGAGAGACAGGGGGAGAGGGAGGGGGAAGAGAGATTGTCATTACAATCTTCATGAAAGTCTGTAGAGATTCTCAGTCATCCAGGTCATGGTTGTCCCAAAGGAGCTTTTTTTCAAAAGGCAACTAAACTTTCTGGTTCTTCTCTGAGGATGTTTTGCTTCTCATGCAAGAAGCTTCTTCAGCTCTGACTGGATGGTGGGGAATGGAAGAATGTATACTCCTATACTCCAGCTGCCTGCAAGGAATATAAATTCTTCCATTCCCCACCATCCCAGTCAGAGCTGAAGAAGCTTCTTGGATGAGAAGCAAAACGTCTTCAAAGAAAAACTAGAAAGTCCAGTTGCCTCTTGGAAAAAAAACCCTTTGGGACAAACTTCATGAAAGTATCCATGGTATAGTCTTCAAAGTTCCAATTCCATAATGGTTCAAGGAATAGGGTATCTTGAACCTCAAGAAGAGACAACTGACAACTCACAGAGGAAGTCTAGGTAGCTGTATCAGGATGGGAGGGGGACTCTCAATAACTTCCTTAGGTTGCCACCTGTGATACTAGATTACTTCTAACAATATTTCTTCTAAGAGGCCAACCTGGAACAGTGCAAATTGTGGCCAACACATTTTTAAAAATCATATTGGAAAAGATAATTGCTACACTTCCCAGATGGGGCAACAGTAATGGTAGCAACCATACTAATTAACCTGAGAACCCTAGCTTCCCCCAGGAATAAAATAACCAAAATAGTAGTCTCATTTCTCTATTCACAATTGTAGAATCTGATTTCCATACTGGTGACAAGGCATTCCACTGTACCTTAAAACAGCAAACTATTGGGAGGGGGGGCGTTCATTGCTAGCCTGTATTTATACAGACGATCTGTATTTATAACTGTGGTAGTGCAGTGGTTGGAATGCAGTATTGCAAGCTAATTCTGCTGACTGTTTAATTATCTTGACCTAACCTTCCATCCTTCCGAGGTCGGTAAAATGAGGACCCAGATTGTTGGGGGGCAATAGGCCAATTCTGTAAACCTCTTAGAGAGGGCTGTAAAATATTGTGAAGTGGTATATAAGTCTAAGTGCTATTGGTATTGTTAAACAACACACTTAACCAGATCAATTGTTAATCAGTGGCTGTCTTCTCAAAATAGGCTAAACTTTCTTAGTGTGGATTTTGGGTTGCTGTTTTCAAGCTTAGTGTAATATGTGAACCAAGGCCATTGGGTTACCAGAAATGGAAGTAATTCAGCATTCAGGTTAAACATGTCATATGAAAGCAATGCTAAAGTAGCCTACACAGCCTTGTCTTCCAACACCTCACTGCCACTGCCTCAGCATTTCCCCCTGAACAGCTGCATCACTCTTTCTAAAATAGGCTTCACTGTGAAAATGCCTCCAGAAAACATCCCCCCCATCCATCCCCCATAATACCTCCATAACTTAATTTATACAGTCACAGAATTTAGTTCTTCCAAGAGCTAAATTTAAGCTGCCCCCAACAAAGTGTTAAGTAGTATGGGTCAAATTGTGCAAAGCTTTCTCTCTCTTTTTATGTTCCATTCCTAAAATGTACTTAAAAGGAAAAAAACCCACCCACTCCTCTTTACCATAGTGAAAGAGTATAAAGAAAGATTCTCAGTTAGTTATTTTAGTTATTTCACATTCATGGTACCTCATGTCCTGGAAAGCACATTAAAACATTAGCTACAGCAACTTTGGAAGGCATTTCAATGTATTATATTTAGGTCATATCGGTGTCTGGAATTAATATGGATCATGTGTAGCTAGCTTAGACAAAACTAGGATTTTTAACAGATTCCTCCAGATTTCAAAAACCACAAAGCGTCCCTATAGGCAAGATCTAAGTTTCATATTATTTCCAATATTTGAGCAGGAGGGTACAGCACCTGCTTTTATACAGAGATGATCTTAGATTCTTATCCATCTTCAGTTCAAAAGGAATGGTTAACAATGAAGATGCTTAGGGCATTGCCAAATAGGGGCTTAGATGCAGCCACAAAGTGAATTTTGCTCCTCGCTGATGAGCTGACCCTGACACTGAGTGCTTAGGTTGCTTTAAACTCAACTTCCTCCTTATATTGCAAAGGTTTGGGCAAATGGGAAACAATCCACTTGAAGGCAGCAAGTGCTGCTGCAGAAACTTGTGTATTTTGTTGCAACATTTATCACTCAAAGAAAAGTCTGTCGCCTAATCCCTTATAGCGGCATGGTGCTGGAATGTAGTATGGGCAAGGGGGCTAAAATATAGGCCCATCAGAGGCATGTCACCATAGTCAGCAGACAATTTTTAAAAAATACCAACTTTCACTGGATTCTTTTAAAGGTAATTTTTAAGAAGGGAGGGAAGGAGGGAGGGAGGGAAGGATGGAGGAAGGAAGGAAGGAAGGAAGGAAGGAAGGAAGGAAGGAAGGAAGGAAGGAAGGAAGGAAGGAAGGAAGGACACTTATTTATTTATTTATTTATTTATTTATTTATTTATTTATTTATTGATATATGCCCCCATCTCCGGGGGGACTCGGGGCGGCTTACACAAAAATATATGTACAATAAATACAAAATTAACTCTAATCCAATTATAATAAAATCTAATTAAAATACCCTTAAATTAAAATTCCCAACCCTGCTCAATCCAGGCCAGCCTGTGCAAACAGCCAAGTCTTCAGATCATGGTGGAAGGAGCACAGGTCCGGGGCCAAACGCAGCTCTAGAGGTAGCTGATTCCAAAGGGTGGGCACCCCCACAGAAGGCCCTCCCAGGGGACCGCCAACCAACATTGTCTGGCCAGGCACCCCAGGAGGGCCTGCCTGTGGGAGCATACCGGGTGATTGGACCTCGATGCTGGTAGGAGGCACTCCTGCAAGTACCCCAGACCCGAGCCATGCAGGGCTTTATAAGTTAATACCAGCACCTTGAATCTTACACGGAGGGCAACTGGCAACCAATGAAGATCACGCAGAAGGGTGTCACATGGGAGAATCAGGCCACGCCCATCACTGCCCGCACAGCCAGTTGTACCAGTTGAAGCCTCCGCATTTGCGTAGTTTGATGAGGGTGAAATAGAGGAAAGAGAATTATGATGTAATCTTAAAAGGGAAGGATAAATTTGTTTGTAACTAATGTAAAGAAGATTTGAATCAACTTTTCTATATACCTTTCACTTGATTTCTTTGTTGGGGAGGGGTTATGAACAAGGGTGGGATTAAAAAATCCCAGCAACCGGTTTGCTGCCCAGTTGCTAGGTGGGCGTGGCCATGGTGGCCATGGCCTACTGGAACTTCCAGGGGCATTTTCACCTTCCCAAGGGTCCAGAGGCTTCCCTTGGGCCTCTGGAAGGGTGAAAATGGCCACCTCCGGGCTCTGGAGGCCCTCCAGAAGACAGAAACAGGCCCATTTCTGGACTTCGGTACTTTTGGAAGGCCCGTTTTCCCCTTCCAGAGCCTCTGTGCAGACCCTGCACTTACCTGCATTGAAAATGGGCCGCATGGAGACTCCGGGGAGGGGTGAGATGGGTGGGGCTAGCCAGTCGGTTCAATATCAGTTCGGTGAACTGGATGCAAATTTATTTTATTTATTTATTTATTTATTTATTTATTTATTTATTTGGTCTCATATGCCGCCCTATCTCCCTAGGGACTCAGGGCGGCTCACATCATAAAAACATACAATAACAAATTTTAAAAGTTAAAAAAATTATTAAACCAATACGACCAAATAAATTATCTAAAACCAGAACAAACATTTAAAACTAACCCAACTCCTCCCCCCCTTCGTCCAGGCCAGCTTGTTCAAATAACCAAGTCTTTAGGCCACGGCGGAAGGAATGGAGGTCGGGGGCCAAATGGAGCTCCAGTGGAAGCTGGTTCCACAAGGTGGGTGCACCCAAAGAGAAGGCCCTACCCCTAGGGACCACCAGCCAACACTGTTTGGTCGACGGCACCCCAAGGAGGCCCTGCCTGTGGGGCGCTTGCTGGGATGGGAATTCGATGCTGGCAGGAGATGCTCCTGCAAGTACCCCGGCCCTAAGCCATGTAGGGCTTTATAGGTAAGTACCAGCACCTTGAATCTCACATGGAGGGCAACTGGCAACCAATGCAGTTTTGCAGGGAGGGTGTAACATGGGAGTATGGGAAACTCCCATCACAACCCGTCTGACATTCTGCACCAGTTGAAGCCTCCGCGTGGTCCACAAGGGCAGCCCCATATAGAGAGTATTGCAGTAGTCGAGTCGGGACGTAACAAGCACATGAGTGACCATGCGTAGCGCATCTCGTTCCAGGTAAGGGTGCAACTGGCGCACCAGGTGATCCTGAGCAAATGCCCCCCTGGTCACGGCTCCCACCTGCTCCTCCAAACTGAGCTGTGTATCCAGGAGGACACCCAAGTTGTGAGCCCTTTCCACAGTGGACAACACCTCCCCCCCCATGGTTAAAGGTGAAACTTCCTGGATGCCGGCACACACAGCCACTCAGTCTTGGCTGGGTTGAGCCAGAGCCTGTTCCTCCCCATCCAGATCCACACCACTTCCAGGCACCGGGACATCACAGCGAGGGCATCACTGAGTTGGTCTGGGGTGGAGATGTAGAGCTGGGTATCATCAGCATACTGATGATACCTCTCACCCCAAAACCATGGATGATCTCACCCAGCGGCTTCGTATAGATGTTGAACAGGAGGGGAGAGAGGACTGACCCCTGAGGCACCCCACAAGTGAGAGGCAGTGGAGCTGACCTCTGCCCACCTGTCAACACCGATTGCGAACGTCCCGAGAGGTAGGAGGAGAACCACCGAAGAACGGTGCCTCCCACCCCCAGCCCCTCGAGGTGTCGCAATAGGATACCATGGTCGATGGTATCAAAAGCTGCTGAGAGATCTAATAGGACTAGGACAGAGGAATATCCCCTGTTCCGAGCCCTCCAGAGATCATCCATCAGCGCGACCAATGCAGTCTCCATGCTGTACCCGGGCCTGAAGCCCAACTGGTGCGGATCAAGGTAGGAAGCTTCTTCCAGGGCCCTCAGGAGTTGACACGCCACCACGCTCTCAACAACCTTCGCCACAAAGCGAAGGTTGGAGACCAGATGAAAGTTGTTTAAAATAGCTGGATCCAAGGCAGGCTTCTTGAGGAGGGCGCTCACCACCGCCTCCTTCAAGGCGGCAGGGAAAGACCCCTCACCCAACGAAGCATTGACCACTGCCTGGAGCCAGCCTCGTGTAACCTCCCGGGCAGCATAAACCAGCCAGGAGGGACATGGGTCCAATAAACACATGGTGGAGCTCAACCTCCACATGGCCCTGTCCACTTCATCTGGAGTCACAGGGTCAAACTCATCCCAGATCATAACAAGACCCGTTGTTACTCCCGCATCCAACTCTAGCCATTCGGAGTCCAGGCCAGCCCAGATCTGAGCGATCTTGTCCAGCAGGTGATGACTAAATTCCTCAGCCCGTCCCTGCAAAGAGTCCTCCCCCCCAGATTCAGGAGGGAGTGGGTGACCCTGAACAGGGCAGCTGGGCGATTCTCTGTGGACACAATGAGGGTGGAGAAGTAAGAAGACTTTGCCACCCCCAAACTGGTAGACTCACACCCCTGGTTATGAATATAAAACTGAGGTGACTGACCAACAGATAAAATCCAAATCGTATGAGAAATTTCTCTGTTTATCTTTTGGATAAATTAGGAAGGTCTGGTGGACTGTTAATCAAGTTATGAACTTGCAGAAAAGTACCCATGGATGTTCCCAGCCCCAACTAACCTGAATAGTTTGAACAACCCAATGAAGACTTGCTTTATCTCACTTCTGAAATGAAAAAGAACTTGGATAACCAAATGCTGGCCATCTGAAACATTCAATTCTTTTCCATTTGAAATCCTGAAGATATGTGTCAAAGAAGATAATGCAAAGCAGATGGGCAAGATATCTGACATAACTTAAACCAAATTCTTATGTCATCATGGGCACTTCTCTTAATAGTAAAAATTACAAATTGACCACAGGTTGGGAGGGACATCTGTGGTCAGTTATATCCTTTGGAATCAAGTATTCTGGAGTAAAACATGATTGCTTTGCTGGCAGAGATTCTAAAATTGAGCATTCTATCAAGCTGCAATAATTTCCAGTGTTCCACACATACACACCCATCCATCCGGATTAGGCCCATGTGAATCAACCTGATCCTATTTGAATTGAACATTCATGATTCAAAAGGGGCATGATTCAATTCAAGTGTACACCTTAAGATTCAAGAGCAAATTGATTTGATTTGAATGGCACAGCGGGTATAATTTAAAAGGGAAAAATGTCCACAGGCTGTAACAGAGAGGAATCAAAACGCCTGCAGCCATTTCATGTTTTAATAAAACGGGCAGAAAATATCAGGAACGGTAGACTGTTTAGAGGACGTTTACCTGCCAACTTTTGGTCTGGTACCTTCACCTCCATAAATTATTGTAGTATTTTCCTAAACTTCTTTTGAGGCAACAATAACAGGATGAAGAAAAAAGAATAATACAGTTGCCTCCCAATTGTCCAGCAAAGTTGCACTGACTGAACAGTGCAAAAAAGTATCTATTCCAACTTTAAAGTAAAAACTATTTTAATAATAAAATAAAAAGATCTTACTACTTACTACTTGCTTTTCTGGGATGAGAAGCTTGACATGACACTAAAGACACCAACTCATCTTTGTACTTTCATGTAACTTTGATGCCCTTGGTTTGTCAAGAGAGCTGGCAAAGAATCATAGTTGAAGGCTATCCTTAGACATCAACTGTCAAATATGTTCTACTAGACCTGCTCTGAGCCAAGTTTGGGGTGGGGGAGTCTGAGTGTTTGAAAGCTAAAAAGAACTGGATACTCCATGGAACACTGGCTTGTTGGGAAACTTGGCCCCTTCTAGGAGAGAAACCCTTCTCATTTATTTTAGTGGGTGCTAATTTGGGATGTATTCAGTGACAAAGCTTGATCTCTTCAGGGTACAGCTGAAAGAGTAATCATTGACTTGCCCTTGTGTGATAATGTAGCTATGCTGACTTCTGGGCAAGGTTCAATCATGTCAGAGTTGCAGCTTTTTGACAATAATCTTAGCTGACAGAGGCAGCCATGAGATACAGTACTGCAAGATACAGCGCAGGCCACAAAAAAAAGAGCCAGGCACAGAGACAATGGCATTTATAGCCCTTTCTTAAAAAGAGTAAACATTTGGATTATCATGAATGTTAGTCTAGCACTCCTGCAGCAATCATGCAGAATTTAAAAGTACAGAAGTGTTAAAATCTTATTAATACAGAAGACATCTGTATGGCTGAACTTGAGGCTGGGCACATGAAAGAAGTTAAGAGTTGATAAACCAAATGAAACTCAAAACAACATAAAGAGCTTCGATGGAGCTTAATCTTATCTATTCATATCGGTAACAGAAAGCTCCTCAGCACTGGCTACTCACCCCTAACGTTTCCTCTATCCAGAAAATGGAAATGAAGTGAAATATTATTATTTGTATCAAACATCAATGAAAAACCATTGAAGCATTACAGAAAACTACAACTGCTTCACAGCAATCTGATTCAATTCGCTATATCAGCTTGGGTCTCTCATTTGATCCACAATCTGCTTTGACAGGTAATCCAACAGAAACTTTATCAAATAGAAACAACCCTTCAAAGTTTTGGACAATCCTTATCTAGAGTTGTCAGCATCCCAGCAGGGCTAATATTCAGGCTACTATCTTAGAGTCAGATTAGCTGGGACAGGTGCCAGGTGATACTAGATTTCCCCAGTAGCTATAGTAACAATCCTTCAGTTATTTGTACAATTCATGATGCAAAAGATTGGCATTAGACTATCCAGCATCCCTTTGACTGTAAAGTTTAGCCCACCAGCTAACTGGGTAGCTGGTTCCATGTCATGTTCTTTTTATTTGGATTTTTCTCCTTTAACATTTTGGATGTGTGATGTGACATGTGGAAAAATACAGCATACTTCACTTAATCCTCCAAGGAAAGATTGAAGGCAAACAAGATCCAGGCAGAAGAAGAATATCATGGCTTCAAATTCAGCAGCACTTTTTCATGCAGCTGTTGAAAATAGGATTGCCAACATGATCGCCAATGTCTGATGATGGCTATGGAAGAAGGAGGAGGAGGAGGAGGGGAAGGGGAAGGAGGAGGAGGAGGAGGAAGAGGAGGAGGAGGAGGAGGAGGAGAAGAAGAAGAAGAAGAAGAAGAAGAAGAAGAAGAAGAAGAAGAAGAAGAAGAAGAAGAAGAAGAAGAAGAAGGTGATGATGGTGATGGTGATGGTGATGGTGATGGTGATGGTGATGGTGATGGTGATGATTTTGCTGGGATACTTCTTGGCTATACACTTGTGAATTCTGCAGAAAAAGTAAGCCTTCTGCTTCACCAACATTCATTTGGCCTTTCTTACACACCAACTCAGGTCATTTGTCCGGGGATGGGGGAACCTTTCAATAGTAATATAATTCATCTAGTGCTACATTAAAGGCTTAGGGAAGGGTGCACTAAAACATATAAATATATGTAACTTGGTATTTTTATGGTTAATTAACTCTGCATAAAATGGTAATCATAATTAGGCTCATAATTCCACAGTTGTGTCATTATCATAATAAGAGATCAAACATTTTTATTATGTGAGCATGGCAGGGGGTGGGTGAAAGCAATCTGCAGAGTCTAAGAAAGGCAATACTCTTTTCAACCTTGCTGCTAATAGAACTGCTGCCTCCACTTGATAATGGAACCACAGGGTCCAAGTACAACTTCCCTTCACCTATTGACTCAGGCAATTATTGGTGATACATTCTGGCAATCACAGAGGCTACAAGCAGCATGACTTTGGGCAATTTTTTAAATAATTGAAAGCAACAACAACTGTAAATGAAAAAAATACTCATCAGAAGGGATGACATCACTTTCTTCCATATCACCCCAACTGAAGGGACCAGCACAAGCTCCCTAACCCTGATGGAAAACCACATCTTTAAAGGGTCTCTTCAAGGTGGGAAAGGTGGGCACCATGTGAATCTTGGGGTGAGGTGATATTCCAAAAGGCAGGTCCTTTGACAAGAGAAGATCTATTTCTTGGGTCCTACTAGATGACATTGATGGGAACCAAAGCAAATTGACCCCATTGGAACACACACAGGATGGGCAGTCACTAAGGAGATAGGTAGTCTCTCATATAGATAGGCTGCATCCCATGCAAAGGTTTATGGGTAATCGTAAGTGCCTAAAATTGCCCCCAAAAGCTTACTGGCAACCAGTGCAACTCACATAGCTGGTATCAGGGGTGGGATTCTACCGGTTCGGACCAGTTCGGGTGAACTGGTAGTTCCGGTGAGCATTTGGCCCTGCCCATTCATCCCTGCTCTTTCCTGTGCTTTATTTCCTGGTTTTTTAGCACAGCTGATTCACGTGGCAGAGCGGTTTGCTGTGCATCAGCTGTTTTACTCACTGGGCATGCAGCAGAAGGTAAGTAACTGAGTTGAAAATGGTTTTTTTAATGTAGAGCATGGGTGCTTGCACAAAGCACACGTTCACCAAACCGGTTGTTACACCAGTTGAATCGCACCACTGGCTGGGATCTTACATGGTACAAAAATACTTGCTCATCATTGTTCATCCCACTGCAATCTGACCAGCTGTAACTTTCAACAACATTCCATGAATGACCATAAAGAATTCTTGTTGGTCCAGTTGTACCTCTCTGGAAAAGGCTTTCTGGCCATAGCTGCCACCTGAACCTTGAAAAGGGTTAGAGTTAGGGTTAGGTGAAAAGGAACAAATAGTCCAGGAAGACTCCAAGACTGTGCATCAGTTCTGAATGGAGCAGCGTAGCCTCTTTCAGGACCCACAGTTTTATTGAAATGAGAACACCAGGCTCCACAGCCACTCAGTCTTGTTGGGTTTCAGCTTGAATCTGTTCTTCTCCTTCCAGAACCCAACAGCCTCTAGGTATTGGTCTGAGACTTCAAAAGCATTGCCAGGTTGGTCAGGGGGTTGGAATAAGAACGAAACATTGTTCATTTCACTCCTATTCTCCATAGTTAATCCAGAAGTGTACCATGATCAATGTTACTGAAATGTTTTGAGAGATCTAGGAACTTCCATCCCAACTTTGCCATAGGGCAAAATCACCACATGGACCTAACTGCATGTCACTCTCAAGCATTCCTTACAGGCCAGAAGAGACAAAAATTTAACAAACAGATGGTTGGGTTAACCATCCTAAGGATTCTTCCCACTTTCTCAAAAGTTACAGGATCAAAGTCCTCCCAGATAACCAGGCAGTATTAGACTCCATCATTTTAGCTTACAGTGCCTAAAATATTCTTCACAGCAGCCAAGTAAATGGTCCTGAGGTTCACCCCAAGGAGAGGATTATACAAAAAAGGAATGCTGGTTGGCTACCACAGAACAAAGTAAGACTGAAGAAATAACTGTTTAATTTCTAATTAACTTCTAATTTTTTAGTCAATTCTTAGAATGCTGGAGAATTTCCAGGGTTTTTTTTTTTTGGCTGGCATTTTGAGTTCACCTTTTTGTTGGAAATAAAACAGACTTGCCAGGTCTATTACAGAGATTTTAATTGCTTACAGTCTCTCTGGCTGTTCACATGTCCCAATCTGGAAAAACCTGATGAAAGCTATTGCTTTGTGATGTCTTCCTTCAGGATTGTAGGGATGCTTGAGCTGATAAAAAGGTTCTAGACCAGGGGCAACTTTAAGACTTGTGGACTTCCAGAATTCTCCAGCCAGCAGATAGTCTTAAAGTTGCAAAGTTTGGAGACCTCTGTTCTAGACTAACTGGAGCAGTGGTGGGATTCAAAAAATTTTTACTACTGGTTCTGTGGGCGTGGCTTGGTGGCATGGCAGGGGAAGGATACTGTAAAATCTCCAATCAGAGGTGGTATTTTCCGGTTCTCTGAACTACTCAAAATTTCCGCTACCGATTCTCCAGAACTGGTCAGAACCTGCTGAATACCACCTCTGAACTGGGGAGATGGTTCAGCAATGGATGACAGGATACATTCTCCTCGGTTGTAAATATCCACCCATGAAAGTTCATCTTTTGAAAAAGAAAATAAGTTATTTCTTTAACTTGAATGAAGAATGATAGAGGGAAAGTGCAGGGTATTTTTTTCTACATAACTTTAGCCTGAAAGCTAATCCAGAAGCTTAGCTGAAAAAAATTGGCCTGCAAGCATCATTGAGAAAAATGACACAGTAATTCATTTGAAGGAAGACTTCAAATTCTGGTGACCCTCATTGCCACACGAGGGGAAATAAAGGTACTGGAGTGAAATACAATTACTGGTACTAAAAATGAATTGACTTTAACGTAAGGCTAAAAGTTTGGCCAGAGGCTTGTTCATTACGGAAATAATGAATCAGGAGAATGTTATTGTTGTTTCTTGTTCTTTGTTTGGGGCATATTTTGATCCCCAAAGGATATAAGAATTAATGCTAACACTAGTCCCAGTTTCTCCAGCCTGAAAATAATCAAAATATGGTGAGGTACAATGTTCAGAGTTCTCAGTCAATACTATTCTATAAGAGGTGGGATTCAAAAAAATTTACTACCAGTTCTCTGGACGTGACTTGGTGGGTGTGGCAGGGGAAGGATACTGTAAAATGTCAATTCCCTCCCCACTCCTGGGGGAAGGTTATTGCAAAATCCCATTCCTCCCCACCCCACTAACCTGCTTTCCAGCTCCATTCTCCTGTGCAGGGCAACAAAAGTCTAGAAAAAGTACAGAGAAGAGCAACCAGCAACCATGATAGCAGTCTTCCAATATTTGAGGGGCTGCCACAGAAAGGAAGGGGACAAGCTATTTTCCAAGGCACCCAAAGGCCAGACAAGAAATAATGGATAGAAACTGAACAAGGAGAGATTTAACCTGGAAATAAGGAGAAACTTTCTGACAGTGTGAACAATCAACCAATGGAACAGCTTGCCCTTGGAAGTTGTGGGAGCACCATTACTTGAGATTTTCAAGAAGAGATTGGACTCCCATCTGTCAGAAATGGTGTAGGATCTCCTGCTTGAGCAGGAGGTTGGACTAGATGATCTACAAGGTACCTTCCAACTCTGATTATCTGTTATAATAAAAGAAGACCCAGCTGATCAGCTGGGACTCAGGAGGCAGAGAATAGATGGGGACAGGGCCAGTGAGAGGTGGTATTTGCTGGTTCTCCAAACTACTCAAAATTTCCACTACCAATTCTCCAGAACTGTTTAGAACCTGCTGAATACCACCTCTGATTCTATTAATGTAATACTCTTGCCAATCTCAAGTTTATATTCAGTGCTTTGCACAATGGAGATGGAAGCCAATAACTAGAGCCAGACTTTCTTTAAGATAGGGGAAGGCTATTTTGTGATAGACAGCTATTCTTAATGGCAAGAATCAAAAGCTGCAGTATGTCCAGTTAGGGAAAGTAAGCTAGCTGTCCTTGCTGATAACCCAAAGTAAAACAAGATCAGATCTAGTTAGTATTTAATGGAGAATATTAGGTTATCCCAAAGCTATAGTCTAGACTGGGAAATTTTTAAAAAATCATGAACGACAGCAACGGCAAATGATTTTAATAAGGTTGCTAAGAAAACTAAATAAAATATTCATACTGTAAGAGTACTAAGAGACAAGTTCAACCTAAGGAGCATTATCTTGAAAGGCTGCGGAGGAGATTATGGAAAGTAGGTTTCAGCCTTGTGATGCAATCCAGACAAGAAGCATACCCAGATGTACCTCTAGTTCTAACTTTATTGTAAAGTTACTTTAGCAGAATCTTGCAAGACTGAAAATACACCTCTCTCTCTTCACCTTTAAAATCCAAGAAACTAGGGAGGGTCCTTTCTGGGATATTTTCAATGCCCATATTCCTTCTGCAGACTCAGTTGCCATTTGTCCAATTGCTGTCTAGTCTGCTCCACCTGTCTCCCAAGGTCAGTCCCACATACCATTATAGAAGGTGGAGCTGTGTTCTGCATGCGAGAAAAACTACAACACTTCTGGGGTTTTTTTAGGGGAAATAGGAAGTTTCTTACAGATATACATAGTTATCACACTATTCCCTTGTAGGGTAAGAAAAACTAGGCAAAGCAAAGGAATAAGAAGTAGCAAGCAAAAGAGAGTAAGGCAGGAAGTATGAAAAAGAAGAGGAAAACTAACTAAAACTATTTACACCATTTACTAAAGTGCTTCCACTTGCAAAGCATTCATCATACTGCTGACTGATGGTCTTTTCTGAATATAGTTGGGCTCTTCCTACTGAGAGAGAGAAATATGTGTGTGAAGATTATTACTCAATTAATTTCTGTTCAATGGACTCAGCATGTTTGGCCAAGTAGGAGATTCACTGAATCACCTTGGGGAAAATATCTCACTAGCTCATGGAGTTTAGGGTGTGAGGATTTACATTTATTTGAATAAATACAGATATTGTATACACTGGAAAAAAATAGATAGGTTATCTGAAGCACAGCTGGGCTCAAAATAAGTAACTAAATTAGCACTGAGTAGTTGATTAGCATGGCTGTTCAACACATTGTAAAGCAGGGAAGATTGAATTCACCTCCCAGGGAAAAATAATAATGCAAGTTTTATTTTGGATATACATTTATATCCCTCTAGATAGTCTATCCAAAGTTTTACATCTTCACCCTACTGTAAGTTTTCTAAGGAATTCAGGACCTTCAACATTCAGAGAAATACTCATTTCATGTTACTAAGAAAACAAGAAGCCAAAATCTTCAGATGATGGAAGTCCTGATCTCTGTAGAACAGTTAAAACTGTACAGATAAAGCAAGTTCTTTTTCAAGTTCTTTTTTAATATACTTTCACAGTTACATTAGTGAATGACCAGGGTTTTTAAAATCATATAGATGACGATGTCTCAGGAATACTATTCTAGATATTCCCTATTTTGGTGACATCAAGCAGCTACCATGAAAGACACATCGTTTCATAGAGAAATAGACCTTCTGTGCTCAGAAAAAATAATAATAATAGAAAAACAGAATAACAGACTTGGAAGGGACCTTAGAAAACTTCTATACTTTATATAGAAGATTTGCAGATTTACAAGAAGAGATTGGGAGCTAGGAAAAACAAGGTGAATATAAAGGTCTTTTGTTAAAGATCTATAGCAGTGCTCATATATTTTTTATCAAGTATGCCAAAAATGCAAAATATTCCTCAGTATGTAACTATCAACTATGAACTCAGCCAAACAAAGCAGTAAACAACAGTCTATTCAAGAAACTATGAAGAAAAAACAACACTCCCACCAAAACTGACAGGACAAACTACTGTATATAAACAGAGCAAACCCCACTCCCTTCTATCTTTGGTCACCTATGTGGGAAATGAAACATCTGCAAGCAAACAACCAAGCTCAGAGAGCACTAAGGACCCTATATGTGTAGCTATGCCTGAAGCAACAGCATTAAGGAAACATTGAGGTTGAAGTCAGAAGGAGAAAGAGAATTGTTGACTGTTATAACAGTAGCTATGCTTCAGACAATACTTCTGAAAAATAATTAAAGTATTACTTATGATCTAGTCCAGAAGTGGAAAAATTTCAGATCACAAGCTCCTTGAGCTGCCTCACTCTTGTAATGCCAGAATATAATTTAAAAAATGATGTCAATCAATAGAAAAGCAATGATAGCCCCAATAAGTTATGTTATCAAATCATGCCTCAACCAAATACAATTTGGTAATTTTAAAAGTCTAATATTATTCCAGCAAAAGCAGTTTGTTATCAGACCTCTGGTAAACCTTTGTGTTTTATGTTTAATTTTCTACATTACAATTTTTAAAAAATAAAGCAGATTCTCATTTGTAAAACATATTCGTAACCTGTTATCTGTTTACATTAAAATGTGCTTTAAAGGGCTGTGATTTATTTAATGTAAGCAGTTTTTTAAAGTAAACATGTTAATTTGAATCCAGAAGGAACTATTGCAAATGTCCAGAGCACCATTCTTGAAGAAAGGGGACAGTATTTGTAAAATTGATCATATCCTCATGGTTTTAACAGAACTGCATTCCATTTATACCATAGGAAAGTCAGGCTGCATCCCTTATCTTTCTTTAGGATTGATATCAAATATTCCCTGATTGTCTAACTTGATCTCATTAAGAATTCCAGCTTTCAAGTCTGTTAAATTTGCATGAAGAGACAGACGCGGAGTGCTTCAAGCTCTTTGTTTACTAGTGACTACAGCTCAGAACGAACCCACTTTGGCTGGGCTGCGGCTGCTACTTATAGCCAGCAGCCGCAGTTGCCAGCCAATCAGAGTGCAGGGTTTTCCCACACTTTCTAAACCAATCATTTCTTACATTTTACAAGAACAGTTCAAACTAAACCAATGACTTTAAACCTGCATACATAACACCCCTCCCCACTAGGTTCAGTCCGTACTCAAACCCCAGCCTATCTAATGTATTCTTTTAAATAGGTGGGCTCTTACATGTACGCTTGAGACCTACGTGGTTCAGATGTTTTAAGATTCTCACCTTGTGAGGGAGGAAATGTGTCTGCTGACATTTCCTTACTAGGACTTGTAGTAATGGTAGAACCTGTTTGGTTACTACAACCTGGTCTCTCCTCCCAATCCATCTCCAACCCAATGTCAGCACCTAAATCAGGTAATGATGTTCAATCTTCCATTTGTGAAAATGGTTGTTGGTATTGTGACAGGTTTTGGGATGGTTCCTGTCGTGTTAGCTCGTTACACATGGGGTTGATTCTTGCTTGTTCATTACAGTCATGATCCTCCCCTTCCCCCCTAGAAGAGGTATTAGGTATGGGAACTAGAGAGGAACAATTGCGATGTTCCTGAGGTAATCTGGATCTAAGCTGATCAATGTGCCTGCTCCAGAGGACACCTTCCTCTGTTTGTACCCTGTAAGATCGAGGGCCTGTGATTTGGGTTATCTCAGCAGGAATCCATAAGGGTTCACCCAGAAGGTTCTTAGCATAAACAGAATCACCCACAGTGAACGTGCAAACTTTGCTAGTGGAATCTAGTGGTGCGTTGGGTGTGTAAGTGGGATGAAAGAGGTCAAGGGGAGACCTGAGTTACCTACCCATCAACAACTCTGCTGGTGATAAGTTAGTTGATGGGTTAGGAGTGATATGCTGGACACTGACAAGTTTTTCAACTCTCTCAGTGATGTCCCCTGGACCCAATTGCTGAAGTTTTTCCTTGGTAAATCGTACCATACCTTCAGCCCGGCCGTTAGCTGAAGGATGCCCAGGGGCTGTCAGGGCATGTCTGATACACTGCTGTGCTAGATATGATTCAAAAAGGTTGGATGTAAATTGAGGACCATTGTCAGAAACAAGTACATCAGGTAACCCGTGAGTTACAAAAAGCTTTTTAAGCTGTTTGATGACAGCATCAGTTGTGGTGGATGCCATAGGGATGACCTCTAGCCATTTGGAATATGCATCTACTATAATAAGGAAAATGTGCCCTCTGGTAGGGCCAGCAAAATCAATGTGAATCCTGTGTGGGGGCGAGAGGTGGGGCAGGCCTGACTACCTGACAGTTGGGACAAGATGCAACCCAGTTTTCAACCATTTTGTCAATACCTGGCCACCATACATAACTCCTGGCCAATCCCTTCATTCTGACAATACCTGGATGACCCTCATGTAACATTTCCAAAACCTCTTTTTGCAGTTTTGCAGGAATAACCACCCTGTTACCCCACAAAATACATCCTCTTAATACAGATAATTCAGTTTGCCTGGATTTAAAAGGTTGGGCAAGTTGAGGTAGATCTTGAAGAGGCCAACCTTTCTTAATCCAGCCTATAACAGGAGCCAATAAAGTGTCTTTGGCAGTCTCTCTGGCAATTTCAGCAGCGTGTACTGGAAGCTTGGCAACAGTTTCTAGGAAAAAAGTGTAACTCTCAGGAGCAAAGTCCTCAATGTGAGAAGGAAGTGGGCAGCGACTCAAAGCATCTGCATGCCCAATGTCTTTGCCAGGCCTGTGGATGAGTTTGTATGAATAAGCAGCAAGAAATTCAGTCCACCTCAGCATTCTTGGTGACAGGATAGTGGGCATAGGTTTGTCTCCTGCCACAATGCCTAACAGAGGTTTGTGATCTGTGACAATGGTAAATGTTCTCCCATATAAATACTCATGGAATTTCTTGACAGCTGCAACAATTGCCAAGGCTTCCTTGTCCAGTTGGCTGTAGTTCTCTGCTTTAGTCAAGGTGCGAGAGTAAAATGCAATAGGAGCTTCCCTCCCGCTGGGAAGCATGTGGCTCAACACCCCCCCTACTCCAAAAGGGGAGGCATCACAAGTCAGAACAACAGGCAAGTTCTCAGAGAACTGTATCAGTACAGCATCAGATGTGATTAATCTTTTAATATTGTTAAATGCAGATTGTTCTTTTCTGCCCCAGACCCACGCAGACTTTTTGCCTAATAATCTGTGCAGTGGTTCTGCAGTGGTTGCCTTCTGAGGTAGGAACATGTGATAAAAGTTAATGAGTCCAAGGAAGGCTTGCAAATCTGTTTTACATTTTGGTCTAGGGGCTTTTGATTGCCTGAACCTTGGCATCTGTGGGGTGGATACCATGCTTGTCAATCATATAGCCCAAGAACTCAACCTTGTCAGTTCTAAGAGTGCATTTTTCTTCCTTGAGTTTTAACCCCGCTTTTTTGAATCTGGTAAGGACTTCTCTGAGTCTCTCTTGTAACTGAGTGTCATTTTCAGCAGAGATTAACACATCATCAAAGTAAGGTACTACCCTGGCAGTCCTTGGAGCATCCTTTCCATAAGGCTTTGGAAGATGCCTGGTGCCACACTTACTCCAAACTGTAACCTTTTACATTTGAAAGCACCTCTATGAGTCACAATGGTTTGGGCCTCTGCAGTGGCATCATCAACTGTTAATTGTTGATATGCCTGGGCCAAGTCCAATTTGGCAAAGACTGTACCCCTGCCAAGTGAATGTAGTAAATGATGCACCACTGGAACTGGATATGCTCTGTTGAAGCGCATGGTTCAATGTCCCCTTATAGTCTCCACAGATTCTTACTGACCCATCAGTCTTGACTGGTGTGACTATGGGTGTCTCCCATCTGGAGTGGTCAGTGGGCTCTAAAACTCCTTGAGCTATTAGTTTATCTAATTGTGCATCAATTTTTCCTTTAAGGCAAATGGGACCCTTCTGGGCTTTAAGCGAATTGGTGGCACCTTGGGATCTAGATTGAAAGTGATAGGGGTCCCCATATACTTGCCCAATCCATCGCTGAAGACCTCTGGAAACTCAGACTTCAAGGCCTCCTCCCATTCAGTGTTGCTCACGTGATTGATGCCAGTCACCTCGATGCCTAGTGGATTGAACCACTCAAGTCCCAGCAAGCTTGGGCGATCCTTGTCCACGATGGTCAGGGGCAAGCGTTTGGTGTGGCCTTTGAACTTCACGTTGAATTCTCTTGTTCCAACTACTGGAATCTTGTTCCCTTGGTAGTCTTTAAGAGTCAGTGCTTGCTTCTTGAAATGCTTCTTCTGAATGTTTGGGAGTAGTCTGTGAATAGTGTCCCATGACACCATAGATAAATATGAGCCTGAGTCCACTTCCATTTGGCAAGGCCTTCCTTCAATTAGTACCTTGACATGCACTTTTCTGTTATTGATAGAAGAAGAATGACCAATAGTTACTGTCTGATGAGTTTCATTCTTCCCCTTTGCTTCTGTGCTGCGCCCCATTTTCTCACTGAGGTTGTTGGGCTTGAATTCTTTGTCTGGAAACTTCCTTCTGTTGGGTGGAGTTCTGGATGATTTGCAGACTCTTGCTAGGTGTCCTCTTTTTCACAACGGAGGCAGATGGTATCTAGGAACTTGCATTCAGTGAGGGGTGGCTTCCCCACAACCTCTGCAGTAGAAATCTTGCCTCTTTCTTTCCAGGTCTTTCTTTTTCCGCTCCATTCTGAGTCTATAAATTCCTTCCTCCACCTCACTACAGTCTGACTCAGAATCTATTTGCTCACAATGAGTTGTTGTGGACTTTTCCACATCAGGATGGCTTGTGGCCCTTGTTAATTTTCTTCATGGCTGCTGCTGAGGACTTGGTAGCTTCTGCTGAAGAGGCCTCTTCTATTGCTTCCTTCAGCGTGATCTTAGGTCTTAGTAATAACTTGCTCTGAAGCACCTTGTCTTTAAGGCCCAGAACAAATCGATCGCGCATGGCCTCTTCTAAATTGTTAAATTCACATGCACCCCCAATGTCTCTTAAACTTGCCATGAAGTCGTTTACGTTTTCGCTTTCCCCTTGATCCCAACGGTAAAACTCGTGTCTCTTAATGAGGCACGATACTTGTGGGACGTAATGCGCTCTTAACAACTTTTCTAAGTCAGGCCATTCAATTACCTTCACGTCTGCAGCTCCCGCCAATGCCTTCTCCATCTTGAAAACTGCCGGACCGCAGTGTGTGAGAAAGACCGCCCTCTTCCACTTCTCGGAAATGTCAGCAAGATCGTTTCCTTCCAGATACATTTGGAAACGATCTGCATACGTCTCCCAGTCTTCTGCCATCGGATCGAACGGGGCTGGGGGGGTGTTCAGCGCAGCCATCTCTCTCTTCTTCTGTTCCGCGTTGCCTTCTTCTTCAGGGAGATCCCACCTTCGCCAGTGTTAAGTTTGCATGAAGAGACAGACGCGAGTGCTTCAAGCTCTTTGTTTATTAGTGACTACAGCTCAGAACGAACCCACTTTGGCTGGGCTGCGGCTGCTACTTATAGCCAGCAGCCGCAGTTGCCAGCCAATCAGAGTGCAGGGTTTTCCCGCACTTTTTAAACCAATCATTTCTTACATTTTACAAGAACAGTTCAAACTAAACCAATGACTTTAAACCTGCATACATAACAAAGTCCATATCCATAAACATTTGTCCATGGCTTTTATCTGAAGGCAACATAGTAAAGCTGTCATTTGCTAGGTTGATTTGCTTTTATCATTTAAAAAAAAGACTTTGAAAAAAAACTATGCTTGCCTTCACACTGAAAAAGCTTTGTTTCTGAACATGGAGGATTCCCAGTGCGAATCAGATGATAGCAGGGTAAAAAGACCTTTGGTTTTGGTGAAAAGGAAGTAGACTGGGCTTTAGAAAAGATAATTAGAGATTTCATTCCATCCTTTCCCATCCTGGTGTCTTAGACTGGCTAGTCATTGCTGAGTTTGTACTCCAAAATTTAAGAGGACCATGGACAAATTAATCTAATCATGCATTCTTTTTTATTAATCATTTTGTTAAACATTAAGTTTAAAAGATTAACAACTAATACAAACTAAAGAGAAAAGAAAAAAGAGAGAAAGTGCACAACAATAAAAAATAGAAAAAGGGAGAAAAATAAGAATAGAATAAAGAAAGAAAAGAAATATATAGAATAGAATAACAGAGTTGGAAGGGACCTTGGAGATCTTCTAGTCCAACCCCCTGCCTAGGCAGGAAACCCTACACCACTTCAGACAAATGGTTATCCAAGATATAAAGAAATGACTTCCCCCTTCATCACAAGTATGAACGATTTTAGTAACTTATCATGTTCTCTTAGAATACAACAAATGATCTCTTCTTTCCACATATCATATAAACAATTAAAATCTCATTGTTTCAGTCCTATTTATCAAAAGTCATTTAAGTAGGGATAACAACATATCTAATTTAACATTGATCAGTTTTATATTCCTGCCTTTTCCTTTTAACCATTTTGATCTTTAATCACTTCAAATAATGTCCTAGAATTTTATTTCTTTTCATTTTTTTCTTTGTTGCTTCTCTCAAAATTCTTCAAAGCTTTAACAAGTCTCTTTTGTAATTCAGTATAGAATAGTTATCCAGGTCATTCTTTTGGTTTGTTATTTGTATATCCCTTTTAATTATTAAGACCTCGGCTGGTTTCATTTGTATATCTAATGTAGTCTCATTTTCCATAATATTCTTGCTGCCCACCATTTTTAACCCATTTTCAAATTTCTGTTTTATCCAGTAAATCTGTTCCTTTCCCATAACATCTTTTAAGCACAGTCTATCTATAAGGCAAACACTCTTAAACTTAACTTCTGAGTCTGTTGTTCAGAAATAGCAACCAATACATTTTGCTGCATTCTGTTTTATTTTTTAAATAAGATGCCTAACTCTTTTCAAGACAAGGGCAAAGCTATTTAGCAATGTCCCACATTTAAAATCAATTAATAAAGTCAATATTAAGCATAAGTAACTTTAATAAATAAAACAAACACTACATGCAAGTAGTGGTGCAGTGGTTAGAATGCAGTACTGCAGGCTACTTCTGCTGACTGCTGGCTCACTGCAATTTGGCAGTTCGAATCTCACCAGGCTCAAGGTTGACTCAGCCGTCCATCCTTCCAAGGTGGGTAAATGAGGATCCAGATTGTTGGGGGGCAATATGCTAACTCTGTAAACCACTTAGAGAGGGCTGTAAAGCACTGTGAAGTGGTATATAAGTCTAAGTGCTACTGCTATTGCTATACCTTATGCCATGAAGTGAAAATGATCACCAGAACAGAAAAATATTTCTAATATCTAATATCCATGACATAACCAGATATATTCCAAGTCGGTATTGTAAGATTCCAGGGTGCACCAACAGTCCACCTTCAACTTAATGCCATTAGAAAGAAAAACTTATTTCAAGAATGACAATAGGAGATATAAACATTTCACATTTCAGTGAGAAATATATCTCTAGGGCAGGGACATTCTCAAGTCTTGCCATGTCATCGAAGAATTGGAAAGATTTTACTGGTGTTGGTGAACCTCAGGCTTAAAGTCTGACTATGAAACCCATGAGATTCCAACTGCTAAATGGAGCACCGAGTGCCTCCCCCGCAATACACACGCACACACAAAATGTCATTTATGCTTAAAATATTGGAGGAAGAAAACATCTTTATCTGTTGCTTTTAAGCAGTTTCAAGACTAAAGTACAAATTATTATTCTTATCCAAGCATTTGCTCTGTCATTTAGCAGAAAAGCAAAATCTCTGCACTTTACTGAAAGCACAATAGAAAGTAATTTTCAAGTGCAGTTTGGAGAAGAAAGTATGTAAGTGAGAGCAGTAGGCATAGTAGTGGGCTTTATACCGGGAAAAAAAAATCAATGAGACTCAAGATAGTTACTCGTCTTACTCAGAATTTGAAATTCTGTGGCTCACAATTAATGCCAGTATCCAGATAAAAGGTAAAAAATGGCACTGAGTTAAATTGGTTTCCTGGCAACTCCATCTGTAGCAGCATTTCAGAGATAATTTGGTATTACCTTTTTTTAGGATACTTTTTTTATTTTCTAATCTAGTCAACAGCCAAATTCCCAGGTGGTCCCCATCCAAGTAACAATAAGGCCTGACCATGCTTAGCTCTCAAGATCAGTCAAAGCCTGTGTATTAATATATATTTTTTTCTTTTTATGGCCCTGTAATTCTAAAGAAGGTGGACATTTTTTGGTATCTGGGATCCCACTTCCAAGGCAATGGCAACAACAATGGTGAGGTGCGAGCAAGGGTGAATGCAGCCTGGATGCCTTGGCAAGAACTCACTGGTGTGTTTTGTGGCAGATGAATGCTAACCCGTCTTAAATCTAAGATTTACAAGACAACCATGCGCCCTGTTGCACTGTATGGCACTGAATGCTGAGCAGCAGCAACAGGAACTGAAAGCTATCTCCATGCCATGGAAATGCGAATGCTCTGTTGGATATTGGGCATCTCCCTTCTTGACCACATCACAAATGATATCATTTGTCAACATTTTGGTGTGGCACCAATTATAAAGAAGAAAAGAGAAGGCTGTCTCCATTGGTATAGAGGTGTCCAGAGAGCAGCGTGTTACCAAGACTGCCTACCAAGTAGAAGTCAATGGCCGGCAACCTCACGGGAATCCAAAACAAAGATGGCAAGACACCATCAACAAAGATATGCAAGCAACAGGCCTGTGCCCTGGAGATGCAGCTGACCATGCAAAGTGGTATTCAATGATTTGAAAAGCAGACTCTGCACTTGCAGGAATATGCTAAGGAAAGAGGAGGAGGAGGAGGAGGAGGAGGAGGAGGAGGAGGAGGAGGAGGAGGAGGAGGAGGAGGAGGAAGAAGAAGAAGAAGAAGAAGAAGAAGAAGAAGAAGAAGAAGAAGAAGAAGAATGATGATGTTCCTGTAATCCTTTAATTTGGGATAGAGTTGGAGGTGACTGAATGGAGCTGAGGGTTTACTTGCCAGATTTCTATTAATCTGTATTAATAAATTAATAACACCCAATAAATAAAATTGTCATTTGAGGGAATTCTTTTATTAACCATACACATTGGGCAAATACTAAAGCAAAAAACCCCAAGTTTGAACAAAAGATTCAAGCCCTGTTCAAGCTGCCCAGGAAAAGTGCAGACTCCTTCTCTGGGTGGGCTGAACAGGGCTTGACCAGAGAAGGACCTTTACAGCCAACCTCTTTGAGAGTGAAAGAACTGGCTGCTGGATTGTTGCTGCTCCATGGGTGATGGAATCTCTCTATCAAGCAGCTCTTTCACTCTCAAAGAGGCTGGCTGAAAAAAAGGTCTGTCTTGAAATCCAAGCAGCAATCCAAGCTTGAATTTCAGGCCAGCCCCCAGGAATTGGCCTAGCAACACTTTATTTTATTTTTTATGTTTTTTATTTTGTCAAGCGATGATAACAGGTATAAGTATAAACATAGTTGTGAATACATGAAATGGATACATATAAGGAAAATAAAAAGAAACAATAGGACAGAGATGGTAGGCATGTTGGTGCACTTATGCACGCCCCCTACAGACCTCTTAGGAAAGGGGTGAGGTCAACAGTAGACAGCCTAAGGTTGAAGTTTTTGGTTTACAACCTTCTCTGCCAGTTTCCCCACTGACTTTCTGGGGAAGGTGGTAGGAAAGATTGCAAATGGCGATCAAATGATCATGGGGAGCTTGACACTTCATCAAAAGTGCAAATGGGTTGCCATTACAACCATGTGATTTAGTGGGGGAGGTTTGCTGCAACAGCCATAACTTTGAGCATCAGTTGTAAGTCCTTTTATTCAGCATTATCATAATTTTGAACAATTGCTGAATGAATGGTCAGATAACAAGGACAACCTGTATTACATATTAATATGTGGTGCCTTTTAAAGAATGATAATTATATTTTTAAAACTGAATAAGCTTATTGAAAACATTAAAAAAAACATTTACAGGAGAAGTGTGAGCCATGGGCAGAGTTGCCGTTCAATCTATAAAGAACCAGAAATCATAGATATTTTGACTAGTGTGGAAAGTTCACAGCATTTGTCAAGGATCGAAATATGTGGACATAGCATAGTTTCTTTCCATGACTTTATGTATTTCATCCAAAGGAATAATTCTAATTAAAAATATGGACTTTCCTTACTTAACTTTGATTAAGTGGAATGGAAAGCAGTTACTTAAAAGCAGGGACAGTCCACCACTACAAAGTGGGGGGGGATCTCTGATGGCAAATTTGGAGCGTCAAGAAAAGGCAGAAATGTAATTATCATTTGAAATTATACTTTTTACAGACTCTTGTGGGATTTTGTGACACACAGTGGGAAGCAGGCAAATTATTAAGATGTGGGGGTTACTAGAATGAAACATTTCAAAGTGACTTTACCTTAATTGGCTTGCTATATAAGTTAAGGGAATTTATTTTCACAATTTTCAAAATAACATTTTAGCTGTTGACTAGAATTAAAGATGCTTTTCTGAAATCTGCATGGATCTCACTTCTTGGGTATGTCCGTCACATGGAGCTTGGTGAGTTTCCTGTATAACATAACTAAATAATTTGTATTAACTCTCTTTATATACTTGTATTTGTATCTACTCTCTATAACTTGAGTAGATGAGAGGAATCTTACTTGATACTTCTCCTCAAGAATAAAAAAGCAATAGCACTTAGATTTATACACTGCCCCATAGTGCTTTATAGAACTCTCTGAGTGGTTTACACAGCTAGCATATTGTCTCCAACAATCTGGGTTCTCATTTTATTGACCTCAGAAGGATGGAAGGCTGAGTCCACCTTGAGCCGGTTAGGATCAAACTGCTGGCAAAGTTGGCCGAGTTACCCTGCAATACTACACTCCAACCACTACACTACCTGGAGTCAGCCTGAATTTCAATATTACCCACATCTTTAACACTATTATCGTAATAATTTATTTAAACATTAGGAAAGTTTTTCTAATAGTAAGCTTGGGTCTCATAAGTAAATAGCAACATAGAATAGCTATACTTTAATTAGCCTTGCAGGTGAAATATAAAGCCTCATACCAACTTTATATTTTTAAATATCTATAAAGGTTACCTTTGGATGTGATTTTATTAGGTGGTTGATTGAATAGTACCAAATACGGTCTACATACTGATTTCTTTTTGGCCATATCTCCAATATCTCCTCCATGTTATGAGTCATATAATAGATTTCCAAAATGTGAATTACTCTGAAACTATAGAGTGCAGGCAGATTTTTGATGGGTCCCAGATAGCACTGGATTACTTTATTAACTGGAAGCAGCTAATACTTTATTGAATACAATCAGGAACATTTGAGAAGATTCATATCTCCATTAGCTTGTGGGACTTTTTGACAGCACTAGATGGCTTAGCAAAGAGATGTACACTGTGGCTTCACACAATTACTTTTGTACTTTGTCCTTTGTCCTATGTTCCCATATCACTATTTAAGTCACAACTCAATAGTAAAATAATAATGTAGCATATACCCAAAGATAAGATAAATGGCAAGTTTCTATCTCCCAGCAATTTGCAGCTTACAATAAGTATGCAAAATATACATAATAGATAGCATTAAAGAAAAACAAGCAAGATAAAAAATAGTAATAGTAGTGGTGATCACACTTCCCACAACATTGTATCCTTGTACAGGAATTTTCCACATGTTCACTACTGTACATTAACTGTGCTATGAAGAAACAACTACAAATCTCTATCCAATGTTATGGAAATTCATCCTCTACATTCCTTAAGACTTTTATTAAGTATCTACAAATATAATAAAACCTTGAGTCTATCACTGTTCTTAATATTAATAGTTCAGCCTCCTAACCTACCCAGTTCATCAGGAAGTCCTTTCTACCATTGTTTCTATCATCGTTTCACCACAGAGCCCTGGTGGCACAGTGGTTAGAATGCAGTGCTGCAGTGCCAACTCACTGCTCACTTTCAGAGTTCAATTCTGAGTGGCTCAAAGTTGACTCAGCCTTCCATCCTTCTGAGGTTGGTAGAATGAGGACCCAATTTGTTGGGAGCAATAGGCTGACTCTGTAAACCATTTACAGAGGGCTAAGCACTGTGAAGCAGGATATATGTCTAAGTGCTATTGCTATTCTATGAGCTCCTGTTCTTTGTGCCATTGTCCTATTGATTTAAGGCTTAACTATGTATTAAAAATGTTATCAAAATGCTGTAGGGATGACAGTGTGGCAAGGTAAAGAAAGAAATGCTGTTTCTCCAGAATTTAGGATAAACTATCATTAACTTTTACCATGTTGCTAATTTCCCTTCACATCAGCCTCTGCTATAGGGATCATGGTTATCCAAAGCTCCATAATCATTCAATCCAGTTATTTTAAAGAACTAGCAATCTATTCCAGCCTCCCATTTCTGGTGAAATTGGTAAACTAAATAGCAGACTGTGGACAACCTTGAAGGAAGTGGATTTATATGAACCAGTCAGATGTTAAATCTGGGTATGGAATTGATTTGACATTGTTTGCTCTTAGAGATGACCTGTGGCAAGATCTGAATAGAGAAAAATGGTCCTCCTGCTAAACTCTCAGCTGTCTTCTGAACCATTTGTCCTGGTATCATTGATCAACTTTGAGACCTGAGAGCAGAGGGAGGGGGGTACAATTTTGCAGTGGTTCCCCTTTCTGAGAGGGGGTTCTATGATGTTGAGTAATACCATAACATCAGCTGGTATTTTTACAAATCATCTATAACCATCTATAATAACAATGGAGCCCCAGTCATCAGCCCTGGCCTGTAGCCTATTGTGTGAGTTTTCCTCCATATATTGAAGTACTTCTAGAAGATGGAGATTCTAATCTATCAAGATCCAACTTCACTGTCCTACACTCTTCCTTCTCTGTTGAGAGATTTAGGGACACCCTCGGTGGTCTGTTATCCCAGGCTCCGATCCTACCTTATGTCACTCTTTTTTCATGATCTTAAGTGTCTATAGGAATCGATCAGGTTCCTCATGAAATGTAAACTAAGCAATAAATAATAATTTAATATTTCATTTGAACTGATTTAAATTACTTTCCTTGCTTCAGAGGTGGTATTCAGCAGGTTCTGACCAATTCTGGAGAACCGATAGCAGAAATTTTGAGTAGATTAGAATTCTTTATTGGCCAAGTGTGATTGGACACACAAGGAATTTGTCTTGGTGAAAATGCTCTCAGTGTACATTAAAGAAAAGATACATTCGTCAAGAGTCAAAAATCATCAGGTACAACACTTAATAATAGTCATAGGGTACAATAAACAATCAAATCATACTAGGAAACAGTCAATATAAATCATAAGGATACAAGTGACAAAGTTACAGTCATACAGTCACAAGTGGGAGGGGATGGGCAATAAGGAGTGATGAGAAGATTAATAGTAATAGTAATGCAGACTTTGTAAATAGTTGGACAGTGTCGATGGCATTATTTGTTTAGCAGAGTGATGGCGTTCAGGAAAAACTGTCCTTGTGTCTAGTTGTTCTGGTGTGCAGTGCTCTATAGTGTCGTTTTGAGGATAGGAGTTGAAACAGTTTATGTCTGGGATATGAGGGGTCTGTAAATATTTTCACAGCCCTCTTTTTAACTCATGCAGTATACAGGTCCTCGAATGAAGGCAGGTTGGTAGTAATTGTTTTTTCTGTGGTCCTAATTACTCCCTGAAGTCTGTGTCCATCTTGTTGGGTTGCAGAACCAAACCAGACAGTTATAGAGGTGCTGATGACAGATTCAGTAATTCCTCTGTAGAACTGTATCAGCAGCTCCTTGGGCTTTCTGATTTGGCGCAAAAAGAACATTCTTTGTTGTGCTTTTTTGATGATGTTTTTGATGTTAGGTGTCCATTTTAGGTCTTGTCATATGATAGAACCTAGAAATTTGAAAGTCTCTACTGTTGATACTGTGTTGTCTAATATTGTAAGAGGTGGTAGTATGGGAGGGTTTCTCCTAAAGTCTACCACCATTTCTAAGGTTTTGAGTGTGTTCAGTTCCAGATTGTTCTGGTAGTTCTCCAAGTAGTTCGGAGAACCGGCAAATACTACCTCTGACTGGAGATTTTACAGTATCCTTCCCCTGCCATGCCCACCAAGCCATGCCCACAGAACCAGTAGTAAAAAAAAATTTGAATCCCACTACTGCCTTGCTTCCATCATTTTTCTTCCTAGCTGTGCCTCCTGGAATTCTCATTCTCTTCATTTGCCTCTTTCCCCTTCTTCCACAGCTTTTCATCAAGTTCTTTCCTCCTTTCTTATCTTTTTCTCCATTGTTTGATTCATCCTAATGTTTCTCTGGATGGCACCTGCTTCACTACTTACTTCCCTAGAATTAGCCTTTTTCTTTCCTGAAAATACACACGTGCAATCTTTTGAACCATTTCCTTTAATAAAAAGAAATATGTTTTATAGTTCTGCAAACCTCAGGATTTTCTCAGACACAATATCTCTTCCTATATTCCATGCTGGTCCTTCTGCTACCACACTGTCAGCATTCAGGATTGAAATTAGCCGCAGAAGAAATGTTGCAGGTCAAAAGGACCACACACAGTTAATCAGGAAATTAGTACATTGTATCAGCCCACAGTGCTGAATGTTCATAATTAACAAATTCTAAGCATCCATTCAGCTTTTTCTGATCGTCCTTCCCTCATTACCTCCCACCACCAACTCCCCATTACCTCCCATTTCCTAATGTTAGCTATAAATAACAGTAATCACAACTTGCTGTGTAATTGACAAAAGCTTGCAAGGCAAGGGTTTAGGATATTTCTCGTCCTGTTCGCTTTGTAGAATTTCTTGGAACTGAGCTGCCAAACTGCAGCAAATGAAGATGATAATAGCTCCTACAATTGTGTTCCTTCACTCAACTCCTTTTCTCAGAGATTCTATTTGTGCTAATCTGTTTACCTTCTTTTATAAATTGCACTTCAGATAAGATACATAATTTTCTTACCCATCAAGCTAGAACAATTAACGTGCATTGTGGTTGGATGTTGCTTTCAGAACTAAGGTTTGTATGTCATAAATATTAGAATCTCTACTACAAAATGTTGCTTTTTTCTTGATGGTGTTCAGTACATTATTATAGCTTTTCACATGCACTCTTTTAGGTCACAGCCAATGGAAATCTTGTCACAAATATTAGAATCTCTCCTACAAAATGTTGCTTTTTTCTTGGTGGTGTTCAGTACATTATTATAGCTTTTCATATGCACTCTTTTAGGTCACAACCAATGGAAAGCTTGTCACAAATATTAAAATCTCTACTACAAAATGTTGCTTTTGGGTGGTATTCAGTACATTATTATTGCTTTTCATATGCACTCTTTTAGATCTGTGATGAAGATACATTGGGTAATAAGAAGATGTAGTGGCTCAGTGGCTTAATGACGCTGGAGATGGTATCTGCTCCAGTGGTTTGAGTCTTAGCACTGCATGTTGGGATGAGCTCCTGTCACTCAGCTCAGCTTCTAACATGTTCTATGCAAGTAGATAAATAGGTACCACTTTGTTGGGGAGACAAGTTCATGTTCCATGCCTGCAGTCAGATTCCTGCCAGCGCTGGAACTTCCTTCCGGGGTTGGGGGGATGCTCATCTTTCTGGTGCAAAGCCAGCTCTCCCTCCTATGATGCACCTTGAGAAGCACATGAGCATTTCCTACAACAGCTAGTACCTGGGCCTAACAATTGTTGATAAGAAAGACAAAAAAGTCTGTATAGTGGATGTGACAGTGCCTGGAGACAGCAGAATAGAAGAGAAAGAACTGGAAAAGGTAACACAATACAAAGACCTACAAATAGAAATAGAATGACTATGGAAAAGCCAAGCAAGGGTAGTATCAATTGTAATAGGTGCTTTGAGTGCAATCCCAAAACAACTGGAGCACCATTTGAATATCATTGGCATTGGCAAATTTTCTATCAGTCAATTGCAGAAGACGGCTTTACTTGGAACAACTTCCATCCTGCGACGATATCTGTAACACTGTCAAACATCCAAATTTGCCTATCCCAGGTCCTTGGTAAGAACTTGATAGGTAGACTGTCAACTAAAAAAATACTTCTTTGGTCTTTTTAGGTGCCAGCAGAAAGGGAGTGGGGAAAGGAGAGCATTCCTTTAAATGCTTCAGATAATTGCTAGGCAGCTGAAGCTCTTGGCATGCAAGATTATTACTGGAGATCATGATTGATGAGTCTTGGCTATGGATGTGTCCCATTGGAGAATATACATCTAGGGGGTGGGAGGAAGACCAGGCTCAAGGGTGAAATGAATGATGTGTCTTAGTATTGGCTGCATCCAGGTAACACCAACATGGTCACTCCTCATAAATCTTTTTTTTTTACTCTGAGAGATGCAGCTAGAGACTTATGATCTGAATGGGGATGTATTGTTGGAGCCCTGTAAAGGTCATCAACCCAGTCACAGTGCAACTGAAGTTGCCCCGACTGTTAGGGAAAATACATCCAGTATTCCATAGTAGCCTCTTAAAACCTGTGATGGGATCGACCCTGAGGCCACCACTCATGAACCCCCAGACCCCATGGTCATAGGGGGCCAAACCCATTATGAGATGCAGCGAATCCTCGATTCGAGGTGGCACATAAGACAACTCCAATATTTAATCAACTGGAAGGGTTACCCCTTATCAGAGGCATCTTGGGTAAAGAGTAGGAATGTCCAAGCCAATCACCTTGTGAAGAAGTTCCATGCAGAAAACCCAACCAAATCTGGGGGGGGATTCACAACCCTAAGTTCTATACCTGCAATAAATTTGTTTTCTTTTTGTGTTGTACAGGCCACCTTCAAGAAGTGAGGGGAGCTGAATGTCAACTAAAAACATTTCTTTGATTGGAGGTGTGTGTTTGAGAAATTGCTTATTACTCCAATCTTCAGGAGTTCTTTGACATAGAAAAGCAACTTTATTTCCAAAATCGTATTGTTGCAACATGTCTAAAAAGGAAACCAAACAAAATTATATTCTGCTGAGGGCTGGAGATGGATAAAGCCACCCAGAAGAATAAATGAACATACATATTGCTGTGATTTCTCAATCTCTCATAGTGGGATTCATGCTATGAAGGCACCTACAGCCACTATGAAGTATAGGAAAAATAAGGGAAGTTGAAAAGGTTTAGAATCTTCCTGAGCACTGCTAGAATTCTCATAATCTAGTGGGAGACATAGCAATGAAGACAGTTTTGTTTTTGTTTTTTGGTGGGGGTGGTGGTAGCGGTGGGTGAAGATTCTGCAGCAAAACATGACATTTTTAAAAACTGGTAATTGGTTAGTGCTCTTCATTATTTGGAGTTGTTCTGAGGGCGGTTGACCTTAGAAGACTGCTGCCCACATAACAAACCATGCTTTAGTTTAAGTGAATTGTGTTTGTTCTGCTGAATCTATTCCTTTAGGGCTGAGAAAGAGAATATGTGCTGAGAAGCCTTCCTAACTAACTTTGTGTGCCCTCCACTGTGCAAACAATTTTGTATGTAAGATCTTCCTTATTTCATTTCTGGCATCTATACACCAAAGAGGGGGAGGAAGTGAAGGAGAACGCCCCCCCCAGAAGCTCCTCTGAGGCCAGAAAGGTCCCAAAACGGAGCTAGGGGGTGCTGTGTGCCCACTCCAGGCTCTTTTTTTTCTTCCTGAGCCCCAGTGAAGGAGTTTGGTGCATATGTGTGTGTACATGATTATATGTGGGAAAGACCTTGGGAGGCGAGGTGAAGAGATGCTGCCTATTGTCGCCCACTGATGGCTGATGGAGCTGGCAGCAGAGTCGAACAGTGAGGAGTTTGGGGAGGAACCTGGGCCAGTCCTGGAGGTTGAGGAAGGCTCGGACAGTGGCTCTGAATCAGAAGCAGAGATGGGGCCAAGGCAGGCTGGCAGTCATCAGCTGCCTTTGGGCTCGGACAACAGTGAGGTGGGGGAGCTTCTGGAATCGGTTCCAAACCTGCAGAGCTGCCAAAAGGAAGGAAAAATTAAGAACTCAGGGTCAACATGGGAGTAAGGCCACAGGTAGATGATGAATGACCCCTCCCATAAGGATTAAAAGAGCAGCAAAAGGGAAGGGGGCTTTTGCAGAAACAATTATTTCATTCGTTCGTTCATTCATTCGTTAGTTCCAGCCTCATGAAGATCTGTCTGTGTAACTTAGAGACTCTGGGCCAAGCCCTTCCCTGTCAGTACTTCATGTGGAAATATTTACTGGGCAGCTCGCCAAGATAGATAAGGTCTCAGCTAATAATTATACCTTTGCAAGACTGTTTGCCAGGCCATTGGCTGAATGTGAAGGCAATAAATTCAACAGAGTTGCTTAGTGCTTTTTGGGAAAGCCTAGGACAGAACACTGCCTAGGGAATGGTCAGATAAGAGAGAATGGGCACCTCTACATTTGAGAACCAGTGGTGGTACTCAGCCGGTTCACACCAGATTGGGTGAACCGATAGCAAGGATTTGGCATGGGTTGCCGAACTGGTAGTAAGTTCTGGCTGGCCACGCCCCTGACCCAGTTGTCCAGTTGCTGCTGGCTCGCTTGCCCAGCACGCCCAATTCTCGCTCACCCCGTCCGCCTGATGCTCCCCCCTTAAGGTACTTCTTTCTTTTTTTTCCCTCCCGACAATCAGCTGTTCATACTATCAGCTGCACTGGGATTCCCCTTGCTGAGGCCCAGGAAGGCAAAAAATGGAGGGAGGGGCTCAGCCCACCTCCATTTTTTGCCTTCCTGCGCCCCAGAGTAGCCTTCAGGGAGCAAAAATGCCCCCTGGAGGCTCTTCTGAGGCCAGGAAGGTTATTGTTTTTCTTCCTGAGCCCCAGAGGAGCTTTCTGGGAGCAAAAACACCCCCCCAGAGGCTCCTCTGAGGCCCAGAAGGCGCAAAAAACAGATGGGGGTTAGTTGCAAAAAAGCAAAAAAAAAGAGCCACGCCCACCCAGTTGCATGGCCATGCCCACCAAGCCACGCCCACTAAGCCATGCCCACAGAATTGGTAGTAAAAAAAATTGAACCCCACCACTGTTGACAACAGATAATAATAATAATAATAATAATAATAATAATAATAATAATTTATTCGACTTGTATGCTGCCCTTCTCCCTAAGGACTCAGGGTGGCTAACAATAAAACAACACATATTTACATATAGTTACCTAAAAACAAATTAAACCTAAACAAGTCGAGATAAGCAATAAAACATTAAAACCTTAAAAATTAAAACAGTTAAAAAACCCCACCGGGTCATTCCACGCCAGCCTGTTGAAACAACCAGGTCTTCAGGTCCCGGCAGAAGGAGCGGAGATCAGGGGCCAAATGGAGATCCATGGGGAGCTGGTTCCAGAGGGTGGACGCTCCCATGGAGAAGGCCCTAGCCCTGGGAACCGCCAGCCGACAATGCCTAACTGACGGTATCCCAAGGAGGCCCCTCCTGTGGGAGCGAACAGGGCAATTGGAATGTGATGCTGGCAGGAGGCATTCCCACAAGTACCCTGGACCCAAGCCATTTAGGGCTTTATAAGTTGTTACTAGCACCTTGAAACTAACCCGGGAGGCAACAGGCAACCAATGCAGGTCATGCAGGAGGGGTGTAACATGGGAGTATCGGGATACTCCCATCACAGCCTCTGGCATTCTGCACCAGTTGTAACCTCCGGGTAGTTCGCAAGGGCAGCCCCATGTAAAGAGCATTACAGTAGTCGATCCTGGAAGTGACAAGCATGAGTGACCGTTTGAAGGGCATCTCAGCTCAGGCAAGGGTGGAGCTGGCGAACCAGCTGAACCTGGGCGAAAGCCCCCCCACAGCCCCACCTGCTCCTCCAAACTGAGCTGTGGGTCCAGGAAGACGCCCAGATTCCTCACCCTATCCACGGGGGGCAACACCTCTCCCCCATGGCCAAAGATGGAACATCACCAGAAAACCAAGATGCTGGTAAGAACAGCCACTCCGTCTTGGTCAGGTTGAGCTGGAGCCTATTTCTCCCCATCCAGAGCCAAACCGCCTCCAAGCACCGGGACATCACAGAGAGAGCATCACTGATCTGGCCTGGGGTGGAGATATAAAGCTGGGTATCATCTGCATATTGATGATACCTCACCCCAAAACCTCGGATGATCTCACCCAGCGGTTTCATGTTGATATTAAACAGGAGAGGTGAGAGGACCGACCCTTGTGGCACCCCACAAGTGAGGGGCCTTGGAGCCGATCTCTGCTCTCCTGCCAACACCGACTGTGAGCGGTCCGAGAGGTAGGAGGAGAACCACCGCAAGATGATGCCCCCCACCCCCAACCCCCGGAGCCACCGCAGAAGGATACTATGGTCGATGGTATCAAAAGCTGCTGAGAGGTCTAATAGGACTAGGACAGAGGAAAAACCCCTGTCCCGAGCCCTCCAGAGATCATCCATCAGCCCAACCAATGCTGTCTCCGTGCTGTGTCCAGACCTGAAGCCCAATTGATACGGGTCTAGATAATCAGTTTCTTCCAGGAACAAGGGAAGTTGCTGCACCACCACGCTCTCAACAACCTTCACTAAAAAGCGAAGGTTGGAGACTGGGCGATAGTTATCCAAAATGGCTGGGTGCACAGCAGGCTTCTTGAGGAGGGGTCTCACCACCGCTTCCTTCAAGGTGGCGGGAAAGACTCCCTCACTCAAAGAAGCATTGACAACTGCCTGGAGCCAGCCGCATGTCACCTCGCTGGAGGCACAAACCAACCAGGAGGGACACGGGTCCAATAAACACGTGGTGGAGGACAACCTCCACATGATCCTGTCCACTTCATCAAGGAAGACCGGGTCAAACTCAACCCAGATGGAATCGACCAGATCCGCCGTCACCTCATCATCAGACCACTGCCAGTCCGAGTCCAAGCCAGCCCGAATCCGAGTGACCTTATCCACCAAATGTAAACTAAATTCCTCTGCTCTGCCCTGCAAAGGGTCTGCCCCCTCCCTCACTTGGAGGAGGGAATGGGTAACCCTGAACAGGGCCGCAGGGCGATCATCAGCAGATGCAATCAGGGCAGAGAAGTAAACACACCTCGCCGCCCTAATCGCTTCCAGGTAGGTCCTAATGTAGGCTCTTAACTGGCCAGTTGAACGGCTCGTCCTCCACCTGCTCTCTAGGCATCTTCTGCGCCGTTTCATCCCCTGGAGCTCCTCCGAAAACCAGGGAGCTGACCAGGGTCTGCGGCAGGGAAGAGGCCACAAGGGGACAACCTGGTTGAGTGCCCTCGAGGCCACCTGTTGCCAGCACCTCAGCCGGGTTATGGTCAAGGGAGGTGGGCAAGGACCCCAGAGCCATCTGAAACCTCTCAGGGTCCATCAGGTGTCTGGGGCAGAACCATCAAATTGGTTCCTCATCCCAGCAGTGAGGGATAGCCCCCTGAAAGACTAGCCACAGGAGATAGTGATCCGTCCATGACAAGGGTAGGGTAGATGGAGAACCCACCCCTAGATCACTATGCCAGTGTCCCGAGATAATAACAAGGTCGAGTGTGTTCCCCCCCTCGTGAGTGGGTCCTTGAATCACCTGAGTCAGGTCCATGGCTTCCATGGATGCCATGAACTCCTGAGCCAAACCCAACGCCCCCCCAAGAGAAGGCAGGTTAAAGTCCCCCAGGACTATAAGCCAGTTAGTGTGTATATAACAGTTAGTATATAACAGTTAGTGTGGCTATTCTTACTAATTGCTATAACAGACACCCCAAAATCCATCCACCCCAAAATTCAGAGAGAGAGGGCCTGGAGATGGAAATTTGAAGCAGATTTCTTGCAACTTGGTGTCAATTTCAGTGACAGATAGATGCACACACATATAAATGTCACCTTTCTCCCTGCTACATGCCTATATTTCAAAATATGGAAATTTATATTTTCTTTTCCTTTGTTAGTTGCCTGGATTATGTTCCTTTATAGATCGGTGTGAGTACAACAAAAACAAAAGACAGCTAAAAGGGAAGCAGCTGCAATTCAAGCCTGTGACACTTTAATGATCTAAAAGTATTGTGCAGCTATTCTGTCTCTCATTCCTTCCCAGAATTTCTTCCGCTAAAGAAAAAGACCGTGAAAAATGGGAAACCCAAGCAACGAATTCGATTTCAAAACCACTGACACCAAGCTTTTGTTTATTTGGACAGAGGAATACTGGTAGACCCTGACTTACAACCGTTCATTTAGGGACCATTCAAAGTTACAACGGCACTGAAAAAAGTGACTCATGACCATTTTTCACACTTACAACTGTTGCAGCATCCTCATGGTCACGTGATCAAAATTTGGATGCTTGGCAACTGGCTCCTATTTATGATGGTTGCCGTATCCCAGGGTCTTGGGATCACCTTTTCCGACCTCCTGACAAACAATATCAATGGGGAAGCCAAAGTCACTTAACAAGCGTGTTACTAACTGAACAACTGCAATGATTCACTTAACAACTGTGGCAAGAAAGGTTGTAAAATGCGGCAAAATTCTTACCAACATAATTTTGTCGCTTAGCAACATAAATTAATACAATTGAGCATTAATACAATTAATTAATTAATTAATTAATTAATATTAATATTAATACAATCCAGAAGTATTTCATGATAAGAGTACTACACTCCTCTGCTCGCAACAGAATGTCCTACATCACCAGGCTTGAGATTTTGGGCTTGGACAACCTTGAACTACACTGCCTACCGTTAGACTTTGTGTAGTACACAAAATTATCTGCTACAATGTCCTACCAGTCAATGACTACTTCAGCTTCAACCACAACAATACAAGAGCACACAACAGATACAAACTCAATGTAAACCGCTTCAAACTTGATTGCAGAAAGTACGACTTCAGCAACAGAGTGGTCAAGGCCTGGAATGTACTACCTGACTCTGTTGTTACATCCTCTAACCCCCACTCCTTCAACCTCAAACTATCCACTATTGACCTCACCCCATTCCTAAGAGGTCTGTAAGGGGCGTGCATAAGTGCACCATCGTGCCTCCTATCCCTGTCCTATTGTCCCCATTTATTCATTCCTATTTCCTGTAATCTTACTCATGTTTATACTATTATCTTGTAAGCGATTGATAAATCAAATTAATTAATTAATTAATTAATTAATTTTGGGCTCAGTTGTGGTCACACATGTACATATACACATATACACACACATACACACACACAGTGTAAACGTGTGTGTGTGTGTGTGTGTAGGAAAAAAGGCTTGTGGTAGCTAAGGAGGACATACATACATACATACTTAACCTTTCCCTACAGAAATGTGAAAGTCTAAATCATGATTTGCTCCACTATGTTTATAGTAGCCAAAGCACAAAAGGACAGCTACCTGCAGTGCATAATACATTATGTAATTTAGCCTTAACATTTCAGGTTACTCAAACTGTTTACTTCATACTATATTTTAGCAGTGGATTTATGTCTTTAAATTCATCTTGGGTCTGATGAGTCAGTAGCAATAATTACAGGAAGATGCCTCAGCCTCTTCCCTGCCTTCCCTCCTCTCAAATTCTTCCAACAATAATGACATTATTTTCTACTGAGATCTTCAGGATTGAAAGTCCACCCCCTTCACAAAGAGAAATTATTGTAGAATTGGTGGGGGGGGAACTGAAGTGGAGAAATATTTATATTGGAAACAAACCAGTTCCAGATTTATAGGAATGCAATCTTCATGATCCCTCACCATTGGCCATGCATGCTATGCTAGATGGCCATTTGCTGTCCATCCTGGAGACACCAACCATTCAATGGTATATTGGTCCACCCTGCAAAGAGGCAGGGCTATAGAGGGAATAGGGAATGGCCATAAAGGACAGGAGGAAGAGCCTCCACCAAGGCAAAAGTCAGATAAAAGGGGCCTGGCCTTGGCCCAAGAAAGTAACTTGAAAAAGCATCTCAGACCAGCCTAATCTCCATGAAGAGAGACAGAAGAGACTTAGACTTAGAATAGCTTTATTGTCCCTTTAAATGTACACTAATCAGCATACATTAAAATGAAATTTTGTTGCATACGGCATACAGGAAGCACATTCAGACTTCAAGAGTCTGTTATTAGAGTGGTTACAAGAACAAGAGTATTGACCTACATGTAGAGATGGTATTCAGCCGGTTCTGACCAGTTCTGGAGAACCGGTAGCGGAAATTTTGAGTAGTTCGGAGAACCAGCAAATACCACCCCATCCCCATCTAATCTCTGCCTCCCAAGTCCTAGCTGATTGGCTGGGTCTTCTTTTGTTGCCCTGCACAAGAAAATGGAGCTGGAAAGCAGGTTAGTGGGGTGGGGAGGGAATGGGGATTTTGCAGTATCCTTCCCCTGCCATGCCCACCAAGCCACACCCACAGAAATGGTAGTAAAAAAATTTGAATCCCACCACTGCCTACATGACATTGGTTTTTTTTTAGTTTGGTCTACCTTGGAGGACTGGCAACACACACCAAAAGGATAAAGTGAAAATGGGACATAATTTAAATTAATTGTTAGTATGATTATCTGGGAATTTCTGCTTGGAGAGGATGAAGGAAGGTAGCAGAAATGATGCAGAAAGTTGGCACAACAGAGGAAGTAGTAAGTGAAGAAGGTGGAGGAGAAATGTTAGCCCAGGCAGAGGGTACTCAATGCGAGTGAAACTTGGAGATGTCAGGAAGCACAACTTGAGTGTCTAGCAAGTTGCATGCAGTTCTCAAGCCTCAGGTTGTATATAGAGGTAGTTCTTGACATGTAGTTATGATGAAGTCTACCCATTACAGGTGAAAGTTGTAATTGTCATAAAACAGGTTGGTCACATGGCCAGTCTGACTTTATTATTGTTTTTGTGGTGGTTCATAAGCAAACATGGCAGTCATAAAACAAGCACTGCAGTCATTAAGCAAATGCCTCATGGTCATTAAGTGACCTTATGATTCACTATGGCAAAACCATTATAAATTGGGATCATCTGACCATAGGATGCTGCAAATGGGCTATAAATGCAACCATATTGATGAATGTCTATGGAGATTCTCAGTCATCCAGGTCATGGTTGTCCCAAAGAGGCAACTGGCCTTTCTGGTTTTTCTTTGAAAATGTTTTGCTTCTCATCCAAGAAGCTTCATCAGCTTCAGAAAGCCAGAAAGTCCAGTTGCCTCTTGAAAAAAAAAAACACCTTTGGCACAACGGTATTCATGAGTGCCTGAAGTTTGGTCAGGTGACTGCAGAGGGGTTCAACCATCAGAATTTCAGAATCAGATTGTAAGTAGCCTCAAAATATGTCCAGGGTAACACTGAACGATAGCTAAGAGACTGGTCATAAATAAGTCAAAGATTCACCCATAGGTGTGGTGTAGATAATTCCAGCTTGCAGCAGAATGAGACTCAGTGCTAGGCTCTCCTGCTCTAGCCAATAATGAGGAAGAGAATCCAGCTTGCCCTTTTTTGTTTACCAAATCCATGCACATTATTTGCTATGTGCAAGAAGACTTCGTGGCAGGCACAGATTGGCGACGCTATCAAGCAATACATCATCAGGGCAATGACCTTTTGATTAGAGTTTACACAAATACATCATGAAAGCCTCGCTGATCAGCAGGCTGCTTTTCCGATGATGCATTCATGTCATAGATCATCCGGGTGTCACTGAAGGATGATGGATTTATCGCCCCTCTCGGTGGAATGCCATTGCTCACCAACAGAAGACTTGCATGGCAGGAACAAAAGCAGGGCTTTAAAAATGTTCTGTTAAAAAGTCTATTAATTTTTCTTTTTTTTCCAAGAAAGAGATTCAGAGATGGGGAAAAGAGACAGGCAAGCACTGAACAAGATAGCTACATGACCCAAATAAGAAAAATTTGAAGAGCCCTGGTGTGTTGTTTTAGAGTAGACTAAGGACCATCTCATCCAATCCCACTATAGCTGGGAGTAATGGGATATGGGTGAACATCTTCCAGGACCACTGGATTGCAAAAAGTCTGATCTCACCCTACATTTTGCTTCTGTCAGCATTCCAACTAGCATCTCTAAAAGAAGGCCCTGATGGTTAATTCATTCCTGTTGCTTGTTCCAGAGCTACAGTATCTTGCATTTGCATGTATGGTAATCATTTCCTAGCTTGGGTTTAACCCTGGCATAGAATCATAGGGTGGGAAGAGTCCTGGAGGTTATCTACTCCAACCCCATGCCTGAGGAGGGAATCCTTGTAGCATCCCAAAGAAATGGCTGTCCATACTTTCTTTAAAGATCTCCCAAGATGGAGCCGTTTCATTGCTTAATAGTTCTCCTGTCAGAACATTTCTCTTTATTTCTAGTTATTTATTATTTATTTATTATTTGGACTTGTATGCCACCCCATCTCCGAAGACTCGGGGCGGGTCACAACTAAAAACAACCACAATAAATAATTTAAAAGAATTAAACTAATCACAAGCCCAAAATAGTAACAAATCTAAAATTTAAAATAATTTAAGAAACCATCCCCCCCCCAGGGAGGAGTCACAGCCCAGATTGGTCAAACATCCAGGTCTTCAAATCATGGTGGAAGGTGCGGAAGTCAGGGGCCAGGTGGAGCCCCAGGGGTAGTTGGTTCCAGAGGTCCGGGGCCGCGACAGAATAGGCTTGTCGCCGGGGGACCGCCAGCCGGCACTGACTAGCCAACGGGACCCCGAGGAGTCCTTGCCTGTGTGCTCGCACAGGGCAGTTGGCACTCGATATCGGCAGGAGTCGCTCCCTTAAGTATTGAGGACCCATGTCATGTAGGACTTTGTATGTTAAAACCAGAACCTTGAATCGCACCCGGAGTGCAACCGGCAGCCAATGCAGGCCACGCAGGAGGGGGGTAATATGGGAGAATCGGGAAACTCTCATCACCACCCGCGCGGCCGCATTCTGCACCAGTTGCAATCTCCGGATGGTATGCAAGTGCAGTCCTAAATAGAGAGCGTTGCAGTAGTCGAGTCTAGAGGTGACAAGGGCATGAGTGACTGTGCGCAGGGCATCTCGGTCCAGAAATGGGCAAAGTTGACGAACAAGGCGGAGCTGGGCAAAGCCCCCTGGCAACGGCCCCACCTGCTCCTCCAACGGAGCCGTACATCCAGGAGGATGCCCAGATTCCGCCCTATCCACAGGGGGCAACGCCTCTCCCCCTATGGCCAAAGATGGATACTCCTGACTGGACTGAGATGCCGGTATGCACAGCCACTCAGTCTTGGCCGGGTTGAGTCGAAGCATGTTCCCGCTCATCCAAATCCGTACCGCATCCAAACAATGCGTCATCAGGGAGAGGGCATCACTGATCTGGTTCGGGGTGGAAATGTACAACTGGGTGTCATCCACATACTGATGGTATCTCACCCCAAAACCATGGATGATCTTGCCCAGCGGCTTCATGTATATGTTAAATAAAAGAGGAGAGAGAACCGACTCTGAGGGACCCCACAAGAGAGCGCCCTCGGGGTCGACCTCTGCCTCCCTACCAACACTGATTGTGACCGCCCCGAGAGGTAGGAGGTGAACCACTGAAGAACAGTGCCCCCCTCCCAACCCCAGGCCGCAAAGGATACCATGGTCGATGGTACTGAAAGCCGCTGAGAGATCTAACAGGACCAGGCCAGAGGAAAAACCCCTGTCCTGAGCCCTCCAGAGATCATCCATCAGTGCGACCAATGCTATCTCCATGCTGAAACTGGGTCAGAAGCCCGATTGGTACGGATCCAGGTAGTCCACTTCATCCAGGAAGAGTGGAAACTGCCGAGTCACCACACTCTCAACAACCTTCGCCAAAAAGCGAAGATTGGAGACTGGACGAAAGTTGTCTAACATGGTCGGGTCCAGGGCAGGCTTCTTCAGGAGGGGCCTCACCACCACCTCCTTCAAGGTGGAGGGAAAGATACCCTCTCTCAGTGAAGCATTGACAACTGCCCGGAGCCAACCGCAGGTGGCTTCCCTGGAGGCATAAGCCAACCAGGAAGGACACGGGTCCAACAAACATGTGGTGGAACTCAGACACCGCATAGTCCTGTCCACTTCATCCTCGGAAACAGGATCAAACTCATCCCAGATCACATTGGCCAGACTACTTGCATCCCGATCCTCAGACCACTGCAAATCGGAGGACAATCCGTTCTGAATCCAGGCGATCTTATCCGACAGATATTGACCAAATTCCTCAGCCCTTCCCGCAACGGGTCCGTCCCCTCCCCCATACGAAGGAGAGAGCGGGTAGCCCAAAACAGGGCGGCTGGGCGTTACTCTGCAACGCTATGAGGGCGGAGAGATAAGACCTCCTCGCCGCTCTCATAGCTGCCACGTAAGTCCTAATATGGGCTCTTAGCTGGGCTCGGTCGGATTGGGAGCGGGTGGACCTCCACCTGCCCTCTAAACCCCTCTGACAACGCTTCATCTCCTGGAGCTCCTCGGTATACCAGGGAGCCATCCGGGATCCATGGCATGTGAGGGGACGCATGGGGACAACCCTGTCAAGGGCGCCCAACGCAGCTTGTTGCCAAGCGGATGCCAGATCCTCGGCAGAGTTGTGGACAAGGGAAGGGGGAAAGAACCCCAGTTCCGCCTGGAACCTCTCGGGGTCCATCAGGCGTCTGGGGCGGAATCACCTAAGTGGCTCCTCATCCCAGCAGTGGGGGGCAGCCTGTTGGAAGACCAGCCGTAGGAGATAGTGATCAGACCATGGAACAGGCAATGCCATAAAATTGGCGTGTCCTCTGTCACTACGCTACTGTTCAGAGACAAAAACTAGGTTGAGGGTGTTTCCCTCCTCATGAGTCAGGCCTTGAATCAATTGGGTCAGGCCCATGGTGTCCATAGGAGCCATGAATTCCTGAGCCAGACCCGACCCCCTCCCCAGGGAGGGCAGGTTGAAGTCCCCTAGAACTATGAGATCTGGGAACTCCACCGCCACCCCCGAGAGGGCATCGAGAAGCCCAGGTAGGGCTGCTGCCACACAGCTGGGGGAAAGGTATGTGAGCAGCAAGCCCACCCGACCACTGGGCCCTCACCTCAGGAGGAGGGTCTCACTCCCACCTATCTCTGGAACTGTGACCTCCCTTGGAAACAGGGTATCCCGAATAACCACAGCCACCCCACCACCCCTTCCCTGGGCCCGTGGCTGGTGCAAAACCCGAAAACCTGGAGGGCACAGATCAACCAGAGGGGCCCCTCCCTCCGGGCCCAACCAGGTCTCGGTGATACAAGCCAGGTCCGCAGCCTCCTCCTCAATGATCTCACGGAGGAGGGAAGACTTGTTAGCCACGGACCTGGCATTAAGATACACCAGCTTAAGCACAGGGGTCCCGGTTCCCATGTCCCCTGGGGAGGAGGCCATAGGGTCAGAGCGTGCCACCGCACAAAGGTGGCAGGTGCGTGCTCCCGATACATGATATGGCCCTATACCTCAACGTCTCCTGCCAATCCCAACCACCCTGGGAATCGCGGTCCCCATCTCACACCCCGGGGCCCCACCGGCCCCAACCCCCCCCTGCACCACTCTCTATAAAGCTTGCATCCACTGGTTCTTTAGGCAACGAAGGAGATAAATCTACACCCTATTTCCCTGTGACAGCCCTTCAAGTATTGGAAGACTGCTATTATGTCTCCCCTTCTTTAGGCTAAACATCCCAAGCTCCTTGACCCATTCATCATAGAAAAAAGCTTTCAGCTAAACCTTTGACCATGGAAACTCACTGTGTAATTTAAACCAGGCACATACTTTCTCAATCCACCCTATGTTACAGGTTTATTATAGAAGGGATCAACATGGAAGAACACAACATATATTGTCCTAAGTTCCTCAAAGAAAATCAAGATATAAGATGCACACATACATAATTCTTCCCAAATAATATGTAATATAGGAGCATAAGGTTACTAGAAATGGCATTTATTTATTTTACATATTTTATAGCCCACCCCCATATCAAAAGACTATGGATGAATACTAATTGTTAGGTTGGTCCTATAGTCAGCCAGATTTTTATTTTATTTATTTATTTATTTTATTGGACTTATATGCCGCCCCATCTCCGAAGACTCGGGCTCTAACACAACTAAAACTATACATTTACCAATAAATCACAGCCAGGTCTTCACAGGCGGAAGGTGGAGGTCAGGGGCTGGTACCACCAGCCAACATTGGCTTGCTGACAGGACCCTGAGGAGCCCCTGCCTGTGTGCCCACACAGGTTGGCACTCGATATCGGCAGGAGTCGCTCCTTAAATATTGTGGACCCATGTCGTAGGACTTTGAATGTTAAAACCAAAACCTTGAATCCCACCCAGAGTGCAACTGGTAACCAATGCAGGTCACGCAGGAGGGGGGTAATATGGGAGAATTGGGTAACTCCCATCACCACCTGCGTGGCCGCATTTTACACTGCATTTACCATTTTATCTACTGATCAAGTCCTTCCCAAGGAAATGCAATAGGCAGATGTTGTTGTTTGATGGTATTAAAGGTATTTTCACAGGATGTAAGCTGTTGCAAGTAAAGCTGCCTTTTGCAATTGACCAGTCATGATTTTGACAATGTTGATGGTGTTCAAGTGGTGTTCCAGATATTTCAGAATTGCACCAAGCCACCTCTTACTATTGGAATTATCTTTGCTTTCTTTCGCCACAGTCATTCTACTTCTGTTTACAGATCTGTATAATTTATGATTTTTCTCCAATTCTTTCTCTTCTACTTTTCTGTCTCCAGGTACTGCCATGTTCGCTTATTTGTCTTTCTTATCAACAATTGTTAAGTCTGGGGTGTTATGTGCCAGGGGCTTCTCTATTTGAATTCTAAAGTCCCAGAGCAATTTAGCTTCTCCGTTTTCATTATTTTCCATTATTATTAAGAAGAATCATAGAAATCAACTTCCTTCAGTTAAACACAAGTAACACCTAACCAAGGTTGAGACTCAGTGAAACTAGATAGTCTACAACCATTTTCTAATTGCTTTGAGGAACATACCTTTACAAGCTCCTGTGGACAGTTTTGCCAATGACAAAACAGAGTTTTTATTATTCTAGTTCAATGCTGTTGAAAAAGAAGACAAAATACCCTCCAGCCAAGATACATTTGTAATAAATCTCTTTCTTTTGGTTGTGATTGTTAGCTATTGTCTAGGCACAAGCAATGGCATTTTGTCGGTCTCAGTGAACTTCCTTTCTCACTAGGACAAAGGGGCTACCCTTCAGGACAACTGCTTGTTGCAATAATTAAAAGAATCATATCAAAAGAGGGGAGCTGACTGTGAAATCCACTGTGATGAATTTGAAACCAGGCCCAAGGACCAAGGACAGGATGGAACCCCTGTTATAGATCACAATTAATATGATCATGCAAATCCTCCTTGGGAGGATGAGCACAAGCACAGGGTGATTTTAAGAAGCCTATTAATCCCAATAAGCTCACTTTTTTCCTTCCATCTGGATCAATACATCCTCATTCAAGTTAATGAAAGGTACATTGGTTTGGAAAGTAGGAATGAAGCAGAAAGCATCTGTGGATAGCGTTCTATGCTGAATGAAAATTAGCAGCTTAATAGGCTGAAACCTGGCAGCAAGGGTCGGGGTAATTTATAATCTGCTCTTTAAAAATCATGGTCTGCTCCAGTGGCTTTTTGAAAAGTGGCCTCTCGGAGGTAGGAGGGGATTTGACTGGGTCATGATCATGGCTAATCAATAGAATTCATTGGGTGCTAATATATACCAGCAGCCTCCAAGAGTACTAATTAAGTCCTCATCAAGGGCTTCACATTTCCATAGGGAAGGAAGCCAAATTTAAATTGCAGCTTCATCTGAACATTCTTGAAAGAGGAAGGATGGCAGTGTCAGACACCTGGGGTTTGGTCTAAGCCATGGATCAGCATGGTAGAGCCATCCTAAGACCCCTTTCCACAGAAAATTGCAAAAAATGTAATGATGTTGTAGGTTAATAAGAATACAGGTCAATAGAAGTCCCCCTTTCGATGCCTTGTCAGTGACTGCTGGTGTGATTTAGTGATGAATGGGGTGTGGACAGACCCTTATTCATCCTATTCATCAGGTAACTTTGAGCCAATCATCTCCCTCAGTCCCAAAGGTGCTTTTTCAAGAGACAACTGGACTTTCTTGCTTTTCTTTGAAGATGTTTCGCTTCTCATCTAAGATGCTTCTTCAACTCTCCTGCTGAAGAGCTGAAGAAGCTTTGTGGATGAGAAGTGAAACATCTTCAAGCAGTTGCATCTTGAAAAAGCATCTTTGGGACAACCATGACCTGGATGAGTGAGAATCTCCATAGACATTATCTCTCAGTCCAACTCACCACGAAAGGGCTGTTGTTGGGAAAGTAGAGAGAGCACCATATACTATATGTCACCTCGGGTTCTTGCCCAAAAGGCAGGATTTAAAACTAATAAATAAATATCCAAGTTTGGTCTGCATCACATACAAAAGGTAACACTGTGTCAAAATCTGCACTTCTCAGCTGCCCAAATTTTCCTTCCCCTACAGATGTCTATGGAGATTCTCAATCATGCAGGTCATGTATCCCAAAGGTGCTTTTTGTAAAAGGCACCTGGCTTTTCTTGGTTGTTTCCTTTGAAAACATTTTGCTTCTCATCCAAGAAGCTTCTTCAGTTCTAACTTCAGTCCAGTGAAACATTTTTTGAAGAAAAAAAAAACAAGACAATCCAGTTGTCTTTTAGAAAAAGCACCTTTGGGACTTCTCCTAAAAAGAGCTTCTGATTTTCCACTTTGCCTTCATAGAATCATAGAGTCCAAAGGGAACTTAGAGGTTCTCTAGTTCAACCTTGGATCTCCCCTGGATCTTCCAGAACATCTCTGATAGTGCTATGTTTGTCTTAGAACTGTTTTTTTGCTGTGATGTGATAGAAAATGTGGTTGCTATGGCTCTCTATTGATAAGAAAGCACCATCACCCTCTTTGCTGCTTCTTCGACTCTCCTACTTTGTCTATGAGAGTCCCTCCTTCCCCTGAAGAGATTCTCAGGGTATCTTCTTCCCTGAGTTTGAAATGAAACCAAGCAGACCCTGGAGGCTGCAAAATACTTGAGAGGGAAAGTGTACAGTAAAATGAATCTTCACACACACACACACACACACACACACACACACACATCTGATTTGGACACTTTAAAGCCCATGGAATATGTTAAAAGCTCTTGTACATGCCAGGGTCGTGCACACAAAGGTGGCAGGTTTAATTCCTTCTGTTTAAAAGACAGCTTGGGGAAAAAAATCATAATAATCAGACTCCTGCACAAAAGTAAGACTTCCACGAGCAGGGGGACAAAACCTCCGTGAGTTAAGGAGGTAGAGAGGCTTGAAGCAGAAATCACCTTAAAGCTGATTGGCAAAGAGGATTTCAGAAAAGCTTCTAACATGACTTGTGGAAAATGCAAGCGAAGAGGCAGAAGAAGGGAGGCATCTCCAAGGCCAACTTAATTGATAATGTTACACCCGGGGTTAATCCCCTTAGAGCTAAATTTCTAAATCCAAGCATGAGAAAAGAAATGTGGCATGAAGCAACTCTTTGGGGAAGAATGTGGTTTATTTATCTTTCTCCACCTTCCCCAACCTGATGCCCTTTCCAGTGTGTTCAGTTCTGGCTACCACCCATCACAGCTGGAATGGATATGATACCCAGTAGCAGTATGATTGTAGCCTTAAGATACTGAGAGATTCAGGAAAGTTGGTTAATTATACAGTACTGAAATTCGAGACTAATTCCTAGTTCTTTGCCTGCACAAAAATCTGGAAAAGAGCTCAATTAGTAGTGGAACTATAATCCTTCAGCTAAAGTCTATCCATCGTCTATAGCTGGGAGATAAATGCCCCTTCAAAACAACCATTACCTTCCATCAAATCTGCCACTTTTTACCTCACATACACTAATATGGATGTTCACTATCTGAGAGAATGTGTTTTATCAGAAATCAAAATGAATAGCAGAATAACAGAGATGGAAGGAACCTTCTAGTCCAAACCTCCCTCCAGTAAGAAACCCTATACCATTTCACACAAATAGTTGTCCAATCTCTTCCTAAAAATCTCCATCATTGGGACACCTACAACTTCTGGAGGCAAGTCATTCCACTGATTAATTGTTCTAACTCTCAAGAAAGGTCCCTTAGTTCTAGATTGGTTCCCTCCTTGATTAGTTTCCACCCATTGCTTCTTGTCCTGCCCTCAGGTGCTTTGGAGAATAGTTTGACTCCCTCTTCTTTGTGGCCGCCCCTGAAATATTGGAACACTGATATCACCCCTAATCCTTATTTTCACCCCTAATCCTTATTTTCATTAAACTAGAATCCCAGCAACTGTTCTTCATAAGATTTAACCTCCAGTCCCCTAATCATCTTTGTTGCTTTTCTCTGCACTCTTTCCAGAGCCTCAACATCTTTTTTTAATATCATGGCAACAAAAACTGGATGCAATATTTCAAGTGTGGTCTTACCAAGGCATGAATCTTATAGCACCTTTTCAGACTAATATTTTTTAAAGGCTACGGCTGTCATGAGCTACAGCTTACTTTATCTGATGAAAGAATATGCCTTTTGGTAAATTTGGTTCCACAGTGGTCATTAAATGAATCACTCATGGTCATTCTAATTTTTGGCTACTAGAAAACAAATTCCTTGTGTGTCCAACCACACTTGGCCAATAAAGAATTCTATTCTATTCTAAAAGATAAACACAGCTCTCTTCCTACAATGTGTTTTGCCCAATGACCTTAAGTTTTATCCAGTCCAAAGCTTTGGTTATGAGTATGATGTAGTCCAACATGAGAAGCTACATTAATAATAATATCTAGAGAGTTTGAAAAGTGTACAGCTCACAATTATTTTAGGACATCCTAATTACTGTAACTAACATATACATACCTCCAAGTCATTATTCTATGCAAGGCAGCCAAAATCCTTTGCTCCATTGACCACCAAGGAATCAGACACTAAGTGAACAGTTTGTCATACTGGTAGTCCTCAGTTAACTACCATAATTGGGACCTGCAACTTTGTTGCCAAGCTACATGGTTGTAAAGCAAAAAAAATCATATGACCATTCTGAGTCTAGATTAAATGGATGACATACAAGACAAACAAACAAGCCAACAAACAAATGAATGAATAGTGTTTTCTGTTGAGACAGTGGACTTCTGGTCCATCACACAGCCTTCTGTTGGGAAATTCATCTTCATCTATAACTCATCTATGTCCAAACCCAATTTGTTGAGTCAAAGCAATAGGAAGAGAGCACTGGCAATTGTAGTCATAAACCTGTATTTGGGTGGCCCTTGGACCAGTGACTATTCATCTTATTACCCAGTTGAGATGTCCAGAAGTACTCAAGGTACTTCTAGGATACTGCTCACTCTCACATGTGGGAGGGGGTTATAAAATGTACCCTAAACATTGTCTACTCACAACAACATCTGACTAATTAACTAATCGTCTCCTTAGTAGTTGAAAATCAAGGAAAAAGAATCAAAGTAAATTCATTTTGGGAAGCTGAAAAGTCCAAACTTTGCAGGATAGAGACAAGGTGTCAAGTCTGAAAGATAAATAGCATTCATAGCAGCCAAATTTTACTGTTATAACATTGACTTTGCTGCATTCAGTCATAACAGGCTGGCAGCTGAATGTTCATTACAGGAAACAGCAAGTGGATATACATTCTTTTGGACAAGGAAACCACAGACAAAAGTACTCATTGAACCACAGACAGACAATATAACTCATTTTAATCAAAACTGGCTTGTTGAAAAAAAACATCTCTATCCACCTGACTAAATGAAGGCATCATGAAGTTGATTCAGCTATTCCATGACAGAATGATGGGACAGGTTCTTTACAACAGTGATACATCAGCTATATTTGCCATATCCAATGGGGTAAAACAGGATTGTATGCTATTCTGTCAGGCTTAGTCAAAGAACGATGCAAAACAATCCACTCAAATTTCAGTTCTATATTTGCTAATGCTGCATAGGCAGAACCTTGCCAGACTAAACCTACACTATCCCAAGCTAAAAGATAAATTCTGGGAGATTCTAGGGAGTGGCTACCCAAAATCTCTTCCCAGATTCAGCTCTGGACTATGCTGTCTCTTGTCTCACCACCTCCACCCCTTGGGATGTACATCCTGGGGAACTGCTGTGTTACTATTGTCCATCACATAGAAAAAGCCTTATTCAATTTGTTCTTCACTTGCATATTGTGTATTCCTTGAGCTCAAGAACAATTATTTACAGTTCATGCTGAACTAATTTTTAGATGCTGCTATGTTCTTTGGCCTGACTACCACCTGAACAAGACTGGATTACTTTACCGGCTCATGCTAAATACCAAGACAGTAGAACCAAAAATTATTGTTGATGATACCCAGCTAACAACTATAAACAGCTTCAAATAGTTGGGAAGCACAATCTCAAGTGATGGGGTTATAAACAAAGAAATAGACTCCAGGATCAATAAGGCCAGCCAGGTGCTAAGGTGTCTGTGAACTAGAGTGCTCAATCAATACAAAATGCATATTGCCACAAAACTGAATATATATATAGTTATCCCTTCTCTTTTACATGAGTGTAAGTCCTGGAACCTGCACTGAAGACACATCAAACAATTGGAGAAAATTCATATGTGTGATCTACATTCCATCCTTGGCATTTGTTGATAAGACTATGTCTCCACCTGGGGTCTGGGATTGCACAGAGTCCTCCAGCATTGAGTACCTGATTATCAGAGCTCAGATGAGATGAGTGGAACACATCATCAGAATAGATGGCTACCATATGCTTCACCAGTTGCTCTATAGTTTACTGAAATCTGGGGAAAGATCTTGCACATGAAAATACTACAGATTATGGGGGGGACTCTACACCACTGTGACATCCCACCACTAGAAGCTGAAGCTGCTGACAGAACACACTGGTGAGCCTTGTGCTATGAAGCCTCCAACAGTTTTTGTTAAGTTTGCATGAAGAGTCAGACGCGGAGTGCTTCAGTGAAGAGTTTAATAGTGACTACAGCTCATAACAGACCCGATTTGGCTGGGCTGCGGCTGCTACTTATAGCCAACAGCTGCAGTTGCCAGCCAATCAGAGTGCAGGATTTTCCCGCACTTTTTAAACCAATCATTTCTGACATTTTACAAGAACAGTTCAAACTAAACCAATGACATTCAAACCTGCATACATAACAGTTTTGAAGACAAGTGCCACCAAAAATTACAGAAAACCATGAGCAGCATCACAGAATAACACCACAGTTTCAGTGCCCTCGCTGTGCTAGACTCTGAGCTTCCAGACTGGAACTGCAGAGCCTCTTTGGTGTCCACAGATGAACTGTACAATAGCATCTCTTCTTCAAACCCAAAAGACTGCCATACACTTCCCTTCCCTGTTGGAAGCTTCCCCCACCCCTTCGCCCGATCTTTTCTTTCTTTTTTAATGCAGATTCTGCATTATAAAGAGGCAAAAGCGAATAAATATTGGTGCTGGGATTTCTCTTACATATCGATTTTACAGAAGACAATGTTGAAAAAACACTACACAATCTAAAACCATCTCTATCTACTGGACCGGATGGCCTACTTCTTTAAAAAGCTATCCGCTGCCATAGCGAACCTCTAAGCATAATCTTTGAAAAATCTTTCAGGACCAGCTCCTTGCCAAACCTATGGTCACAAGCAGAGGTGGGATTCTACCAGTTCGCACCTATTCACTAAACCAGTTGTTAACATTCTAAGCAGTTCAGAGAACTGGTTGTTAGAAGAAATTACTGGCCTAATCCTGTAAGGAAGGCAGGAAGGAAACATTCTGGTGTTGCTTACAGAAACTGCCTCTCTGTTAACCCTTATTACATTTTTGGCAGGACTAGACTTCCTGGCTCAGGAACTTCTCTGGAGTTTTTTTCCCTTCCTTTGCTGGTACTTTGCTTGTGTGGAGTGAGCATTCAAAGTTACAATGGCACTGAAAAAAGTGACTTATGACCCTTTTTCACACTTACGACTGTTGCAGCATCGCCACAGTCATGAGAGACCAGGCGAGGAGATGCGTGCCTTGATGTGAGTGATATTGAGTTGGCCATGCCCAACCAATAACATGACCACCAAGCCATGCCCACCCAGTCACATAACCACCAAGCCACACCCACCACCTGAGCCATGCCCACAGAACTGGTTGTTAAAAATTTGAATCCCACCCCTGGTCACAAGCCATGGTCACCCCCATTTTCAAAAAGGGAGACCCCAGTCTAGTTGAAAATTACAGACTAATCTCTTTATGCTGCATCACCTGTAAAGTCATGGAATCAATTATTAACCAATCCATTATCCTCCACTTAGAGACAAACAACCTACTCTCTAACAAACAATATGGTTTCAGAAAAAAACTATCCTGTAATCTGCAACTCTTACACTGCAAAAACTGCAGTGATGATACACAGTTATACATCTTCACCCCAGGCCACATCAGTGATGCTCTCTCCATGATGTCCCGTTGTCTGGAAGCGGTGCAGATCTGGATGGACAGGAACATGCTCCGACTCAATCCGGCCAAGACAGAGTGGTTGTGCATACCGACATCTCGGTCCAGCTTGGATGTTCCATCTTTGGTCATGGGGGTGGAGGTGTTGCCCCCCATGGACAGGGCACGGAATCTGGGGGTTCTCCTGGACCCACGGCTCAAACTGGAGGAGCAGATGGGGGCCGTGGCCAGGAGGGCCTTTGCCCAGATCTGGCTGGTTCGCCAGTTGAGCCCATTCCTGGACCGAGATGCCCTGCGCACACTCAGGCGCTAGTCATTTCCCGACTCGACTACTGTAACGCCTCTACCTAGACTGCCCTTGCATACCACTTGGAGGCTTCAACTGGTGCAGAATGCGGCGCTGGTAGTGATGGGAGCCTCCCGATACTCCCATATTACACCCCTCCTGCGCAACCTGTATTGGCTTCCCATTGCCTTCCAGGTGAGATTCAAGGTTTGGTGTTAACATTCAAAGTCCAGCATGGCATGGGTCCAGGTTATTTATGAGAATGACTCCTCCCAGCATCAAATACCAACCGCCCTGTACAGGCTACAGATGGGGTCTCTCAGGTGCCTGCTACTCAATGTCACTTGGCAACAACCCGGGAGGGCCTACTCTGGGCGGTCCCACTTTATGGAATCTTCTTCCGCTGGAGTCGGTTGGCCCCCGATCTCCGCACCTTCTGCACGATTTGCATTTAAGACCTGGCTCTTTTACAGTCCGGGCTGTGCTGATCCTCTGGAGGTTGGTTTGTTTTAACTGTGGGGTTTTAACCTTAATTCAGCTTTAATCTGTTTAATATGTTTTTAGCTAATTTATTTATTGTTGTATTTTTTAGTTGTGAGCTGCCCCGAGTCCTTCTTGGAGAGGGGGTGGCATATAAGTCGAATTAATAAATAAATAAATAATAAAAACATATGGACTACACAACTCGATCAGGGCAAAGCAATAGACGCAATCTACATAGACTTCTGTAAAGCCTTCGATTCAGTGGTACACGACAAAGTACTATTAAAACTAAAATCTTATGGTATCTCTGGACAACTGCATAACTGGATAGAAGCATTCCTGTCAAATAGACAACAAATGGTCAAAATTGGGAGCGTCCTATCAAATTCTGTACCTGTCAACAGTGGTATCCCCAAGGCAGCGTTCTAGGACCAACTCTCTTCATACTCTACATAAATGACCTCTGTGATCATATTAAGAACAACTGCATTCTCTTCGCTGATGATGTAAAGCTATTCAACACCACAGACAATACTGCTACCCTTCAAAAGACCTTGACTATGTATCAGAATGGTCAAACAAATGGCAACTTCAAATCTCAACAAATAAATGCTCTGTCTTACATATTGGCAAAAAAAATCAGAAAATAAAATACAAGCTGAATAGTCAAGACCTTGTTGATGATCCAAACTCTGTCAAGGACCTTGGAATACTCATCTCTAATGATCTAAGTGCTAGAGCCCACTGTAACTACATAGCCAAAAAGGCATTAAGAGTTGTTAACCTAATCCTACGTAGCTTTTTCTCTGGTAATATCACACTACTAACTAGGGCATACAAAACATTTGCTAGACCAATACTCGAATACAGCTCATCAGTCTGGAACCCACATCACGTATCTGATATTAACACAGTTGAGAAAGTCCAGAAATATTTCACAAAAGGAGTTCTACACTCCTCTACTCGTTGCAGAATACCTTATGCCACCAGACTTGAAATTCTAGACCTAGAAAACTAGAACTACGCCTTCGGTCCGATCTAAGTATAGTATATAAAATCATACATTGCAATGTCTTTCCGGTCAATGAATACTTCAGCTTCAACCATAACAATACAAGAGCACACAATAGATACAAACTCAAGGTTAACCGCACCAAACTTGATTGCAGAAAATACGACTTCAGCAACAGAGTGGTCAATGTCTGGAATACTCTACCTGACTCTGTGGTTTCTTCCCCAAACCCCAAAAACTTTAACCTTAGACTGTCTACTATTGACCTCACCCCTTTCCTAAGAGGTTTCACCCCTTTCCTAAGAGGTCTGTAGTGCATAAGTGCACTAACGTGCCTACCATCCCTGTCCTATTGTTTCTTTTATTTTTCTTATATGTATTCATTTCATATATTCACAACTATGTTTATCCTTATACTTATTATCTTGTAAGCGATTGACAAAATAAATAAATAAATAAATAAATAAATAAATAAATAAATAAATAATAAATGTCACCACTTTCAGTGGAATTTCTGGGGAGAATTTTACAATTTTTCATTCCATTCTCTTGTAAGGAACTATTTCATAATCTCAGCAGGAAATCAATGTTATAGATACTGCTAACTAGTCAATTCTCATCCTGTGAAATCCTCCTGCTACATCTTCTGTATGGTTTTGTAATGGCAGCTGTTTCTCAGCTAAATCACTGAGTGTGCTTCAAAAACCCACAGAGAGGCTGTGCTGACCATTACAGTAAGCAACATTTGCCCACACCTTATGCACTGCTATTGAACTACTTCTAATGACTTTGACATCAAAAGCTAATTTGTACCCAGCCAGATGGGCATCTGTTCATAAGCAGCAGCTGTATTTCCCTTAATAATTGAAATTATTCTTTTTAGTGTACATTGTCAGAAAAAAAGACATTCTTGCTGATATAACAGAAGCAACTTATATTCATTGCCTAACTAAACATGTACTGTCAGGCACAAGACAGGAAGAGGTTCTCTTCTTTTCAGATATAGAAAATCTTATTATCACTAACTGTAATAAATTGAATTTGAAGGGTATTGGAGAAGAGCAGTAAATAGCCATGTAGATACCTGAAGGATTGCAAGGTGACTTTTTCTACCTAGCAAAGAAATATCAATTCATTTAGAAGATATTCTGATTATATTTCTCAAATTATGTGCTAGAAAGGAAGAATCATTTCTTTAGTCCATGAGTTTGAGGGATTATTCATATTATATCATGCAAGCTTAAATTTGGATATGCTTGTCCATCCAGCTCTATGAAGTTAGCTGCTAGAAGTTGACTGTAGCAACTTTGTTAACCACGCAACAAAAGATTATAATTTGCATAGTCTGTATCAAATTCAGAAAATACAATTTAGTTTAAACTGTGCATCCTAGGATCTTACAGATGAGATCCAAGAAGGTCAAGAGATTGTTCTTCTCCATTAGCTGTAATTCTACTTACCGTAGACTCCATCAAGAAAATCTAAGACCCCATGTTAGCTATCCAAATGCCCACCTTCATTGTCTCTCACCACTTATTGGTCAAGTATGTATTCAAATTAAGAGTGTGCTAGCAACAAATGGATAACAAAGGCAAAACCATAGTGTAATGTATGCAGCGTTTGAAATGATTGGTTATAAATGTACATAGTTTGAAATGATTGGTTGAAGAAAGTGCGGGAAATCTGAGCACAGCCATTGGCTACCAGCCGTGGCAGCCGGCTATAAAAGCTGTCATGGCTAAGCCACTTTAGGTCCGTTCTGAGCTGTAGTCTGAAAATAAAAAGAAGCTGAAGCACTTCACGTCCTGTCTCCTTCCGAACTTAACACTGATTTAACAGACTGAGATGACTGAACACCCCAGCCCCTCGATCCGAAGAACGAAGACTGGGAGTCGTATGCAGACAGATTCCAAATGTTTTTAGAAGGAAGCGATCTGGCATCGATATCTGAGCAACGAAAAAGAGCAGTTTTCCTAACACACTGCGGTCCCGCAGTGTTCAAGATGGCAAAGGCTTTGGCTGCTCCAGCAGACGTGAAGGTGATGGCATGGGCAGATTTGGAGAGGCTATTAAGGGCACACTACACACCCCAAGTATCGTGCCTCATTCGCAGACACAAGTTCTACCGCCGCGATCAAGGGGATGATGAAAGCATCAGTGACTTTGTGGCAAGTTTGAGAAAAATTGGGGGCACTTGTGAGTTCAGCACACTAGAAGAAGCCATGCGTGATCCTTTTGTCTTGGGCCTTAAGGACAAGATTCTACAGAGTAAACTACTCATGAAGCCAAAAATTACGCTGAAAGAAGCCATCGATGAAGCGATAGCAGCAGAAGCAACAAAAACCTCAGCAGCCACAATGAGAAAAATGAATCGAACAACGTCCCATTCTGAAGGTGAGAAAACCACCACAATGCATTATGATGAATTAGAGTCAGAATCAGAGTACAGCGGAGAAGAAGAAGGGATTAACAGGTTCAGAATGGAGCGAAAATGGAATGACCAGGGCCGGAAGAAGTGAGACTTCCGCTGCGTAGGCTGTGGAGGGAACCACCCCCACACAGAATGCAAGTTCCTGGAAGCCATTTGCTTCTGTTGCGAAAAGAGAGGGCACATCGCAAGAGTCTGCAAATCATCCAGAACCCCACCAAACAGAAGGAAGTTTGTTCCAAATAATAAAGACAGAGAAGTAAAATCCAGCAACACCAGCGAAAAAATGGGGCGAGGAACAGAAGCGAGCAGAAAAAACGAAACTCATCAAACTGTAACCATCGGTCATTCCTCATCACTAAACAATAGGAAGGTGCATGTCAAGGTGTATATTGAGGGAAGACCATGTCAGATGGAGGTAGACTCGGGCTCATACCTATCTATGGTGTCATGGGACACTATTCAGAGACTCTTACCTGAAATTCAGAAGAACCAATTCAAAAAGCAAGATCTAACTCTCAAAGACTACCAAGGAAACAAGATTCCTGTAGTTGGAACACGGAAATTCAACGTGAAATTCAAAAATCACACTAAAATTCTACCATTGACCATCGTAGATAAAGATCGCCCAAGTTTGCTGGGACTTGAATGGTTCAACCCCCTGGGCATCGAAGTGACTGGCATCAACCATGTGAGCGACTCTGAGTGGGAAGAGGCCTTGAAATCAGAATTCCAAGAGGTCTTCAGCGACGGATTAGGCAAGTACTCGGGGACCCCTATTGCTTTCAATTTGGACCCCAACGTACAACCAATCCGGTAAAAAGCCAGACGGGTGCCATTTGCATTAAAAGAAAAAATTGATGAACAGTTAGATAAACTGATTGCTCAAGGGGTACTAGAGCCCACAGACCACTCCAGATGGGAAACACCCATAGTCACTCCTGTTAAAGCTGATGGCTCTGTAAGAATTTGTGGAGACTATAAGGGGATACTGAACCATGCCCTACAACAGCGCATACCCGGTTCCAGTAGTACATCACTTGTTACACTCACTGGGCGGGGGCACTGTTTTTGCCAAGTTAGACCTGGCCCAAGCGTACCAGCAGTTAACAGTAGACGATACAACTGCAGAAGCACAAACTATTGTGACCCATCGGGGTGCCTTTAAATGTAAAAGGTTGCAATTCAGAGTAAGTGTGGCATCTTTCAAAGCCTTATGGAAAGAATGTTACAGGGTCTAAAAGGGGTGGTACCTTATTTCGATGATGTCTTAATCTCTGCTAAAAATGACACTCAGCTATGAGAAAGATTCAGAGAAGTTCTGACTAGGTTCCAAAAAGCAGGTTTAAAGGTCAAAAAAGAGAAATGTATACTAAGAACTGACAAAGTAGAATTCTTAGGCTATATGATTGACAAACAGGGTATCCACCCCACAGAAGCCAAAATACAGGCAATCAAGGAAGCCCCCAGACCGAAATGCAAAGCTGATTTACAAGCATTTCTGGGACTCATTAATTTCTACCATATGTTTTTACCACAGAAAGCAACCACTGCGGAACCCCTACATAGACTGCTCGATAAAAAAACTGCATGGGTCTGGGGCAAAAGACAATAAGCAGCGTTTAACCGTATTAAGAGACAAATCACTTCTGAGTGTGTACTAATACAGTTTTGTGAAAACCTACCCATGGTGTTAACCTGTGATGCCTCCCCTTTCAGAGTGGGGGGGGGTACTGAGCCACAAGCTACTGAGTGGCAGGGAAGCTCCCATTGCATTCTATTCCCGCACATTGACTAAGGCAGAGAGAATCTATAGTCAACTGGACAAGGAAGCTTTGGCAATCGTAGCAGCTGTCAAGAAATTCCACAAGTACGTTTATGGGAGAAAATTCACCATTGTCACCGATCACAAGCCTCTCCTCAGAATTGTGGCCGGGGATAGACCAACGCCAATCATCCTGTCACCCCGAATGATGAGATGGACTGAAGTCCTCGCGGCATACTCGTACAAACTCATTCATCAATCAGGAAAAGAAATAGGGCACGTAGACGCATTGAGCCGCTGCCCATTACCCTTGCACACTGAGGACCCAGCTCCTGAGACTTACACCTTTTTCTTAGAAACAGTTGCGAAATTGCCTGTAGATGCTGCTGCAATTGCAAGAGAGACAGCTAACGACAGCTTGTTGGCTCCTATCATGGGTTGGATCAAGAAGGGTTGGCCACAACAGGAGCTAGCTGATGTCAGCAAACCCTTTAAGTCCAGACAAACCAAACTATCTGTGCTAAAGGGGTGTATTTTGTGGGGTAATTGAGTGGTTATTCCTGCAAGGTTGCAGAGGGAAGTATTGGAAATGTTGCATGAGGGACACCTGGGGATTGTTAGAATGAAAGGGTTGGCTAGGAGCTATGTATGGTGGCCAGGGATAGACAAAATGGTTGAAAACTGGGTAGCATCCTGTAGGAATTGTCAGGAAATGCGGCCTGCACCACCTGTCACCCCTAAACAGGAATGGGAATGTCTTAGGGGGCCATGGTCCAGGATTCACATTGATTTTGCTGGCCCTACAAAAGGGCATACTTTTTTGATTGTAGTAGATGCATACTCCAGATGGCTTGAGGTTCTCCCTATGTCCTCCACCACGGCAGAGGCTGTCATCAAACAGCTGAGGAAACTTTTTGTAACTCACGGGTTGCCCGATGTTATTGTTTCCGACAACGGTCCCCAATTTACTGCCACCCTTTTTTAATCATACTTAGCACAGCAGGGCATAAGGCACGCCCTTACGGCCCCCGGGCACCCCTCGACTAATGGCCAGGCTGAACGTATGGTACGGTTTACTAAAGAGAAACTTCAACAGTTAGGTCCCAGTGACATCACTGAAAAGGTGGACAAACTGCTCAGTATCCAACACATTACCCCCAGCCCTTCCACCAATTTAACTCCTGCCAAACTCTTAATGGGCAGGAAAATCCTGTCAACCCTCAACCGCCTTCACCCCACTTACGCAACTGAGGCACCAGTAGATTCCACTAGCAAGACTCGCATTTTTCACCTGGGGGATTGAGTTTATGCTAAAAATCTTGTGGGCGAGCCCTTATGGAAACCTGCGGAAATCATCCATGTAACGGGGCCCAGATCTTACAGGGTTCAAACAGAGGATGGATTCATTTGGAATAGGCCAATTACAGTCCAGGAAGTCCCTGGACATTCGCCCTTGCTCCTTTCCAAACTCATTGCGTACAACCCAATCCAAGGGGGAAGGGGGAGACATTGTGGATAATGAACAAGTAATATATCCCCAGTTTAACGAGCTAACACGACAGAAGCCACCCCAAACCCTAACACAACCCTTACAACTGCTAACACCAATAGAGGACAACACAACCTTACCAATTTTAGAGGATGACATGGGGCCAGAGGTGGACTGGGAGGAGAGACCAGGTTGGAGTAACCAAACCGGATCTACCAGCCAAATGAGTCCAAATAAGGAAATGTCAACAACTTCCATTCCCTCCAACCATATGGAGGTTCCTAGAACACCTGAACCACGCAGGTCCAAACGAAACTGTAAGAGACCCACCTATTTACAAGAGTACATTAGATAGATGGGGTTTGAGTATGGACTGAACCAAGTGGGGAGGGGTGTAATGTATGCAGTGTTTGAAATGATTGGTTATAAATGTACATAGTTTGAAATGATTGGTTGAAGTGGCTATAAAAGCTGCCGCGGCTAAGCCACTTCAGGTCCGTTCTGAGCTGTAGTCTGAAAATAAAAAGAAGCTGAAGCACTTCGCGTCCTGTCTCCTTCCAAACTTAACACATAGAGTCCAAAACAGAAAAATATGAGTCCACCAATCTTGCACTTCCCAAGTCTTCCCAAAGTTTACAGGAGCAATTGGAAGTCTACCATAACACACGGAGAATACAATCTTCCCCTCTGTACTCAAGAGAAAGTGGAAAGTGACCATACTTTCCTTCCTTCTGCACACAGCAAGGAATGATCAAGAAAAAACTTCTGAATTGAAGAAAGCTGTTCCTTCCACCACTCAGATGGCTCATGAACACAATGATACTTTGCAGTTTGTGATCCCATACATTCTGCAGAAAAAGTTTTTTTTTAATTCATATTTATATCCCGCCCTTCTCCAGAGACTCAGGGCGGCTTACAATTTTTGGGATACAACCCAATGCGCTCAGCAATAGCCTTCCTTCCATTGTATATGCCTGCTTATTACTAAGCGGCATTTTTACAAAGTCAGCTTATTGCCCCAACAATCTTGGGTCCTCAGTTTACCTACCCCGAGAGGATGGAAGGCTGAGTCAACCTTGAGCCTGGTGGGATTCAAGCCTGCAATAATTACAGGCAGCTGGAACTAAGTGCTAGGCTATTAACAGCCTGCACCACCAAGGCCCTTCTTTCTTTCTTTCTGGCACAAGAAGATTAAGCAATGGTTACTACCATAAAGGTTTCAGGGATTATCACAGCTTCATTAAATATAAAGAGTAAGGCCCTGGAAGAGAAATGTTAAGCATATATATATAGTTGCAGTGCTGAAGAGAAGAAAAAGAAGGGGTGCTAAGATTAAATAAGTTTGCTTGAAGATTACAAAAGACAGTTGGCAAAGTGCAAATGGGGTAATTTCATTAAATTTTAAGTTTTGATCTTTGGTTTGGAGTCCCAAACTGGTCAAATTTCCTGTCAATTTTTTTAAAAATAAAAAGTCAGGAAATTTGCTAAATCAAACCTGGGACAAGAAACCTATATTGTGGCTAGGGTTTCATAATCTATTAAGCTAGGCTAAAGTGGACCTTAGGTCCTGCTGCCCTGTGTTATCGTGGTGGAGGACAGGGGATGTTCCTATACATGAAGAACACCAAAAGTATATGCCAAAAGTATATAATATCCCAGCAGCATCACCGAAGATATGAAGGTCATCTCAGCTGCCTGACTAAAGCAAGCTGGCACCCATACTGGGGAGTAGCAATATAAGGTGCTGGAGATGGATGATCATTTTAGTGTCAATGGCAATGACATCATTTTATACTGTGTGGGAGAAGGCGATAGTAAACTTCTTTACTAGGAAAACCAAATGGATAGACAATATAAAATGATTGGTGATATAGGTCTGAATGATGAGCCCCATAGGTCAGGTGGCATTCAACATGATACTGAGGAAGAGCTGAAGAGCTTTTAATTGTGCCTATTATATGGGCCGATTGAAACCTCTAAGATAACTGCTTGCTGATATTGTAATGCAAAACAGAACACCTAAAGTGGCAAAAACAGAATTATAGTGGGAACATGGAACATAAGTATGAACAAAGGAAACCTCAACACAATCAAAAAATGAAGTAAATCGAGTGTACATTGACATCTTAGACATCAGTAAACTGAAAGGGTCTGGACGTGGATCCTTTCAGAAAGACAGTTGTGTTGTTTACCATCCAGGACACAAAAATGGAAGGAAGAAGGAAAGTGGCTGTATTATAGTCAGAAAGAACATAGCAAGGACAGTACTTGGGTATAATACAATCAGTGACCGATAATATCATTTAGATTTCATGCACAATCCATTAATATGATGATTATCCAAGCTTATACTCCAACCACTGATGTAGAAGAAGAGAAAGATAACAATTTTTATGAACAAGGTCAATTTGAAATTCACCGAACATGCAGGCAAGATGTACTATATGCAGTTGAAGACTTGAATATCAATGTTGGAAGGATCAAGGAGGAAAGTGTAGTTGAATTCAATGGATTCTTCATTTCTAACAGTCTCAAACAACCAAAACGATGATGATAGCCTTGGTGTCGCAGTGGTTAGAATGCAGTACTGCAGGCTATTTCGGTTGACTGCCAGTTGCCTGCAATTTGACAGTTCAAATCTCATCAGGCTCAAGGTTGACTCAGCCTTCCATCCTTCCGAGGACAGCAAAATGAGGACCCAGATTGTTGGGGGCAATTGGCTGACTCTGTAAACCACTTAGCAAGGGCTGAAAAGCACTGTGAAGTTGTATATAAGTCTAAGTGCTATTGCTATATATATGGATGATACCAGATGGTGTACAATGAAATCAATTGACTATATTATCGTACCAATATGTGGAAGAGTTTAGTTATAAAAGCAAACATGTGGCCAAAGGCTAATTCAGATCATCTTAGAGAAAAATCTATGTTGTCACTAGGAGTCACATCCACTTGATGGCACATGCTAAAATGGGAAAGTCTTGGTTCAATAAGTTGCACAATGGAGTCACCATTGTCTTACCATGTTGTGTGAATAAAGCCATCATACAGTATTTAATTAAAATGTGCTTCATTTTGCAAGGCATATTATATAATATGAATACAGTGACTCCATTGTATTAGTTTGAGTTTGGGATTTACCCTCATAGTTTATTAAATGAAGAAACAAAAATCATTTTCTTTTTTCTGTTACCACTCAAGTACCGGTTCCTTAAAAGCATTGTTAATTCTTGTGCATTAACTGACAATTTTGGGAGCAAAAGTGTCCCATTTAAGAGTTCATCTGACACTTTTATAAGCATTTCCAGGAGTTTTGAGTGATAATAGAAAAGGGAATAAAGAGCCACTCAGCTATGTGCTCATTTCATATTGTAGATTAGACCCCACCACACTCTTATCAGGAAATGTGGTGATTATCCCTCCCAGAATCCTGAGAACAAAACACACAATTTTACACTCCCTAGGATTTCAAGTAGACTTTATTCTCATCCTAGGCAGAATTGCTTAAATATTAATTATCATAAAGCAACAGTATCATCTCAGTCAGTTTTATGCAACCCAACAAAGCAATTGACCTATACGTCTCAAAGTCCAGCAGCTATCTTTCTAAATAAATTTTGCAGTCCAGAAAACAGAGAGGTTTATACATACTGTTATAGAAAAGACAAGGGAAAAAAGAAAGAGAAAGGAGGAAAAGGGGAAGAAAAGAGGAGAGCTAGAATTGCCAGGGAAATCTGCAAATTTCCACAATTAGCTGTTTATCCTAAATTCCAGTTAATTAATAGTGAAGTTTAAAAGCCCCAGACTCTATATCATTTCAGACAAATGGTTATCCGGTCTCTTCTTAAAAGCCTCCGGCAATGAGGCACCCACAACTTCTGAAGGCAAGGCATTCCACTGGTTAATTGTTCTCACTGTTAGGAAATTTCTCCTTAATTCTAGATTGCTTCTATTCTTGATTAGTTTCCATCCATTGTTTCTTGTCTTATATTCTGGTGCTTTGGAAAATAGGATGATCCCCTCAACTTTGTGGCTTCTGTGGTTCCCAATATTTCAAGACTAACAGGGAAAGCATAAAAGGAATTCTACAGATCCTAAGGAATGGTGAGGGCATGATTCCTCTTTGATAACAAATAAATGTGAACTGTCCAATACCAGATATGTTTTTTTACACAAATAGTCCTCTTAGGAAATTATTTTGGCCCAGTAGAATTTTTTTTGAATTTAAGACTGGTCAGGCAGAAGATGATGGTGCATCAGGCATTATGTGACTAATGCATTAGGATGTAAGCTGAAGGCCTCACTTTTCTGAGATACATCAACTCTATCTAATATATATTTAAGCTAAAATCTGTGATCAAAAATTATTTTAGAGTAGAGCAGCAGCCCGCAACCTTTTGGGCACCAGGGAGAGAGGTTTTTTCTGTGGACTATCATTAAGTGTTGCATCTTATGATTCTTGATGAACTTGTTTTTATGTACACTAAGAGCTTATGCACTGAAGACAAAATCCTTGTGTGTCCAATCACACTTGGCCAGTAAAGAGCTCTATTCTATTCTATTCTATTCTATTCTATTCTATTCTATTCTATTCTGTGCTGCCTGCATCCTGTGGATGGGGCTTCGCTTGTTTGCATGGCTTGGTTTGTGGCATGCCACAGACTAATGCTGGTCCACAGACCAAGGATTGGTGGAGCCCTGTATTTGGGATTAGTGAATGAAACTCAGTTGAAAGAGTTACTGTGTTAAAAATCTCATGATCACACATTTCCCTAGAGTCAAAATAAGAATTGCAGCTACACCATAACACACACGTAAACATGGATTGCACAAAGATCAGTTTACAATATGATACAGGGGGAAACAGGCATGTCAAACAAAAAGTTGCTTGGAGCACTTGTTTTCCTTAACATCACATTCAGAAATCAAGAGATGGTACATCCAGACTAGCAACTGGATGGAAATTGGACTGAAGCAAACTATGAGTATTGCAAGGCTCAAATAAAAGAGTTCTCCCTATTTCAGCAACTAGCATATAGATGTTGTCTACCTATGAATATCTTATAGAATTTCCATGGTACGTAGTTGAATATACACTCCTCCAGAACATTATCTTTAAGATCTATTACCTTTTATCTTCAAGATTTTAACTATGTTAATCAGAAAAAACTATGTTAATCAGAATCCTTGCATCAGCATATTTTAGAATCTCTTTTTTAGACATAGAGAAATATTTTCTTTTGTTTTAGGCCTCAATTTATTGCAAATCGGTTTCTGTCTCTGTGAACTTTCTCTCCATGCCACATATAAACAGATAAATCCATACATATCTGGTTATTATTTATATTTGCTCAGTTTGTTCCCTGGGTGTGCTATGAATGCAGTCAAAACCATAACAGCATAAAAATCCAACAATAAATCTTTAAAAATCTTATCCAGCATAAGAATCATAGCAATAAAATACAGTACAAATCACAGTAATAAACCCAGCCAATGCATAAAAACTAACCCACCATGAAGACCAGATCTTTTTAAAATCCCAAATCTTAATAAACCAGCAGCTGGGTATGGGTGTAGGTTCACTAACTGCCAAAAGAAAGCATGTCTGAAATGGTATAGGGCACAGGTGTCAAACTCACAGCGTCACGTTGCCATCACGTGGTGCATTGCTATGTTTTTCCCCTTCACGGAGCTGCACTGGGCGTGCCCTGTGCATGATGCAACCGGCCCACGGGCTGCCAGTTTGACACCCCTGGTTTAGGGTTTCCTGTTTGAGGAGGAGGTTGGACTAGAAGGCCTCCAAGATCCTTTCCAACTCTATTATTCTGTTATATCCTAGAATTTGGGGAAACCATGATGTGTGCCAACAAGCCCAAGTTCTGTGTCTGAGAACCAGAATAAACAGTACTGAATTAATGACACCAAATCATGCTCAAAAGGCAAATCTCCATATGTTTTGATCCATGGATCACTGTGTGATCTCACTATGACTCATATGCAGTTGTCATATGCTGATGCCTGTTTCCCACATGCTCATTCTCCCATCCCCAGCAGCAAATACAGTGATGGATTACTTTTTTTCGTCTTTCTCATAAGCTCATTTTTTTTCTAGATATGCTTTTCTACTTGGCCAGTAGTGGGAGTCAAAAAACTTTTCTACCGGTTCTGTGGGCATGGCTTAGTGGGCATGGCAGGGGAAACATACTGCAAAATCCCCATTCCCTCCCCACCCCACTAGCCTGCTTTCTAGCTCCGTGTGCAGTCAGCCAATCAGCAAGGCAGAGAATAGACCCAGTCAGAAACGGTATTTGCCAGTTCTCCAAACTACTCAAAATTTCCACTACCAGTTCTCCAGAACTGGACAGAATCTGCTGAATATCACCTCTGTACTTGGCCCTTTAATCTCTGTCCATAATGGCTTCCTCTGCCTACTAAATACATATAAAATCTTGAACAATCTCAGTATGAAATCTCCCACCATCTCCTTTACAGTGTGAGAACTTGGGGGGTGGGTTCCCTTCTGATCCTTTTTCTCCACCCATTTTGCAGCTGTGGGCTATGCTCTCTCTTATCTGACGGTTTCCTAGGCAGCATTTCTTCCCTCCATTTTGCAATATCATTTTCCCTCATACCATTATACATTGCCAGGACCTATGATGCTTCAAAAGAGCATTTTTAGTTAGCAAAAATCTATAATTTATACATTTATGATAATATCATGAGACCTTTACTTTGCAGACAATTTGAAAAGTTATTTATAGATATCACCTGGGAAGGCATAATTATGATTTAGCAATGCCCTACATATTGGAAAATTACTATAGGCATTTATTTTTCATTTTACAGTACTTTGCATCCAATACACTCTCCATCAATCTCTACCTCCATCTCAGAGCAAGCACAAATGCAATGCAGTGCATCTAACTGTAATGATGTTGATAATAATTTCACAAGATAGGCAATTACGAAAATTTGATCATTAAATAAATAACAATGATATTCAAGCATGAAAGTAAGGAAATACTGTTATTTCCTGTTATTTTTAGAAAGTCAATTTTTACTCTGCAAAGTTAGGGTTGCTTCTAGATAAGGCTTTAAGACCAGTTTAAAATGTCATTAATTTGTAACCCTCACTGCTTTCCCGGTACACATTCTGTTTTCATTTATTAGTAGAAAAAAATTTATGAAAAGGAGATGAAGACAAAATAACAATTCAATAACCATTACAAGCTCTTCATATATTGTATTCAATCCGTGTCCCCACACTGTATTAAAGTGTAATATACACTAAGTTAATATAGTGAGAGTTGCTGGCTAAAAATACACACACACTGTTCCAGAATACTCCCTTTTTGGAAAGTTTAAATTTGATTTCTTTCTGTCACTTATAGAAAAGTTTGGGCATGCTGGAAAAGGAAACTTTCACTTAGGGTTTTGAGTTCTTGAGTTCTCCTTCTAGCCTCCCAGGGCATCTTTAAAAATAAAGAAGAGAAAGAAGGTATTCACTTACTACCACTTAATAAGGGCAGTGAACAAGAAAGGGAAGAAATAAACACTAAAAACTAGGAAAAGAATAACTTGAAAATTCAGCTGGCACTGGGAAAACATTGAGAACATCTTATATCCAAGGATTATGAAAGCTGAAATACAAAGCGTTTGGGGAAGACTAAATCTGGGGGCTGATCTGGCCTGCAGGGTGCTTAGATCTGGCCCATGAGACCATCCTGGAAACAGTGGAGGATTGGCCTGTGGTGCCTCTGTTAAGTTTGCATGAAGAGTCAGATGCGAAGAGTTCCAGCAAAGAGTTTATTCAGTGACTACAGCTCGAATGGACCCGAGTTGGCTGGGATACGGCTGCCTCTTATAGCCTGCAGCCGTAGTTGCCAGCCAATGGGAGTGCAGGGTTTCTTCCCGCACTATTTAAAGCAATACCATTTGACATTTTACAAGAACAGTTCAAATAAACCAATAACATTCAAACCTACATACATAACACCCCTCCCCACTAGTTTCAGTCCATACCAAACCCCAGCCTATCTAATGTATTCCTTTAAATAGGTGGGGCTCTTACGTGCGCTGAGACCTTCGTGGTTCAGAAGTTTTAATGTTCTCACCCAGTGAGAGGGGAAATGTGTCTGCTGACATTTTCCTGTTGGGACTTCCTGTGAAAGGAGACCCTGTTAGACTGTTAGAATCTGGTCTCTCCTCCCAACCCATCTCCATTCCAATGTCAGCACCCAAGTCAGGTAGTGATGTGCAATCTTCCACTTCTAAGGATAGATCTTGGCATTGTGACAGGGTTCGGGATGGTTCCTGTCGTAATGGCTCGTACACGGGGTTGATTCTTGCTTGCTGATTTTCCTCCTGTTCCTCCCCTTCCCCTAGAAGTGACATCAGGTGTGGACCCAGAGAGAGACAGGGGCGATGTTCCTGAGGGAACCTGGATCTAAGTTGGTCAATGTGCCTGCTCCAGAGGAGTCCATCCTCTGTTTGTACCCTGTAAGAACGAGGGCCAGTGATGTGAGTTATTTCAGCAGGAATCCACAGAGGTTCACCTATAAGGTTCTTAGCATATACAGAATCACCCACACTGAAAGTACGAACTTTGGAAGTGGAATCCAGTGGTGCTGGGTGCGTAGGGGATGAAGGCGGTCAAGGGAAGACCTAAGTTTCCTACCCATCAACAACTCTGCTGGGGATAAGTTATTTGATGGACTAGGAGTGATGTGCTGAACACTAAGAAGTTTTTCAAGCTTCTCAGTGATGTCCCCAGGACCCAGTTGCTGAAGCTTCTCTTTGGTAAAGCGTACCATGCGTTCAGCTCGGCCATTACCTGAAGGGTGCCCAGGGGCAGTGAGGGCATGTCTGATACCCTGTTGTGCTAGAAAGGATTCAAAAATGATAGGTGTGAATTGAGGGCCATTGTCAGAGACAAGGACATCTGGTAACCCAAGGGTTACGAACAGTTTTCTGAGCTGCTTGATGACAGCATCAGTTGTGGTGGATGTCATGGGAATTACCTCGAGCCATTTGGAATATGCGTCTACTACAACCAGGAAAGTGTGCCCTCTAGTAGGGCCTGCGAAATCAATGTGGATCCTAGACCACGGGCCCCTAAGGCATTCCCATTCCTGTGTGGGGGCGTGAGGTGGGGCAGGCCTGACTACCTGGCAATTGGGACAAGATGCAACCCAGTTTTCAACCATTTTGTCAATACCTGGCCACCATACATAACTCCTGGCCAATCCCTTCATCCTTACAATCCCAGGATGACCCTCATGTAACATTTCCAAAACCTCTCTTCGCAGTTTTGTAGGAATAACCACCCTGTTACCCCACAAAATACATCCTCTTAATACAGATAATTCAGTTTGTCTGGACTTAAAAGGTTGGGCAAGGTGACTTAGATCTTGAAGAGGCCAACCTTTCTTAATCCAGCCTATAACAGGAGCCAACTCAGTGTCTTTGGCAGTCTCTCTGGCAATCTCAGCAGCATGAACTGGAAGCTTAGCAACAGTCTCTAGGAAAAAGGTGTGTGCTTCAGGTTCAAAGTCCACCTTGTGGCAAGGCAGTGGGCAACGACTCAGTGCATCAGCATGTCCAATGTCCTTGCCAGGCCTGTGAATCAGTTTGTATGAATAGGCTGCAAGAAATTCAGTCCACCTCAGCATTCTTGGTGACAGGATAGTAGGCATAGGTTTGTCTCCTGCCACAATGCCTAATAAAGGTTTGTGATCTGTAACAATGGTAAATGACCTGCCATACAGATATTCATGAAATTTCTTGACAGCTGCAACAACTGCCAATGCCTCCTTGTCCAGTTGGCTATAATTCCTCTCTGCTTTGGTCAAAGTGCGAGAGTAAAATGCAATAGGGGCTTCCCTTCCACTGGGAAGCCTGTGGCTCAAACCCCCCCACTCCAAAAGGGGATGCATCACAAGTCAGTACAACAGGCAAATTCTCAGAGAATTGTATCAATACAGCATCAGATGTGATTAGTCTCTTAATACTGTTAAATGCTGATTGTTCCTTCCTCCCCAGATCCAAACAGCTTTTTATCAAGCAATCTGTGCAAAGGTTCAGCAATGGATGCCTTTTGAGGTAGAAGCATGTGATAAAAGTTAATGAGTCCAAGGAAGGCTTGCAAATCTGTTTTGCATTTAGGTTTAGGGGCTTTTGATTGCTTTAACTTTGGCATCAGTAGGGTGGATGCCATGCTTGTCCATCATGTAGCCCAGGAACTCAACCCTGTCTGTTTTAAGTGTGCATTTTTCTTCCTTGACTTTCAACCCCACTTTTCTGAATCTGGTAAGGACTTCTCTGAGTCTTTCTTGAAGCTGAGTGTCATTTTCAGCAGAGATTAACACATCATCAAAGTAAGGCACTACCCCTGGCAGTCCTTGCAGCATTCTTTCCATAAGACTTTGAAAAATGCCAGGTTCCACGCTTACTCCAAATTGTAACCTTTTACATTTGAAGGCATCTCTGTGAGTCACAATGGTTTGGGCCTCTGCAGTGGCATCATCAACTGTTAGTTGTTGATATGCCTGGACCAAGTCCAATTTGGCAAAGACTGTACCCCTTCCAAGTGAATGTAGCAGATGATGCACAACTGGAACTGGGTATGCGCTCTGCTGCAGCGTATGGTTCAGTGTCCCCTTATAGTCTCTACAAATTCTTACTGACCCATCAGCCTTGACTGGTGTGACTATGGGTGTTTCCCATCTGGAGTGATCAGTGGGCTCTAAAACCCCTTGAGCAATTAATTTGTCTAATTGTGCATCAATTTTTTCCTTTAAAGCAAATGGAACCCTCCTGGGCTTTAAACGAATTGGGGGCACCTTGGGATCTAGGTTGAAAGTGATAGGGGTCCCCATATACTTGCCCAGTCCTTCGCTGAAGACCTCTGGAAACTCAGACTTCAAGGCCTCCTCCCATTCAGAGTTGCTCACGTGATTGATGCCAGTCACCTCGATGCCAAGTGGCTTGAACCACTCAAGTCCCAGCAAGTTTGGGTGATCCTTGTCCACGATGGTCAGAGGCAAACGTTTGGTGTGGCCTTTAAACTGCACGTTGAAATCTCTTGCTCCAACTACTGGAATCTTGTTCCCTTGGTAGTCTTTAAGAGTCAGTGCTTGCTTCTGGAAATGTTTCTTCTGAATGTTGGGAAGTAGCCTGTGAATAGTGTCCCATGACACCATAGATAAATAAGAGCCTGAGTCCACTTCCATTTGGCAAGGTCTTCCTTCAATGAACACCTTCACGTGTACTTTTCTGCTTCTCAAGGGTGAAGAATGACCAATGGTGATTGTTTGATGAGTTTCATTCTCCCCATTTGCTTCTGAATTGTGCCCCATCTTTTCAAAGACGTTGTTGGGCTTAAAATCCTTTTCAGGAAATTTCTTCCTACTAGGTGGAGTTCTGGATGATTTGCAGACTCTGGCTAGGTGACCCCTTTTCTCACAACGTAGGCAGATGGTGTCTAAGAACTTGCATTCAGTGTGGGGATGGGCCCCCCCCCACAGCCTCTGCAATAATATTCTTGCCTCTTTCTCCCAGGGTCTTTCCTTTTCTTCTCCATTCTGAGTCTAAAAATCCCTTCCTCCACCTCACTGCAATCTGAATCAGAGTCTATTTGTTCAATGGGCTGTTGTGGATTTTTCCACATCAGAATGGCTTGAGGCCTGGCTTGAGGCCTTGTTAATCTTTTTCATGGCCACTGCTGAGGACTTGGTGGCTTCCGCTGAAACAGCTTCTTCAATGGCCTCTTTAAACGTGATCTTAGGTTTCATTAACAGTTTGCTTTGCAAGACCTTATCTTTGAGGCCTGAAACAAACCAATCACGCATGGCCTCTTCTAAGTTGGTAAAGTCACAAGCACCCCCAATGTCCCTTAAACTTGCCACGAAGTCATTAACATTCTCGCTTTCCTCTTGATCCCGACGGTAAAATTCGTGTCTCTTAATGAGGCACGATACTTGTAGGGCGTAATGGGCTCTTAAAAGCTTCTCCAAATCAGGCCTTCAGTTCTGCAGCTCCCGCTAACGCCTTCGCCATCTTGAAAACTGCCGGACCGCAGTGCGTGAGAAATACCACCCTCTTCCGTCTCTCGGGAATGTCGGCGAGGTCGTTTCCTTTCAGGTACATCTGGAAGCGATCCGCATACGATTCCCAGTCTTCCGCCACCAGATCGAATGGGGCTGGGGGGGTGCTCAGTGCAGCCATCTCGCTCTCTTGCTTGTCTTTCGCGTCATCTTCTCTTCAGGGAAATCCCACCCTCGTCGCCAGTGTTAAGTTTGCATGAAGAGTCAGACGTGAAGAGTTCCAGCAAAGAGTTTATTCAGTGACTACAGCTCGAATGGACCCGAGTTGGCTGGGCTACAGCTGCCTCTTATAGCCTGCAGCCGTAGTTGCCAGCCAATGGGAGTGCAGGGTTTCTTCCCGCACTATTTAAACCAATACCATTTGACATTTTACAAGAACAGTTCAAATAAACCAATAACATTCAAACCTACATACATAACAGCCTCTGCCAGTGAAAACCCCTCCCAAGCTCCATTTTCACTGGCAGAAGGTTACAGGAGGCCATCTTAGCTGAAAATGGAGCTTTCTCTGGCAGAGCACCTGGGCCACCACAAGTGCCACCATGACGTTGAGCTGGTCACGCCCACCCTGGCCACGCCCACTCCACCCACCCACCCCGAGATCGAACACAACCCTGATGTGGCCCTCAATGAAATCAAGTTTGACACCCCTGCTCTAAGGTAAGATCTGCCCCCACTCTCCTATCCTTCCACAGGAGCCTGAAGATTTGGCTCTGCTGGTTGGCCAAGGGACCAAATGGGGGAATTCTACACTGGAGGTTGCTGCTAAATTGATGAAAGGCTTCATCTCTCCCTCCCTCCCCCCACACACACCTTGTTCTCTGCTCTCTACCCATCCATCTTTTTGGTATTATATTGATGTACTTTCATTGTTCTCTTATTTATTTTATTATTCTATTATTTTACTTCTATTTTGTTAAAACTCTTTTCATTTCTTCCTTTTTATTGTTGTAAGCTGCCTAGAGTAGCCCAAGATAGATGCAAAATAAATTTAATAAATAATAAATAGTATAGAAAAAGAAAATTAGATATAGGAATCCCAGGGAAACAGTGCAGCAACAAAAATATTTGCATTCATGGAAATCTCTGAAGAATTTTACTTATTTATGATGTAATTTATTTGCTGCCCATCTCATATCAAATGACTGAGCAGCTTACAGCATAAAAACATTAAAACCAGCAGATATAAGATAGCAAAGCTTTTCCTTATGGGATTATTTGCATCTGCATTTTATGAACATAAAATATAAAACATGGCCCAATGGATCATCTCAAAGACCTATCTAACCTGATTAGGTTAGGTTTAGTTGGTGATAAAAATTGATGGATCTTTTCTGATTCCAGTCATGATAATACTTGGCTGTATAGAATTGTGAAGGAAAAGAGAAGGAAGGAGACAAAATTTGAGAAAATTGTTGGTTGAATAAAGTTGCATAAGATTGAGAACTGAGCAATTCCTATATTTCTGAGATTTTTGCTGCACAACTGCAGATGGGAAGTACCATGGAGAAAGACCCCTGCATAATTATTTGAACAATTTAAGCAATTCAGGAGATCCATGCCCACTATATTGGGGGATGTAGTAATGTAAATGTGACAGACTCAGAATTAGCCCAAGTGTAGTTTAAATGTCTCAAAATTGCTCAGTTACTGGCGAATGTATATTCAGTACTTTAAGAAGGACCAAAGGATATTTGCAATTAATAGCACTGGTAGAAATCAAAGACAGATTAGCACAAATGACATTTAGGAGAAGAGTTAAAGGAAAAAATATTTCTTACATGCAGGCGAGAGAGAGATATTAGCAATATTTCAAATTCCTCATTTATAGTGAAGAGATTTGGGGGGGAAATGTATCTTAGACTCAAACTTTTTCCTTTTGTTTTATAGCCCAACAACCCATTATGTGCAGCAAGCAGAAATTCCAAATTAAACAATACATGTTATCTCCAGACCATGTGTAAATTCTTTTAGGCCTACTAACTTAAAATTGGCTTGCTATTGGCTGTAATTATGCCAAACGTCTTTATAGCAGTGTTGATTGCTAAATCAGGACTCCCCCTGTGAATACACATATTGTGTGTTCAGCATGGAGCAATTTATTTTCTTATCTTAAATATATTAAGATTAATTATTATGAAACATAAAACATTACAAAGATCTATAAAGAATTGAAACTGATGATATAATGAGTTTAGGAACTCAAGGTAGACTGAGTTGTGAATTCAGGCGGGAGCCTTAGGAGTTAATAGAACTATTATTTGCATTGCTGAGTTAATTAATAAGCAGTTTGAACCCCTCAAGATCAAAGCTGCTTCTTATTATGACTTATAGTGATGAGATGCTTGAGAATAGTGAGAGGGAGTGGGAGGGAGGGAGGGAGGGAGGGAGGAAGGGAGGGCAAATTTAGCCTTCTTATAAATAGAAGCTTTCTGATTGGACATACCAATAAATGACAACCATTTTGTTCCAGTAGAAGAGAATATCTGTAACTCAGGGTTGAATTGTGGAATCCTAGATGGCCTCTGAGCTTTTTTTTTTTTTAAAACAAATTTTATTCAATTTTTAACAATTTTTTAAAACAGCTCTTTTCAGTAGACAGCATGTTCCCGAGTCATCACTTTTACATGCAAATATGACAGTAGATCTATATTCATTTTAAACATTTGACTTCACTTCTATTCCATTTTAGCGGACAAAGGGTCAAAGAAATTAATCCTAATCTCAAATCTTAATCTCAATCTGTATAGCCCCCAGTTCATTTCGAAGTTAATTGCAAATATACATATATATTTTAAAAACTTCATGTATAAATCTACAAATAACAATATATTTGCCCATCATATTAAAGATAAAGTTCATCCATATCTATTCTTTAATTATCTTCACATTGTTAATACTCTTTTATCATTTACAGAATTCTTTTATCCGTCAGATTTGCCCTTTCATCACATATTCTCTCCATAATTCTTCCGTACCCATGTTAACACTAAAAAAAATGGAAAAAAAAAAACCTAGACTTGCCCCCTTTTACTACTTTGAAAGTGACACCTCAGTGGTTAATATAGTAGCATAATCATAATCATTCCCTTTAAAACGAAAGATAGAGAAAAAGAAAAAGAAAATGGAAAAGCTCCTTACAATATATCTCTAATCGGGTTGGGTTCTGCAACACATATCCCCCTAAAATTTATTTATGGTTCCAAAATAATAATAAAATAACTAATCTTGGTTATTGACAAATCTCATTTTTAGGCATTTTCTAAAATCATTTCAATTAATTCATCTAATCATCATTTAGCTTTCTTTTGTGAATAAGAAATGAAAATGTGACCTTTTACCAGTAAAATTGTCAGTAACCCCTATTGTTTTACACTTTTATAATTACAATATATTCTTATTACCATTTCTTCATGCAGAACCCCCTTTTAAATACGCAGCCATTGTCTCTATGCAAACAAGTTTCTTTCTTTATTATGTAATTCCCGTGTCTCTCTATATCTTTTGTTCTTGTTTCTTGTTCCTTCTCCTCTCTTTTATCCCGCTATCCCCCTTCTATATCCAGTTTGAATCCCTCTCTCTCTTTTACCTTTTGCTCTCTATCCTTCTGGACCTTTCTAACATGCCTTTTCATAAATGTTCCTTTTTTAATTACCTTACCTTCTTAAGTTTCATTTTTTTGACCATCCTCCCTTTCCCTTTTATTTGTATTAATCTTTGTGTTAATTGTCTTCTTAAAATGGCTTTCGCTTGTGCTGGCTCCTTCTCCTCCCTATTATCCTGCTCTCCCCCTTCTCTATCCAGTTTGAATCCCTCTCTCTCTCTTTACCTTTCTGTTCCCTTTCCTTCTGAACCTTTCTAACATGCTAATTTCGTAAATGTTCCCTTTTTAATACTTTCTTAGGTTCCGTTTTTTAGCCACCCTTCCTTTCCCTTTATTTGTATTAATCTTTGTATTAATTGTCTTTTAAGATGGCTTTCTCTTGTGCTGGCTCCACCTTTCCACGGCTCTTCTCTCTTTATTTATTCAGCATTTGAATGCCCATATTTTCTGCAACATGCCAAGTTAGTTCAGTCACTTCCTGTAACAGTTCTTTCATACTTTTAAACTCCAATTTTTAATTCTTTGGATGACCACCAAAATTTTAATTTTCCTTATTTCTTCTTCTTTAAATTTTCTATGATCCTAACCCAGGTCCAGTCTATATCAATATTACCAATTAGTCCGACAATCCGTCTTTGTGTATTCAAGCTTTCACTTACTATAAGTCTTGCGTCTCTTTAAAATGTAACAACTCCAATCCACAAAGGAACAAGATAGTTTCTTACTTCTTTAGCTTCCAATTTTTCTCCACAAAGTGGCACTTTCTGCACAAAGTCTTAACCCTTTCCTTTTATTTTGATAATCAAAGTTTTCCGAGCCCCAAACTTAAGTTCTTACGCTGGCTTCTTCCTTTCCCGTTCGAAGCCCCTTATAGCTGTCAAAATATTTTACTTATTTTTTCTTCACTTGGAACTGCGCCGCTTCTGTTTCTCTTTTTTAAAAACTCATCTTTATCTTAATCCCGGGGTGCCTTGATCTTACCATCCGATACTCCCGGTTCCTCTGCTGTCGACTTCTCTCTTTCCTCCTGCACCAATCTAATCCCGTTGAGACCTTCTCTTCGAGGTGGCCATTTTGACCACCACTTCTACGTCTTCGGAGGAAAAACCAGACCCAAAAGGGGGGAGATGCGGCTCCCCTCACTCTGGCTGGCAGATTTCCCTTTCTCCGCCGCCCCTACGAGGCAGCTTCAGCCCCGAACCTTGCAGGATCAGGGCTCTCCGACGCAAGAGCCAGGCTGCGGTCGTGGACGATCACAAACCGCCGCCTGTTCTCGAGAAGGCTCAACCCGGAACGATGGCCTCTGAGCTTTGTTGTTTGCTTGCAGATGTTTCATTACTCAACTAGTTAACATCATCAGCATGAGTGAGTGTGGGATTTGCCCACTGTTTATATACAGAGCACTTACTGTAAATAATGTTACCTAGTTGGTAATGAAACATCAGCAAGCAAACAACCAAACAACCTTAAAGAGCATCAAAGATTTTACAACAGTTTTGTTCTTCTGCTCCAGAACAGCTGTTTTGTAAAAAAAAACCAATTCAAATGTTCTTATCAAAGTTAGCTGCTATATTAAGCTAAATATAATAGCAAAAGGGGGTTGTTTTTTTACAGGTGGTGATGCTGATCATCTGTAGCTCCTGATGAGTATTTGTATTTTTTTTTACAAAACAATATTCTTACATTAGTAGGAATACCTTCTTAATAAATATCATTTTTGTTATGTATGCAGTGTTTGAAATCATTGGTTTAGTTTGAATTGTTCTTGTAAAGTGTTGGAGATGATTGGTTTAAAAAGTGCGGGAAAACCCTGCACTCTGATTGGCTGGCAACTGCGGCTGCCGGCTATAAGTAGCAGCCGCAGCAAAGCCAGTCGGGTCCGTACTGAGCTGAAGTCACTAATAAACTTAAGAGCTGAAGCACTCCGCATCTGCCTCTCTATGCAAACTTAACACTGGCGACGAGGATGGGATTCCCCTGAAGAAGAAGGCAACGCGGAACAGAAGAAGAGCGAGATGGCTGCGCTGAACACCCCCCAGCCCCGTTCGATCCGATGGCAGAAGACTGGGAGTCATGCAGATCGTTCAAATGTATCTGGAGGGAAACGATCTTGCCGCCATTTCCGAGCAGCAGAAGAGGGCGGTAGTGAGGTGGAGGAAGGAATTTATAGACTCAGAATGGAGAGGAAAAAGAAAGACCTGGGAAGAAAGAGCTTTGGTGGCTCAGGCTGTAAATGCCTGCTCTTAAGATCCAGCTGTCTACAACTACTGTAGGCTCGAATCCCACCAGGCTCAAGGTTGACTCAGCCTTCCATCCTCTCGGGGTAGGTAAATTGAGGACCCAAGATTGTTGGGGGCAATTAGCTGACCTTGTAAAAATGCCGTTTAGTAATAAGCAGGCATATACAATGGAATGAAGGCTATTGCTGAGCACATTGGATTGTGCTCCAATTGTGTCGCCTGAGTCTTCGGAGAAGGGCTGCATATAAATGTAATTTAAAAAAAAAAAAAAAAAAAAGAAAGAGGCAAGATTTTTACTGCAGAGGTCTGACTCTGTATTAATACAGTTCTCTGAGAATTTGCCTGTTGTACTGACTTGTGATGCATCCCCTTTTGAAGTGGGGGGGGAGGTGTTGAGTCACATGCATCCCAGTGGGAGGGAAGCTCCTATTGCATTTTACTCTCGCACTTTGACCAAACCAGAGAGAAATTACAGCCAACTGGACAAGGAAGCTTTGGCAATTGTAGCAGCTGTCAAGAAATTCCATGAGTATCTATATGGGAGAACATTTACTATTGTCACAGATCACAAACCTCTTTTAGGCATCGTGGCAGGAGACAAACCAACGCCCATGATCCTGTCACCAACAATTCTGAGATGGACTGAATTTCTTGCTGCTTATTCATATAAACTGATCCACAGACCCGGTAAAGACATTGGGCACGCAGATGCTTTGAGTCGCTGCCCACTTCCTTCACACATTGAGGACCCTGTTCCTGAGACTCACACCTTTTTTCTAGAAACTGTTGCCAAGCTTCCAGTACATGCTGCTGAGATTGCCAGAGAGACTGCCAAAGACACTTTATTGGCTCCTGTTGTAGCCTGGATTAAGAAAGGTTGGCCACTTCAAGACCTACCTCAACTTGCCCAACCTTTTAAATCCAGGCAAACTGAATTATCTGTGTTAAGAGGATGTATTTTGTGGGGTAACAGGGTGGTTATTCCTGCAAAACTACAAAAAGAGGTTTTGGAAATGTTACATGAGGGTCATCCGGGAATTGTCAGAATGAAGGGATTGGCCAGGAGTTATGTATGGTGGCCAGGTATTGACAAAATGGTTGAACACTGGGTTGCATCCTATCCCAACTGTCAGGTAGTCAGGCCTGCCCCACCTCTCGCCCCAAACAGGAATGGAATGTCCTAGGGGCCCATGGTCCAGGATTCACATTGATTTTGCTGGCCCTACCAGAGGCCACACTTTCCTTATTATAGTAGATGCATATCCCAAATGGCTAGAGGTTATCCCTATGGCATCCACCACAACTGAAGCTGTCATCAAACAGCTTAAAAAACTTTTTGTAACTCATGGGTTACCTGATGTGCTTGTTTCTGACAATGGTCCTCAGTTTACATCCAACCTTTTTGAATCATTTTTAGCGCAGCAGGGTATCAGACATGCCCTAACAGCCCCTGGGCATCCTTCGGCTAATGGCCGGGCTGAACGTATGGTACAATTTACCAAGGAAAAACTTCAGCAATTGGGTCCAGGGGACATCACTGAGAAAGTTGAAAAACTACTCAGTGTCCAGCATATCACTCCCAACCCCTCAACTAACTTAACACCAGCTGAATTGTTGATGGGTAGGAAACTCAGGTCTCCCCTTGACCGCCTTCATCCCACTTACACATCCAACGCACCACTAGATTCCACTAGCAAAGTTCGCACATTCACTGTGGGTGATTCTGTTTATGCTAAGAACCTTATGGGTGAACCATTATGGATTCCTACTGAGATAACCCAAATCACAGGCCCCATGTCTTACAGGGTACAAACGGAGGATGGTGTCCTCTGGAGCAGGCACATTGATCAGTTGAGGTCCAGACTACCTCAGGAGCATTGCCATGGCTCCTCTTTGGTTCCCATACCTGCTGCCTCTTCTAGGGGGGAAGGGGAGGATTATGAGGATAATCAGCAAGTAAGAATCAACCCCATGTGTAACGAGCTAACACGACAGGAACCATCCCAAAACCTGTCACAGTGCCAACAACCATTTTTACAGATGGAAGATTGCACGTCACTACCTGACTTAGGTGCTGACATTGGGTTGGAGATGGATTGGGAGGAGAGACCAGGTTGTAGTAACCAAACAGGTTCTACCATTACTAGAAGTCCAAGTAAGGAAATGTCAACAGACACATTTCCTCCCTCACAAGGTGAGAACCTTAAAACATCTGAACCACGTAGGTCTCAACGTACACATAAGAGCCCCACCTATTTAAAAGAATACATTAGATAGATGGGGTTTGAGTATGGACTAAACCTAGTGGGGAGGCGTGTTATGTATGCAGGTTTGAAATCATTGGTTTAGTTTGAATTGTTCTTGTAAAGTGTTGGAAATGATTGGTTTAAAAAGTGCGGGAAAACCCTGCACTCTGATTGGCTGTCAGCTGCAGCTGCCAGCTATAAGTAGCAGCTGCAGCAAAGCCAGTTGGGTCCGTTCTGAGCTGAAGTCACTAATAAATTTAAGAGCTGAAGCACTCCGTGTCTGCCTCTCTATGCAAACTTAACAATTTTAATGGTAAATACGCTTGTGATCATGGCCTCCAAATGACATTAGCTAATTAATCAATTCGGTGTTACAGCCATTGCTGCTCTTTAGTGTTACTATCAGCATTATTATTTTTGGCATTATTACTTGAACTCAGTTTAAAGAGATCAATTTCTTCATAATTAGCCAGCTAAGCTAGTATGAGTGCCTTCTCCTGCCTCCTCCCCTGTATAATTTGGGATTCAATTTCTGCAAATCCTCCACACGAATTGGTTCCATTTCTGTATCTTAATAAGAAATAGGTAGTTACTAAAAGATAATACTAAAATTTTCAGGGCACTTCACTGAATAAATTAGAACAAAATACCTCCCTGAGATTCCCTTCAGATATTTGATATTTAGCAACATTATTGATTTTAAATGTTTTAGGAAGTATTGAGTGCTTTCTCTGCAGTAGAGCCAGCCCACATTGCACAGTGATTCTGTCCTCCATAAAGACACAGAATGCACAGAAAAGTATAGACCTTACTTTTTCCATATACAAAAAGGCAACTCAGCAAGATAAGCCTGGAATAAGCTTACTACAAAGAATTGGGTTCCACTTCCTTTACATCTCCTCTCCTGTTCCCACTATGTATGTCTTCTCAGACAATTGCAAGCCCAACACTCTTTATTTGACACACTAAAAGCAGTTTAGAAACAAGTGAAGATTATCTTTATTCCAAAATTACCAGATGGGTGAAAACAATTGGCAGAGATGTTTAGAGCTCAGTCTGCTGCGTATTAGATGTGGAGTCTCAAAGAAGACCTGGACTTAGATTCAAAATGCCTTAACAGATGCTTTAGAGGAGGTAAGCAGATGTGGTTGAGCAAGAGAAACAACTTACATGTCCCAGGGGTGCTTTTCTCTCCAGCCAACCTTCATACACCTCATGTCTATGCTTGTAAGAAGGAGGGTTAGCATAAGTACTCTTTTCTTCTTCCCCTTTTGTACTTACTTGAGCCTTCTTAAATATTAACGTGGTTCCATTTTTCTACTCTCCTTTCCAGCTTCCACTTAAAACCCATCTGTTCAGTTAAATTTTGGCTTAGGCCCTCTACTACTCATCCCCAGATGAAATGAATCCAAAATAAGGGCTTTGGTTTGCATCCATTTTTTGCTGTCTTGCCTCTTCCTTTCCTCTGTTCTCAGAAAATCCCATTTTGACTCCTGTCAAATCATAGAAGGCAAGCAACATTTTCTTTCATTGCTGTTTCTTAGTAATAATGTGTGGGGGAGGGGAATTAAGGGATTCCAATTCTAAACACAAATTGAATGTGAATAAGCCACTATGATATTGTTACAACAAGGCAAAGGAGTTTTAAGATGCATCACTTAGGACTGTGCAAAGCATCAATTATTTGGTTCCGCTCAGAGATGATTGCATTAAAGCAACACAATGGCACAATATTTTGCTTGCTAGCTTATGGCAACTATTGAGCAAATCCATTCCACCTTATTGCTTAACCCGGCAGAGCATATCACCTAATGTTTCACTTCATGTTTCAGAGCATGCACTTCCATTTCACTTCATGATGGCAGACTGTTGTGGTTGCCACCAACTCTGGAAATGAAGGACCAGGAACTATCACCATTCTGCTCCACCTAACATTAATAGAAAATTAATTTCAAATTGTAGTTCCATTCTATTTTGTATCAATTAAACTTAGTCTTGAATATTATTACATCCAGCTCTGAGTTCCACATAGAAAGATACCAATAAACTGGGACCACTGCAAGAATGAATGATCAAAGACAGCTTAATGAACTGATTTAAGCTTCTTTTTTAAAAGAAAAAAGTGGAATTCAAAGGCATGACCCTGAATTTAGCAGCACTGTCTTCGAGATCTGGCAACCACAGAAGACAAGTAGGATCATATGGGAGTAATGCAGTGCCCTTTCCTTAACAAAAGGTTCTTTGTCAATTGTCACATTTCAGCTGCTTAAGAAAAAATGGGTTCATCATTTCTCTAGCTAGCCATTTGAGGGGGAAAAGAGGAATATACTAGAGGTGGTATTCAGCAGGTTCTGACCAGTTCTGGAGAACTGGTAGCGGAAATTTTGAGTAGTTCAGAGAACCGGCAAATACCACCTCCGACTGGAGATTTTACAGTATCCTTCTCCTGCCACGCCCACAGAACTGGTAGTAAAAAAAATTGAATCCCACCACTGCATACACCCTTTACCTCAGTTCATTGGAGACCCCAGTAACTGGAGAAATAATGAAACCTTATACTGATGGACTTATTTTAAAAAAGCACAAGGTAAGTAGTTCGGGAAAATAAAAGCAGTAGTTATTGGTAAGCTGTTTTGAAACAGCAACCTTCTATTTCTAAAATAAAGGTTATAACCATCTTGCTATCACAGCATTGCTACAAAAGAGAGTTCTAGGAGATATTTGAAACCATCATAATGGTCATGGAGACAGTTCTGCCTCCACAAAGCAGCCAGTGAACTGTTGGGGTTAGCCTATAAGGAAGCAAAATGCATTAGCCAACATTAGGGCAAAAAATACATTGCAGATTGAAAGTTGTATTTGTAATGGGAGGCAATGATTACAGAGTCTATGGAGATTCTCAGTCATCCAGGTCATGGTTGTCCCAAAGGTGCTTTTTTAAGACGCAACTGAACTTTCTGGTTTTTCCTTAAAGACATTTCACTTCTCAACCCAGAAGCTTCTTCAGCTCTGACTGGATGGATCCTTCCATTCCCCACCATCCAGTCAGAACTGAAGAAGCTTCTTGCCTGAGAAGCTAAATGTCTTCAAAAAAAAATCCCAGAAAGTCCAGTTGCCTCTTGAAAAAAGCACCTTAGGGACAATGACCATGGAGCCACATCATCCATTTTGCCTTCAAAAATGTTAGCCCCTTTCTGGCAATCAGGAAACCAGAAAGTGTGGACAAACCTCCAAAGCCACCCGAGAGTCTTTTAAAATAAACAAAAGCCAAAGTGTCATTTGGGACTGGAAGAAACACTCTGAGAAAACAAGTGCAAGTCTGCATTCTGCTGTTTCTTTTATTCAACAGCCACTTTAAATATGTAATTAAAGTTTCACAGCAGGCTGGGATGAGTAAAAACAAACTAAAATGTGTTTCAATAACTGAGTGCCTTTTTGCTCCCAACATTTCTATCTTGTGCCAAAGCTGATCCACACAATTAGCAAATTAATGCTAGCTACTTCTTAGTTTTTCAAGGGGACAGAAGAGGGGATGGCAAAGGGAGATTTCAGTTTTTGCAGACAAATCTAGCACAACATGATTTCAAGCAACCCTCCTCCGAATAACAAAATAACAAAAGTTGGAAGGGACCTGGAGGTCAGCTAGTCCAACCCCCTCCTCGCAACAGGAAAACCTATACCATTCCAGTTGTTCAATCTCCTCTTAGAAACCTCCAGTTATGAAGCTCCCACAACTTCGGAAGGTTAGCTGTTTCACTGGTTAATTGTCCTCACTGTTACGAAGTTTCTCCTTAATTCCAGGTTGCTTCTCTCCTTGATGAGTTTCCACACATCAAGCTTCTTGTCCTGCCCTCAGGTGCTTTGGAGAATAGCTTGACTCCCTCTTATTCGTGGCAGCCCCTCAAATATCATGTCCCACCCTAGTCCATCTTTTCATTGATAGCAATAGCACTTAGACTTATAAACCGCTTCACAGTGCTTTCACTTGTTTGTGTGTGTATGTATGTTTATGTGTGTGTACTGTAATGTGTACACGCATGCAAACACACAATCAGACAAAATCACCTGGTGTATATATGCATATATCACCATGCAAATACCATGCAAAATTTGCCCAGCCACATACATTGGACAAACCAACAGGAGAATAAATGCTCGCATCGCAGAACACAAGAACGCAGTCAGAAAAGAAGAAAAAACTTCCTCCCTTTTCCAGCACCTTAAAGCCACAGGACATGAAATTGATTTTGAGGGATCCAAACTTATCTCCAATACTGAACACTTCAACAAGAGAATAATTAGGGAAGCCATCAAAATAGAGAAACACCCCCATAACATGAATAAACGGGATGATACTTCCCCCTCTGAGTCTAGCGAGTCAGCCACGAAAACCAATACCGGACCCAAAATAACACATGATGCCACCACCAATCTCCTTCACCAGACCCAAACCCAAGCCCACGCACAGATGAAAGGCAACCACCATCCAGAAACCAGACCATGGCTGCAACACCAGCTGCTACACCCCTCCAACCCCCAAACTAAGCAAACTGACACACGCTATAAACACATAGCCAGACCTCAAACTCGGAGCCAAACCAAGGCCCAGAATGCCACATCACAGCCTTCCACCCAGGATACTACATCACAGAACTCAGGAGATCACAACACAAAACATCAGGAGGTTGCAACACAGACAACGACCCAGGAGATTACAGCACCACACCCAGGACGTTACAACAATAGAACTCAGAAGGTCATCATACAGCCCATTACCCAGGTCGTTACAACACAAAAGGCTGAGAGACACACAGCCAGCACCTCAGCCACACAGGTTCTCAGGAAAAAGCCATCCAATCTGCATACATCAACTCCACAAACCAATCAAGAAGTAACAACACAGCCAACTCTAGAGTTTAAAAGGGAAAAACAGCCACGATCACACACTTCTCCCAGGAGAACGAAGCTGAAGACACCAGCCTGAAGATGACGGATGAGATTTCATCGAAACGTTGCCAAGGTATTCTCAATCTTACACGGGACAAGACCCGAATACACCAAGACCTACATATATCACCTGGTGTATATATGCACATATTACCTCTATTGACCTCACCCCATTCCTAAGAGGTCTGTAAGGGTTGTGCATAAGCACACAATCGTGCCTACCGTCCCTGTCCTATTGTCCCCAATTATTAGTTCCTATTTCTTATACTTAAAATTATGTTTATTCTTATTTCTATTGTATTGTAAGCTTTTGACAAAATAAATAATAATAATAATATGTATCTGTATTTACTACATGTTTATATTCTGTTTATATGTATGTATGTATGAAAGTACGTATGAAGTTATTTGTGTCTGAGCATTCTCATGTAACACAGAAAAAAGTCATTTCATTGGTACCTTGAATGCAAACTTATCTATTTTTGCATTTTCAAGCCAATGCAAAAAAATGTAAATTTGATTAGCACCAAAATTTGTGTTTTACTGTTTTTAATGTAGATTTTAAAATATAGAATAGAGGAAAGCCTGTACAAAATAAAACAGATATACTTCTATAAACAATATTGCAAAGATATTAGGCAAAATTTCAAACAAAACATTTTGTATTTGGATAGATGTGCATGAAAATGCTTAACATACTTGAACTTTTATAGGTGAGGCTTATCTGATTCACAAAAATAAGAACTCCCATTCCTTTCCAAATGTTGTGATATAAATATGGGGGAGGGGGGGTAGTACTATACTATGGATTTCGGTGGTTTGGGTGGAAATCCCCACTTTTGTAAATGTGTGGCTTCTCTGGAATAAAAAAAATGTTGCAGAGAAGCATAATATAATTCAGAGTATGATTAAATACCTATTTTATTTAGTAATGATAGACAAGCACAGTCAACCTGCTTCCATTTGGGAAAAAAATAAGAATTCTGACAGTAAACATTGTAGTTACAGAAGCTCAGGGCATGAGCAAGTCCAGCCACATATTGATGTCAGTTTACAGATAGTCCTTGACTTATGACCACTACTGAATCCAATATTTCCATTACTAAGACATGCAGTTGTTAAGTGAGTTTGTTTCCCATTTCATGATATTTTTGCCACGACTAAGTGAATTACTGCAGTTATTAAGTGAAGCATGTGGTCATTAAGCAAATCAGGTGTTTCCCATTGACTTTGCTTGTCAGAAGCCTGCTGGGAAGGTTGCAAATGGTGATCACATGACCCCTGGAAAATGCAACCATGATAAATACATGACAGTGGCCAAAGTGCCCAAATTTTGATCATATGACCATGATGCTGCAACAGTCATAAATGTGAGACTCTGTCATAAATCACTTTTTTCTAGTGTCATAATTCTGAACAGTCACTAACTAGTTGTAAATTGAGAACTACCTGTATTGTTTCTCCATTACTTTTTATGCTCTGGGTGGCCATTAGGGGCTCTTTTACTGCAGGATTCTAGCCCCTCTCTTCACTGCCTCACTGTAGACCAGGGTGTCAAATTCAAGGCCCGGGAGTCAGATCCAGCCTGCGGGGTGTTTAGATTTGGCCCACCAAGCTGCCCTGGAAATAGCTAAGGACTGCCCTGTGATGTCTATGCCAGTGAAAACAGCTCAGGAGGGCCATGGACAGCCCTCCTGAGCTCTGTTTTTGCTGGCAGAGGGTTGCAGGAGGCTGTTGCAGCCAAAAATGGAGCATGCAAGGACTGCAGGTGGCCCTCCTTTTTCGTGGGCAGAGGGTTGCAAGAGGCTGTTGCAGCCAAAAATGGAATTTAGGAGCCCATTTTCACTGTCAGAGCACTTGGGTCACCACAGGCACCCCCAACATGAATGACGTTCAGCTGGCCATGCCCACCCCAGCCCCCAAGGTCAAACACAACCCTGATGTGGCCCTCAATGAAATTGAGTTTGACACCCCTGCTATAGACAAAGAAGAAATTTGCCAGACAGGTATGAACTGAGACCCCCAGATAAATGAAGTCAAGTCTACCAGTAGCAGGGTACTGTCTAAAACTGGCAGGATGAGAATCAAGATTGTCTTGGGTAGAAAAAGACTCAGTTCACATTCTCTGAATCTAAATGAAATCCATAATGAGACCTCAGGATCAGGTGAGTTTTCCACCTGTTTCATATTTCAAGCAACAGTTTCTCATGCACATTTTTTTAAGTTAGTGAGGAATGCACCTGGTCTGTTTGTATGTCCTTGGGAGAAATGACGAATAAACCCAAAAAGAAATGCTCATCTGCCATCCAAATAAAAATGTTTAAGAGTTTATTATTATCCAGTTCTGCTGTTTTCTTTTAATGCTGCATTTAAAATTAATGTTGTTTTTATGGATTTCGGTCTGATTACATTAGTCATAAGACACAGCACTGAAACCAATGAAACAAATTGCCAACATCACTCCTTTAAATCTCATTAATTTTAGTGGGAGTTAATTTCTTAACTCTAAGAGAAATTCAATGGTAGAATCAATTTCCCAGAGAGATGATGAGCTCCTCTATTCAAGCACATGGTAGAGAGTTATTTGCCAAGTATGCTTGAAGTTGTATTCCCAGATTAAGAATAAGGTTGGACTCCATAGCTTAAATGGCCTCTTCTGATAGTATGATTCCTTAAATCTGCAACCATTTGGTTTCTTAGCTATTTCCTGGAAGAGAGGCATGGTGGCTCAGTGGCTTAAAGATGCTGGAGAAGGTCTCTACTCCAGTGGTGTGAGTTCTAGCACTGTGTGATGGGGTGAGCTCCTGTCACTTACCTCGGCTTCTGCCAACCTAGCAGTTTGAAAGCATGTTGCATGCAACTAGATAAATAGGTTCCACTCTGGTGGGGAAAGCAATGGTACTTCATGAAGAAGTTTAAAGCCAACTGGTTCCAGACCTGCTCTAATGTGACACCTGAACTCAAGGTGACATCAGTGGAGGGAAAAACCCCATATGACACTGCAGAAGGCTATTGGTGCGGAGCTGGTTCAATGCCTGTGGTGCACTTCTGCATAGTACATGTGCATGAACTGAACAGACCAGCAGTCTTAGACAGCCAAATAACCACTATGTATTAACACTGTAGTTTGTTCACTAATGTAGCATTGCCGTACAGCTAAATTAATAATTTCTGGAAGTGGGGAGGAGGAGAGGGACATAGGAAGAAGGATTTGAGGTAAATGTTTTCTCAGGTGAGACCCAATGGTGGGATTCAAAAATTTTTACTACCGGTTCTGTGGGTGTGGCTTGGTGGGCATGGTGTGGCTTCGTGGGCATGGCAGGGGAAACATACTGCAAAATCTCCACTCCCACTCCACTCCAGGGGGAAGGATACTATAAAATCCCCATTCCCTCCCCACCCCACTAACCTGCTTTCCAGTTCCGTTCTCCTGTGCAGGGCAACAAAAGAACACCCAGCCAATCAGCTGGGTCTTGGGAGGCAGAGAATATTTGGGGCGGGCCAGTCAGAGGTGGTTTTTGCCGGTTCTCCGAACTACTCAAAATTTCTGCTACTGGTTCTCCAAAACTGGTCAGAATCTGATGAATACCATCTCTGGTGAGACCTAGGAGGACCTTCATTATTTGATATATACTAGATATTTTCTCTGGTGGAATTTGGCCCTTGTACACTGGAGAATATCCTGAACCAGTTGTATTTAAGCCAAGACAGCACAATCATCTGTCATGGATGCTTTGATTTGGATTTCTTCACTGAGAAAAAAGTTGGATTTAAGGACCTAAATGTCTGGTGCTGTGCTATGTATAAATCTCCACCTGGTTGTTAGTTAGGGATTCTTAAAGGAACTTGCTCAAATAGGAAGGAAATAAATAAAATATTTGGAAACATTTAATACATTACAATATATTTTATTATAATTTAGTCCTATACTAGCCAGAGGCGAACAATGTTTTCTTCTCCTTGAACTCAATGGAATTATCAAAAGTTGCAAGAAAAAAAAAACAACCCATCAGAAAATCAGGAAGGATTTGTGATATAGCAATAGCCTGGTGGTAACAGGGCCAATCAAGAAGAGCCATTTGACCTTGACCTTAAAAAATAGCAGATTTAAACATTGCTATAGTATTTTTTTTCAGTTTTAGAAAGATTTAAATTCTATCTTTTCTCCTCCTGTTCAGCACCTTTATTTTAATGTGTCTTGATTTATTTTTATTACAGCTGGAGAACCTAAGATATGGGTAGTTATTACGGTTTGGTTTTAAGGCAATTTCTAAGAGGTCCTGCTTAGTAGCAAATCCCTCTATTATGCCTGATCTGAATTATTGTGCCCATCTCATTTCCTACTACTAAAGAATTCAGCAGTGGAATATCAGAATAATCCAAAACGATAGATTAAACAATGGCTCTTTTGGAGGACAAGCGAGGATGATATGGGAGACCATGCTATTTCCACAATCTAGGCATGCTAAGCTAGATTTTATCATTTATTTGCTATGGTGCCTTTACTGTTTTAACCTTACCTTATATTTCATTACTATAAACTATCAGAGCCTCCAGACTGGATTGCTTGATCAAACCCAGTAGAGAAATAAATTTAAAATAATCTGAAGATGCTTAAATTGCCGAAGGGCAACAAAGAAACTTCATAAGTCATAACACCTTTCAACCAAAAAATTGTTCCCATATAAAACTAAAGCCCCAAATCATTATTTAGAAAAAGACTGGCAGAAGGATCTAAACCCAGAAGACATGTCAAATCTAGAAAGCTGTCCAAAGATCTAACTCTCTTCCCTTAACAAGTTCAAAGTGATTGACCAGAATTTTCATCCTGCAAGTTAATGCCAGTGGGTTAGGTCCCACCATGAGAGAAACAAAAAAGCCCAGCTTTTCTGAGAAGGACATTTCTATGCTTAAGGGGATGTTAATGTTCTTTTTTTATCTTTTAAATTAAAAATAAACTTTTTCCTTATTTTTCAACTTAAAAATAAGCATTTAAAATGTGCATTTTGGTATCTTACCTTGTAGCCCTACTTGTGGCATGGATAGACGTGACTGGGCTACGTTGTCTTCTCTGCACATGGCCACCAGCCAAAGATCTTCATGCAGTGTACACCATGATATTTGTATGCAACATGAATTGTATGTAAAAGGAGAGGGAGTACCATTTACTTCAGCCCTCAAAATATATTGAATGACTCTTGGAAGCTCTTTTGGAGCTATTGCCTTTGGCTAAAGTGGAGTTAGTTGCAAGGGTCAGAGAGATCCCGAGCTTGTGTTATGGAGAGTCTGGCAACATTTTTAGCCAAGGGGTGGATGGATGTTGGGATATCTCAGGGCAATGACTGAGGGTCTGAGCTCTGGTTGGGCTTTATGAGTTTTATATGTTGGGGTTTTTTTATTGTTATAAGCCACCCAGAATTGTGTTTTAAGAGGGATGGCCTACAAATCTTTTTAAGAAGTGAATAAAATAAACCTTGTGGGTCTTTCACACCACAATTGTTAATAAGAAAGGCAAAAAAGTCTGGATAGTGGATGAGGCAGTACCTGGAAAAAGCAGAATAGCAGGGGAATATGCAGAGAAAATAACAAAATACAAAGATCTTCAAATAGAAGTAGAATGACTGTGGCAAAAGAAAGCAAAGATAGTACAAATATTAATAGATGCTTTCCCATTTCCAAAATATTTGGGGCATCACTTGAATGGCATTGACTCTAGAAAGAGTACAGAGAAAAGTCACAAAGATGATTAGGGGACTGGAGGCTTAAACATACAAAGAACAGTTGCTGGGACTGGGTATGTCTAGTTTGAGGAAAAGAAGGACTAGGGGAGACATGATAGCAGTGTTTCAATATCTGAGGGGCTGCCACAAAGAAGAGGGAATCAAGCTATTCTCCAAGGCACCTGAAGGCAGGACAAGAAGCAATGGATAGAAACTAATCAAAGAGAGCAGCAACCTGGAACTAAAGCAGAGATGGGCTTCACATAATTTAACAATTGGTTCGCCTAGTGCAGAACCGAAAATGTAAGCGCACACGTGGCTTCAAACACACAGCAATTTCATGCGCATGCACACACCTTCTTGGGCAGCCATGGTGAGTAGAGTGGGCGAGGGGTGAAAACCAGCTGGGCTGCGTGGGCAGGGAGAGCGAGCCAGAGAGTGAGATATATAAGACAGGATAGCACTGGGGCGGTTGGGCGGGCCCAGCCAGTGGTCGGAACTACCAGTACGGGTGAACCAGTCCGAACCAGCAGCAGCCCATCTCTGAACTAAGGAGGCATTTTCTGACAGAATAAATCAGTGGAATGACTTGTCTCCAGAAGTTGTGAGGACTCCAACACTTGAAGTTTTTAAGAAGAGTTTGGACAACCATTTCTCTGAAATGGTATAGGGTTTTCTGCCTGAGCAGCCGGTTGGACTAGATGATCTCCCAAGTGTCATCCAACTCTTTATTCTGTTATTCTGTTAAAATCATCATTAGCCATTGCAAAAGACAGCTGTATTTGGAACAGCTTGCATTCTGCAATAATACCTATAGCACCAACAAACAATAACATCTGCCTATTCCATGTCCTTTGGGAGGACTCAATAGGTAGGTAAAAATGCCAAATCCAGCCTAAACATCTGGGTGACCATCTGGCTGGAGAATTCTGGGAGTTGAAGTCCACTGGTTTTAAAGTTGAAAAGCTGGGGAAACTCAGAATTGAACCATAATGGATTGACTAAATTAGTCTACTCCCAAATATGTTCAAATTAAATTACTCCTTCTTACCAAGGAAAAGATTTTTTTTAAGTCACAATTCTCCTGAAGGCACAGTCTGGTTGGGCAAATGCAGAAGCTGGAATGGAGAAAGGTGCAGATGACAAAGAGCAGCTTGTCAGAAGTGCCAGCATGGAAAAACACTTTTTTTTTGCAATTCACAGGAAGCCTGTCAGAGTCCTATTAATAGTGATATTTACCTAGGGTTTATCCTCATCTCTGCTTCACACAAAGAGATTCCTATTTATGCTATTTATCTTTTTCTTACCCCTGTCCTCCCATAAAATAATCTCGGAAGCTGTTTATCTGCCTATAATGCAAAGCTAAGGTTCACCTGGGGATTGACACCACAGATGTGGCAAAATTCTGCTCTTCTGATACCTACAGACAATTCAAGAAGAGAAGTGGGCTTCCTCTTTCTCTCTTCCTCTCTCTTTTTTAATTAAAAAAAAGTGAACTGTTTCCCAGCCAGCAGTTCCTCGCAGCCATCTGCCAGAGTGCTTTATTTCTCAAAGCAAATAGCTTATTACCAACATGCACAAAAGGGAGTATATTTGAAGCAATTAAATAACAACCCAAAAATTATACAGCTGTGGGCTTCGAAATATGTTTAATTAAATGACTTTTTTTCTCCCCTCCTCCCATAAATGGGAAAATCTGGCTGGCAGGATATAATAATAAGCTAGTCTTGCAGTCATTTCTGAAAAGTTTGCAAGGGCTTTTATAAATCACTTTTTAAAGTGCCAGTTTTTTTATAAAGTGCATCTTTTGAAATGCATCAGACTGTGTACACAATACAGAAATGGGACATGGCTTTGGAGATAGTTTAAATTTATAATAAGAAGAATGAGAGCAGGTGATGGCTATTGGCACAAGAATTGTTCAGATATTGAGGAGCAATATCAGTTAACAATGGAATGCAAGTAAGGTAACATGAGGTTATTGTCAAGAAAATGAGTTAATTAAAGAAATCATTGGAAGGATTGGAAGAGAGGACAGAGTAATTATTATAATTAAGACTATTCAAGATGTAAAGAACAACAGTGCACAGCAACCAACTCTTTGTGATGGAAAAATTCACCTATGAACAGACCAACAATTGAAGCAGATATAACAATCATTTTATTAACGTTAGCAAATTGCAATGTAGCAAATCACCAGTTGCCTGCGGTTAAACAGTAAAGAGGAACAGAACTCTTATATAGGGTTATAGAGGTGGAAGATGGATAAACATACACATCTGACTATTAAAAAAAGAATTACCTTACAACTGTTAAGTAGTATACTGTAGATAGGGAGAAAGATGGATCAGAGTATCCCTGCATCTGGAAAGAGAATACTTTTTAATGCATGACAACTAGCCTTTGAAAGGTATGAATGCCATCCTGCTTTGAATAGGGGGAGTTGTAAACATACCCACATTGCAAATGTTGCCATTTTGGAAGGCATAACATAATCATTTTGCAGTATCCTTCCCCTGCCACGCCCACCAAGCCACACCACGCCCACCAAGCCACAGCCACAGAACTTGTAGTAAAAAAATTTGAATCTCATCACTGAGGCAGTCCCCCACAAATAACCTAGCTTCGGGACATGTAAACCTTTAAAGATAATAACATTGAATGGCATCTGGAAGAAAACTACCGTAGGAGCAACTGGGAGAAAGCTAGTACATGAAACGCAAGAGTTAGCAATTAAGGCTATTGTGGATGTATACACCCATTGTTACATTAAACAGACAAGCAAAGAACGATATATTCAAGAACCATAAATGTCCAGGTATGAACAAGTAGGAGGCATGTAGAACCATAAAATGTCCCTCCATACTTTTCTGCTTTGAAGGCCACGTGACTATGGTGCAATGAGAAAAACGAACATTGGATGGGGCTGGCACAAGCAGAAAGGGAAACCAGAGCAAAAAGTAAAAGGAAAGAGTCATTTTCTCTCTGATACTGTTATTTTCTCTCTCTGATTATCTCTTTTCTCTTCAATCTTACCAGAACTCTGAATTGTTTGTAAACAGCTTTAAAAATGTTGGTGACATCTTTGTGTAATTAGGCCAATACTCTCTTGAGAACCACAAATTTTCTACCCATGCTTTAAGTGGGTTATGCAAATCTCAGAGGCTACATTTTTCCTCTAATCACCCTAATTAAATGGAACTTTTTTATACAGAGGCGGTATCAGTTCCCCTTATTGGATTCAAAAAACAGGACTGTCAAATCTTCTTGTGAGGGATATTCTATCATAGGAGCAATAATAAACATCTAATTCTTCATGGAAAGAACTTGGATAAAAGAATCAATATAGATTAGAACATAGACTAATGGAGCTTTATAAGGTCAGGACTGTGATCTACAGGAATTAAAGATAACCTTTATAACAAGTGGTCATTTGATGTACAGTCCATTTTCTCAATCAGAATATATGCTGCAGGATTTCATTTAAATATACTTTGCTAACTGCGATATTATTTATAAACTCATAAGAATACCACCAAAGGCACCAGTAGTGATCCCAAGGCACTAGCCAAACAAATGTATTTTGAATCCAAAAATTATGATGTGCGTATATACCAATGATGTATAACAGGAGGGATAAGATATGAAGAAATACACGTTTTTAGTAATGTTTTTAATAACGAATCTCTAAGGCAGCATATTTTTCTCAGATTGTACACTGAACTTCATACAGGAGCAATCAAAGTGCTGAATCTGTAATTTCATAGAGAAAGGTTTGGTCATATTAAAGTAGCATATCTGAACAGGGTTTCTCAGTATACTATATTTGTTCAACAAGAGCACACAGCATGGAGCTCAACTCATTTCACTAGATTTAACAAAATCAAAAATTAAATCTGCCATTGAATTGGACTAGTTTATCAATAGAGAATCACAGAATGGGAAGATTAGAAGACATAATGGTGACTATCTAATTCAATCTTTTGCCCAGTGAAGGATGCCCTGACAGATGGCCATCTAGCCTCTAGCAAAGGGGAGTCCACTACTTCCCAAGGCAGTTTGTTCTATTGCTGAAAAGTCACTGCTATTCGGAAAAAAATCCTGATGTACAACCTAAATGTTTATTAACCTGTCTTCTGGAATAGTTCTGAATAATTCTGCCGTACATGACAGCTGTCATAGATTCAATTTGGAGATGATGACAGGCTCAGGAATGAGGTGACAGATTATTACATTATTACAAAACAAATTTCAAATAAAAGTTTCACACTTAACTCTAAGGTTCAAGCCATATTTGTTAGACAGATTCCTATATTACTTTTAAATTTATTTATCAGTATCTTAATGTCTTCCACTCTCCTCTGAGGGAGATGGATGGTTAAGAAGTGTGAAATATACATAAACAAATTACGACTTCTTAACCAGTTACCATATTCTGTTCTCTCTTCTACATTTCTGTAGTAATGTAGGTACAATTTCTTGTACTAGTTTCCCACACGCATCCCAAAGTCACTCACTGGGGAGAAAGTTATACCAACTGTTGGATTAAACAATGGGAGTTCTTTGTAATCCCTTTAATACTCTCTGGGGCAGCTGCAGACCATTCTGCTTCTTGAAGCTACCAGTGTCCTCGATCTTTAAGAAATGATGGTGATGGCTAGTGCCTGGGCCTTTCTATGCCCAATAATCCAGACCACCTTTAGATTCTAGCACCTCAGCCATTCAAACATGCCAGCACCATAGATGCTCAAGATACCATCACCTGGATTTCTCAGAAGAATTTTGCCAACATCTTCAGGGAAACTCCAATGCTGACACCCATTCTTGTTGCTGCTCTGCCACCACGTCTTCTCAGCCTTTTAAGTTTTTTCAACAAGTTCCATCTTCTTCCTCTATTATATATCCAATCTGCAAGAGTGACTGAAATGTGAAAGAGAAAGAGGACCATGGCATTCCATCTGCCATGCATCCTTCCATAATAGCTGTTCAGATACTTGGAGATAGCTATCATGTCTCCCCTCAGTCTTCTATTCTTCAAGCTAAACTTTCCATACAGCTCCAATCATTCCTCATGCATTTTTTTTTAATCATAGCTCCTTATTATTTTGGACATGCTCCAATTTGTTTAGGCACCTCCTAAACTGTGATATCCAGAATCGGAAGCAATATTCTAGGAGAGATCAGATCAAGAGGGAATAGAGAGGGACAATAATTTCTCTTCATCTTGACATAGAGTGTGAGAGTAGACATTGGAGCTAAATATTCACTAAACAGAAGGCAGAGATGATGCATAAGTAAATTTGTGTAAGCCTTGAATCTCATAATAATTCAGATCAGGAAAATGATGTTTAAAAATGGAGGTGACTGTAATTGGAATCATAGATTCTGCATTTAGTTACAATTGAAAATGAAATGAGGGAGTCACATGCAAGCAATCATATTTGGTTCTGCTCATTTATCGTGCTGTTTAGTTGTGATCCTGGTTAATCCAATAGCTTCCATATTCCTTTGTAAAAGTGCCTTTCTAACTTTCAGTTTGGACCTGTCTTCCTGTAATTTTATTCCTTGAAATAATGGATACAGCTCTTTACTTCTTCAAGTACCTGAAATACTTATCAAACGCACCTGAATTACTGCCAAACCTTCTTTGGTCATCTTTCATCATAGCTAAACAAATCCAGGGTTCCCTCAGCCTGCCCTTGTAAGATTTAAGGTCAGTTCCCTGATCATCCTCAGTGCCCTTCTTTGCACCTTTGCAATCTTGTCTGAATCTTTCTTAAAATGTGGGGTGCAGAACTGACCAACGGGTCAATGGGTAATAGATTAAAATGAATTTGGATAAATTTGGAAAGTATATTTGTCTTGCTATGGCCATTTGCTTTTTTAGCAGCCATGTTGCACAGCTAATTAGGTTCAGTTTGCAATACGCAGCTATTCTAAGATAATTTTCACACATTGTATTATCAAGTAGTTTCTGATTCTATATTTGTGCAATTGGTGTCTTTTTTTTAGTTGAGTTTATCTTGAGTTGACCTGATACATACAGTATTCTAATTTGAGTTTAAAGTTTTGTTTTGCTTATGTTTCAATCTGCCACCCATCCCTTGTTTCAAAAATCACTCCTTATTTAGGATTAAATTTTATTTTCAGATTAATAAAGAATGTTGTTTATGCCTCTGGGAGAGATGCCCCATAGGTGCAAACAGCTATTGTAATTTCACTTGTCCCTTTTTGGAAAAGCCCATTTTTAGATGCATGACTCATGAACAGCATCACTGAAATCAGTGAGATCATTTGACTGACAAAAACCTTTATTTCAACAGAAGTCCCATGGCCAACTTAGAATACTTTTTTTAATGTAGCTTAGAAATACTGTATACAAACTTATTAAATAAGTAATAAGTTCATATTTCCAAAAATGCTGTAAATCTATTATTATTCTAATAAAGTTTGATATATTAAGACATGTTATAGAGTATTGTATTAGTTTTACAATGAGTAGGATTCTCTATTTTGGAGCTCTTCAGGTGATATAACTATTTATGGTCAACATAATTCTCACTCTATTTTTATATAAATTTTAATAGTATATTTGAAGGTTCCTGGAGGGAAATTGCTCCTTTTTTCCTTATCTCCTCTCATTCTTTCCAAAAAGAAGTATTTGCCTAATGTAATGAATTATGATTCTTATCCCCAGCTAGCCTGTTGCAGTTCCTGCCCTATTGAACAGCATCTCTCCCTGAGATTCAAGCAGCCCCATCCATTAGCCTTCCATAAGGTACTTAAAACCTGGCAGTTTCTCCATCTATTCAGGTTTGGATGTTAACAAGCTCTGCTAATTGGCTGGTATTCTTTTGTAGTAGATTGGGAATGGATGTTCTTGAGCTTAGCTATGTGGGTTGGTTGATCAGTTTATTGTTGCTTGGTTTAAACCTTTTTTTATGTAACCCAGAGTGGTGAGTGATATTTGAGGTGGGTGGCCAACTTTCCGAAATAAATAAATCTCGCTAGACTTTTCTAGTCCCCAAATCTAAAGGACGTTAGACTAGATGAGGCCAAGTACTCATCACAACTTTATCAAAGATGTTTGAGAGTCAGTAGTTGTATTTGAAATTTTGAAAACAAACCAGTCATTCCCCCTGTTCTTCTGGCTGTTACAGCAGATATGGTAACTCACAGAGGATATGGTAATTCACAAAACCCAAACATATCAGAAGGCAAACAAATGAAGTTGGCCCCTACTAGACACCCCCAAACTGCTATTTCTTTTTCCTTTTCTTCTGAACAGGTTGACAGACTTCCAGACAATGTCCAAAACTGCTGTTACCCATCCTTTTTATTTCCTATGAATGCCCCTGGGATCCTTCTACAAGCAAAGTAGCATGAATTCTGCCACAGCGCTTATGGCATTCCTTCCCCCTTCGTGTTGTGCGACTCTGGAGTCCATCATGTCAACACTAACTTCTGTCTCTAATGTTTCCACCTCCGAGGGGCTGCTATAAATCCCTGGCTTCCATGAATTGTGAAGCACTTCTCAGCAAGAGCTTAGTCAAAACAGATGCTCTAACAGCTGTGTCAGCAGATCAGAATAGGAAGCCCAGAAGTCAACTGCCATATATATGTCTCTACTTTGCATGGTGAATGTCTTAATGATTAATGTTAGGCTGTGTATCTACATATTTCCTAACTATTGTAGCTGCTGTGCTGGTTTGGCATCCATGTGTAATTCTTCTACACAGCCTTCCTCAATGTGGTGTTCTCCAGAAGTGGCAGGAATTGCCATTTATAGTAGCAAAGAATCAGATTAAAGTGCCACCTCAGCTTTCCTTCTTTTTTGACATCTCTCCTGGCCGTGCATACCTTTGCTCAATAGGCATGATGGCTTTCCTGGTTTTTTGTTTTGTTTTTTAACATGGTATACTACCCAACCTGATTGAAAAAACTTCACTTGATGACTTCACTGAAATCAGTTTCAGCCTCTTTTTATTTCTCTTATCCTTGTGTTCAACCTAAAAATGGGAGTCCTATTTTCTTTCTAGAAGCTTTTAAACATTATTTGATATTCAAAAAGACCAGTTCAATCTAATTTACACAAAAGAATGTAGAGAAAATGGCTCACGTCAGGAATGTTGACTTGACAAGAGTCATATATGGACTTACACAGAAACTATACATGCATGCATATATACACTATACAGTATATAAAAACATACATATATAAAGATATATAGAGAGAGGGATAGCAACAGTGGTGAGATTCAAATATTTTTGCCACCACTTCGGTGGGCGTGGCTTGGTAGGCGTGCTTTGTGCATGTGCACCCACTTTGCATGCATGCGCACACCAAACAGGCACTTTGCGCAGGTGCAGAGGCATTTGCGCAGGCACAGAGGTGTTCTAACTCACCTCCTAGCCTGCATGATCCCTGTCACTTGAGCAGCTGCCGCGCGGCACTATTCTGTGCAGTGCAAAGCAGCTGCACTTCAAATTCAGCAGATAAAAGTGAGTATGGGAGCCTGGGCGGGTGGGTGCGCCCAACACCAGAGCCGTGGAGAGAACCAGTTCGGTCTCCACTGCTCATCACTGCTACCAGCTCACCAGAACCGGGCCAAACCACCACTGGATAGCAACTACAATGGCATTACGGACATGGGTGGGAGGCCTTTACATTGTTCCCAGTTTGGATTTGTTTTGAACCCTGCTTGGTCTCATTCTAATTTCCTCTGCTTGGAAAGATCTTCTCATTTCCACTTTTACCACCTAAATAATCTGTATTTCCAACCAAATACATGAATGAATGAACCTTTCAGTGAACAGCTGTGTTTAGCTCAACATTAGATCACTGGCAAAACAAAACATTTATTTAAATTGTTGCTAATTCAAAAGCTAATCTCTCCTTTATCCTACTACTGTTTTGAGTTTGCAGTTTGTAATGAGGAATATTATGAGAGGTCTTATGAATATACAAATAAACTATATTTATTGGGTCACTCCTTCCACTTTCCTGTTAATATTGTTGAAGAACTCTAAAAGTTATGCTCAAAGACAATTCTTGCTGCTATATAGCATGATTTATATATTTCCTTTACTTGAATATTGCCTCATCATGGCAGGGGTTATTCCTGAGAGGAATCAGTGAGAATGCCAGGAATATACACCAAAACTTTATTATCCCAGTAATGTCACCTCATGAAGTTCATCCCTGCAACCCAACTAAAGCAAACAAATATCTATATTGGGCAGCAATGAGACAGGAAGATGCTGGAGATGATTTAAATGATAACAGCAAAGGGTTCATTTCATATTGCATGGAAAAAGGCAGAGGTAAACCAAAAATGCATAAGAGCCATAGTGGTGCAGTGGTTAGAATGCAGCTATTTTTGCTGATTGCCAGCTGCCAGCAGTTTGGCAGTTCGATTCTCACCAGCTCAAGGTTGACTCAGCCTTCCATCCTTCTGAGGTCAGTAAAATGAGGACTCAGATTGTTGGGAGAAATATGTGACACTGTAAACCGCTTAGAGAGGGCTCTAAAGCACTGTGAAGCAATAAGTAAGTCTAAGTGCTATTGCTATTATATCATGTATTTTTTACCAAGAAAAACCACCTGTCTAGACAAGGTAAAGTGATTAATAAAAATCTTAGGAAGAACACAGCAACATATGTATAGCTGTGGAATCTCTTTAAGAAAACAGGAATCCCAGAAGATCTCATTGCTCCCTTAACAAACCTTTTATAAGGAGCCATGGGGATGACCTTGGAAAAAGTATTCAGATATCATTACTACATCAATAGATCTGAAAACTTGTTTTAAGCCCAAGAAACAGGGAAAATATTAGAAAGAGACTCAGACTGGCTCCTCTCTAACTCCCTGGGATATAAGAAAAATGGTATGGAAAATGATGACAGGCTTACAAGAATCTATTACAATGTGGTTGTAGTCTTTTTTTGGGTCAACCCTAAATGGTTGATACCAGAGGTGGTATTCAGCAGGTTCTGACCAGTACTGGAGAACTGGTAGTGGAAATTTTGAGCAGTTCGGAGAACCGGCAAATACCACCTCTGACTAGCCCTCCCCCCATCTATTCTCTGCCTCCCAAGTCCCAGCTGATTGGCTGGGTCTTCTTTTGTTGCCCTGAACAGGAGAATGGAGCTGGAAAGCAGGTTAGTGAGGTGGGGAGGGAATGGGATTTTGCAGTATCTGTCCCCTGCCATGCCCACCAAACCACACCACATCCACAAAGCCCCACCCACAGAACCGGTAGTAGATTTTTTTGAATCCCACCACCGCTTGATACCTATTCAGAGAATGGGAAGCCACAGTCCAGACAGAACAAGGACAAACCAATGGGTTCCGGGCTGGCAAAATGGTGAGGCAAGGCCTCACCCTTTTTTATTCCTTATTTATTCAGCCTATATGCTGAACCTATATTGAAAGAAATTAAATTGAAAGAAGATGAGCATGTTTTTACAAATGGAAGAAAAACATAAATAACCTTTACTATCGATGATGCTACTCAGGTAGTTGACAATGCAAATTATTTAAAAGCTCTAGTAATGAAAATCAAAGCTCACAATAAAAAAATAGAGGCTAAGATTAAATATAAAAAGAATATAAAAATAACAGTTACAGCCACCTGCTTTAGAACTGACAGTGAAGCTATTTAAGTGGTAGATAACTTCTGCCTTTTAAGATTGATTGTCAACAGTAAATATCCATTGTAGACTAGCACTTGGTACATGAGCAATAAAAGTCTTGGAAAGGAAACTCAGATGCTGTAAAGTGTACATACCTACAAAATCAGAATTGTTCAAGGAATGGTTTTCCCTATGATAGTGTATGGAAGTGAAAGTTGGACTTCAGAGAAGCCAGATAGAGAAAGTATTCACACTTTTGAACTATGATGTTGGGAAGACACCTGCCAACATCATAGAAACACAAGAAAATGAAAAATGGATCATAGAACAAATCAACCCAGATTTGTTACTCAAGGTACAAATGCCTGTGCTCAAATTTTCATATTTTGTGCCCATTATGTGAAAATTCAGCTCCCATGAAAAGTCGATATTGTTGAGAAAAGTGAAAGGCGAAAGGATAACCAGCAGTAAGGTGGATGGAGTTCATTACAGAGGAGATGGGTACATAGAGTGGCCAGGCTGAGCATAGACCAATGCTATCCATGTGGTCATTAAGAGCCAACACTGATACAATATGATGGTGTCTTATAATCAATCATACATTTCATAGACATGCAACAATAATGTATATTAATATGTCAACTAAATTAGAATGAAGTATTCTGTAATATGTATTAGCATAATGTAATGAAAAGGAAGAGGACCAAGTTCTAACACATATGGATCTCATTGATAAAGTAGGGCTAATTGAAATCTCTCAACCTCACAAACCCCAGGTGCTGTTTTGAAGATAAAAATGAGCAGTGAACCCCAGACCAGATCAGTGATGCTCTCGGTGATGTCCCGGTGCCTGGAGGCAGTGCAGGCCTGGATGGGGAGTAACAGACTCAGGCTCAACCCGGCCAAGACTGAGTGGCTGTTCTTACCGACATCTCGGTGTTCAGTGGATGTGCCATCTTTGGTCATGGGGGGGAGGTGTTACCCCCCGTGGATAGGGCGAGGAATCTGGGCGTCCTCCTGGATGCACAGCTCAATCTGGAGGAGCAAGTGGGAGCTGTGGCCAGGGGGGCTTTTGCCCAGGTTCGGCTGGTTCGCCAGCTCCATCCTTACCTGAACCGAGATGCCCTTCGAACAGTCACTCATGCGCTCGTCACTTCCAGAATCGACTACTGCAATGCTCTCTACATGGGGCTACCCTTGCAGATTACTTGGAGGTTGCAGCTGGTGCAGAATGCGGTCGCGCGGGCTGTGATGGGGGTATCCCGATACTCCCATGTTACACCCCTCCTGCGCAACTTGCATTGGTTGCCGGTTGCCTTCCAGGTTTCCTTCAAGGTGTTGGTAACAACTTATAAAGCCCTAAATGGCTTGGGTCCAGGATATTTGCGGGAACGCCTTCTGCCTGCATCACATTCCGATTGCCCCGTGCGCTCCCACAGGAGGGGCCTCCTGGGAATACCGTCGGTCAGGCACTGTCAGCTGGCGGTTCCCAGGGCTAGGGCCTTTTCTGTGGGAGCGCCCGCCCTATGGAATCAGCTTCCTGTGGATCTTCGTTTGGCCCCGGATCTCCGCTCCTTTTGCCGAGACCTGAAGACCTGGCTGTTTCAGCAAGCCGGCCTGGATTGACCATGGGGGGCGGGTGGTTTTATATTATTGTTATAATTGTAATTTTAATTGTTTTTAACGTAGCTTTGTAATTTAGACTTGTCTTGTTTAATATCTTTTTATTGTATATATGGGTCTTTTTATATGTTCGCCGCCCCAAGTCCCTCCGGAGAAGGGCAGCATACAAGTCTAATAAAATAATAAATAAATAATAATAATAATATGGCCAAAGAAAGGGTGGGATTTAAATGTAATAAATAAATTTTGAAAACCAAAAAGTTGAAGTCATTCTCCAAGCCATTTCAGAATTTTAAATATGTAGGACTCAGGTTCTCTGGTTAGAACTGTTAAACTAAATAGTTGCTGATATTTCCCACTGAACTGGGATTCTGATAAAGCCCACCCTGATTTTTTTCATAGTGGGTGACTCCCTCTAAACCAGGGGTCTCCAAACTTGGCAACTTTAAGACTTGTGGACTTCAACTCCTATGCTGGCTGGAGAATTCTGGGAGTTGAAGTCCACAAGTCTTAAAGTTGCCAAGTTTGGGGCTCTCTGCTCTAAACAGAATCTGGGTCAGGTATGGGCAATTATGGCCATTTCATGATCATGGACTTCATCTCCCAGAATTCCTGAGCCAGCTACAGGTTGTAAAGTTGCCATAGTTGCCCACCCCTGATCTTAGCCATAACCAAGAATTTATCTGAAGAGAAATATTTCCAGATTTGGAATTCAGCAGCTTCAAAGAAGCTCCATAGAGTTCAGGATTATATTGGATGAGTTGACTTCTAGAACTAGAATAGAAGTAAGATAATTTTCTAGTCTTTTTTTTTTCTTGAGATCGAGACTTTCTGAATGCAAAATGTATGTTCTATCACTGAAGTATAGTCCAAAGAGCTTCTGAAATTATTCCAGGTCCATTTTAGAAACTCAGAAGTAAGCAAAGATGCAATCTATTGGCCAAATCACCAAATCCCTCATATATACCAGTAATGACACTTGAACTCTCTGTGCCTTCTGTATAAGAAGGTTCTTGTAATAGAAGGTCGCAAGAGTTTGACACTGTAATAACCTTTCACTAAGACAATTCTGCAGCTGGGAAATTTAATAAGTTTTTGAGAGGATTCTGCCTTTAAATATACCTCGGACATTTCAGTTGACATAAAGTGGAGCAGCTCATGCATGGATGGTAAATGCCGTGAACGTACATATTGTATCTGTGCTATGAGCTCTACATGGGTTGCCAGAAGGATTCCAACTACAATTTAAAATGTTGATTTTAATATAGCAAGCCCTGTATGGCCTAGAACAGTGGTTTTCAAACTTAGCAATGCAAAGATGTGTGAACTCAGCCAACGTTTTAAGTTTGCCAAGTTTGAAAATCTCTGGCTTACAGCCCTGGCACATTCAGAGGTATATTATCACCACCATCTACAACTAGAACTGATCGGTCCAATAAACAAAAAAAAACATGTTGGTAATCTGAAGGGCCAACCAAGACTGGGAGGAAATCCTTTTCATTATCACCCTGGTGAAATAATTTAATGTTGGACATTCCAGCAGTAGGTTAAAATAGAGCTCTTTTTAATTAGCTAAGATAGCACCTTTGGAATTATATGTTCCAGATAATTGTGAATATTCTTCTTATAGCTGTATGAATGAAGATTAGCAACCAAAGGCCTTCAGAAACAGATGGCATACAAATGAAGAAAATATATTAATATTATATTGTACTCTGGGTTTGTTTATTTATTGTAAACCACTGATAGTTACGTGAGTGCAGCAGTATGAAAATCAAATAATATCCCGATATTGCAAGTTTCTGCCAGTTCAATAAGAGGGTAACTCTATTAAATTTCTGCTGAAAAACAATCATTTTCTGATTACTAAGCTCTAGCAAGCCCTAATGAATTCTGTACAATGGATGTATAGTTTTCCCTTTATGGAAAAGAATAACTGCTAAGCAGTATAACTAAAAACATGTTTAACTTTATTAAACTGATTTCATTTATACCCTTGAATCATTTTTCCAATCGGAATATGTTACTTTGGGTCATTACACATCTATACAAACATCTCACCAACATTCTGAGGACTGATTTGGAGTAAACATTCTGTATATTTAAGGCACATTTTATATGGGATATTCAACTCATATCAAATTATATTGAAGCTCATGGGATATGACAAATAAAACATATAATGTAATTGCATCCAAAAGTATAATCCTTAAGATACATTATTGATTTAAGTTATTCAGATAAGGGCATCAAAACATTGAAATGGAAACCAGTACAAATTTTATATACATTGCCTTTACTTTAGTTTCTGTGTACGTGTGTGTGTGCATGTGTTTGTGTGTGTGTGTGTGTGTGAATGCTAGTGCAAAAGAGTTGTGACATTATAATTCATTATCATTTCAATCCAATCCAACACTCATAAAGTGCAATCTTGTTCCTGATTTTAATAACAGAGCCAACCTAATTCAAGAATATATTGGGAACTTCTGTTCAAATCTGGTTCCATAGAATCTACATTCTGAGCTGTCAATGGGAAGAAAACAACTGCAGTTTGTCTGGAAGAAGAAAAACAAGTATTGGGTAAAAGAAAAGAAAAGTGTTCTTCTGACTGCATTTATAGTTCAGGCGTTTATACTGATTGCATCAGAGTAGCCCTTACATTTTTTGAGGGGTTCCCATTTTCCTTTTGGTTATAAACAAAACATTATAGACACTTAGAGCAAAGTTGTTTTCTAGAAACACTGACTTTGCAAACTAAAACTTAATGAAAGGGGCAATGCAGTTTCAGTGTTATTTCTGTAGATAGCTGTGAACTTCCAGGTTTCAGAAGAGATTAAATAAAGCAGAAAAGATAGTGAGCAAACAGAATGCTGAGAAGAAAAAAATGGCTTACTACATTCAGTGTGTACTGTCCAGATATTTTAAGGTGCCAAAGAACATTTACCATTAGTTTTCATCTCTCTCAGGTTTCCATTAAATCTTTTAAATTTTTTTTAAAGCAACTGAGTGCCCAAATTAATTCCAAAGTATTTCCTTTGTAGTAATTAAGGATCTTAACTAAGGATGTCATCAAATTCCAGGAAAGAGTTCCAGTTTATAACTGTCACTAGGCTATGTGGGAATTATAGTTCAAGGTCCTTTTGATTAATTGCACTAAGAAGCATTAGAAATACAAATCCCATTCATCACAGGATAGAGAAATATTCATAACTTCCTGGAATGTTCCTGATCTTAAGAATGAGATTCCTACACAAAAAAATAGAAGAAACACCTACCTCTAGTTTTAAAACAGGCTGTGATAGCTCATCTATCGGCACTTAGAAAGCCATTTGGGGAAATAAATTGTATTTGCTCATCCCCTGGACTTTCTAGTCACCACTGAAATGTTCAAACATACAGTTGTAGCACTGTGGTGATTAAGAGAAGGACGGATGAACTGCGAGGATGAGAAGTCCTATCGCTGTGGAAAATATGGATTTTCTTGGAATCTGGGTGGAGTGCTCTGGCATCTTCCAATGCCTTCTGTGATGCTTGAATAAAGTTAACATCTCCTGAAGTCATCACATCAAAGACACATGACTGGAAGTAGACGTCTTCAACTGGTAGCTTCTCCTTACATAGCAGATGAGCTTTCTTTCTGGTCAGGCTACCTTTTGGATGACAGCAGTTATGTATAGAGATGCGCTGGCTGAGAAAGCATCCTGTCATACACAGCTGGAGATCCTGTTCATCTGTGAAGGAGACTGCTATCTCCTTAGCTATCCGGATGGAGAAGGACAGGTGCTTCCCTACCTGGCGCACAACAATGGTGGTACCAATGTATGTGGCTTGGATTGTTATGTGCTGCCCAGGTATATGTTCATGAATGGTTAAGCTATTCCCTCCAGGTTTCTCACCACCATTCACTGAACCATCTGCGAATGCTACTGGCAGGTTGTCCATTTCTGCCTGGTAGACTTTCTCTTCAATGCACTCTTTCATGTTTTTAAATATAATGGTAAGCTGCAAAGGAATAATAGCTTTAAAACACAAGGGATAGTTCAGATAGCTAACTTCTCTAAGAGCCATTCAATGACCAATTCATATATTACCATCCAAAGGGAACACACATCAAGTTAAAATCTGTTACCCTTATTTAGAGGAAAAGCAAACACTATTCATCAGATAGGAGTGAAGTCTAAAATTAACTAAGATGCTTTATCTTATGTAACTGAAGAAAAAGGGGTAATACAAACACACATCACCCCTTATCAGGAGACCTGATAAACTTAACTGCCATGCTCTACCCAAAACCACAACTTTGCCTGAGAATCTACAGTGCTGTATTCTATACTACAGAAGAGAGACAAATTAGGGGGTCTCCAACAACAGAAGGACCCTCCCCCAAATACAAAAGTGTTCCAGTTTACTTATGACAGAACATACTGTAATTCAGATCTGAAAAAAGCAGAAAGCATACTGATTCTTGTGGGATTTCTGGAAAAACAAAGGAGCATAAGAAGATAAACTGCTTCTTCTATTATGTGTTGATACTAACCTGCTTCTGGGCATGTTCCTTCGCCAACTATAGTAAAGTACATTGGCTCTTCAGAGCAAATTGGTTCAGATATCAGGAAGTATTGACTGGTCTGGGGAATCTCCAAGCTTTCAGCCAGAGATGTGATAGTCCTAGCTACTTAACTAAAGGTGACTGAACCAGTTTAGGAATAATGACAACTTCTTTGATCCAATTAGACCACTGGAAGCTCCAATAATGTTAGATCCTTGCAAATGCTGGGAATTATATCAGAAATCCTGCTTCAGTGATAGGAGCAGCAATATTCACATCAGTTATTCACCCACTACTTAGGTTCAATTTCCTGTTTGGAGAGGGCAAAGAATGCTTTCCAATCTCTTAGGAAAAGCACCAGATGAGAAAAGTCTCAAACACATTCCTGAATTATCAGAGGAAACCAAGGAAAACTTTGATAAGATATTGGCTGGGATCAGATACAGGTAATTGACTTACTAACACAGTTGAGCACAACATTTCAATTGCTAAACAAGACAGTTGTTAAGTGACCTTTGCCCCATTTTACAACCTTTCTTAAGTGAATTAAGTTACTAACAAGGTTGTTAAGTGAATCAGGCTTCCCTACTGATTTTGCTTGTCAGAAAATCACAAGAGTTTATCACATGATTTCAGAACACTGCAACTGTCATAAATATGGGTCAGTTGCCAAGCCTCTGAATTTTGATCATGTGATCATGGGGGATGCTGCAATGGTTGTAAGTGTGAAAAATGGTCATAAGTTACTTTTTTCAGTGCCATTGTAACTTCGAACAGTCACTAAATGAACTGTTATAAGACAAGGATTACCTGCATTGCATTAAACCATACTCTGTTTGATTTTGACAGCATGTTATATAATCCAGTTGCTAAAATTTCCACCCTCCAAAATTAAAAAGAAAAAAATCACATCACATCAGCAAAATCAGCTATTTTGCCAGCATTTTTCTCAGGCTGTTGGGAATTCTCAAATGGGATGCTGGGGAATACACTCACCCTATTGGTTGCCCAACCTCAATATGAAAGAGTTTAATTCTACCTTGCTGATTCCAGTGACATTTGATCCTTTAATGATAGGATAACTAGTGGCTTGCACAAACAAATTATTGTTGTCCAGAAGTGGCCATGAGCCTTCAACTCGGCAAGTGTAGAACTCATCACTGACGGTCCGGACATGAGGATCCCCAAAGACAGCGCAATACTGGTATGTGGGGGACTGGCCATGCTTGTGGATAAAACTCTTCTCATAGTCACAGGTGTCTGTGGATGGGAAATCATGTTTGTTGGGTGCCAATGCTGGAGGTCTGGGCACTGCTGTTGGCTGTTCCTTGGAACAGTTGTTCTGAATTATGAGGTCTTCAATGACATAAACAGCTGTGTGATATGCCAAGTCCCCACGACAAGTGCGGGCTGTCCTTCGGGTGCAGCTGGAGTAGGCAGTCAAGGCATTACAGTAGGCAGTATTCCTTTTAAAGTTACGCATGTTTGCTGTGGCATCTATAAATTCAGAATTACAGCGTGAAATCTTGCATTGGGAGTCAACTGTACCAAGGGAAATTTTAAAAAACCATTAGAAATAAGACCATACATTTATCCTTCAACATCCTTTGCAAAACTGCAAGAAAACTCCCCCATAATGCTTGACTCATCATCTAGCAATTTCATAAGTAAAACCTGGTCATCTGGCCCCAAAGTTTCCAACTCTTTTAAAATGTCCACTGGAATTGGGCAGCCAATAAATTTAAATAAACAATAAAGATCTAAATAACATGGGTTCTGAATATAATAGAGAATGCCTCCTGCATAAATTCTTCAAGTCAGAAAGAAGTAACTCACTCTATGTCCACTCTTCATTGCGGTCTATTTTTCTGGAACTTTTCTGTGCTTCCCCACATCCATCCCTGGATATTTCTGCTGGAGATCACAGGATATTCCCCTCCCCCCATTTTTTTTAGCAAGAAAGCTATTGGAGAACATCCCAGTTGGGAGGACAGAATCAAACAAGGAATTAGCATGCACTCATTACATAAACACAAGAGGGCAAGGTCTGACACATCCCACTACCCTATGCCTTTCAGCCTAGTTTTTCCCAGGCAAAATCACCAGTGTGCGAAGATGCCTGTAAAATAGATATAGAAGAATAAAGTAGCTAGTTTGACTTCTACATGTGTGGGTCTGATTGTTCATGTCTGACAAAAGCATTTCTACATATGAGAGGCCTTCTCCAAGTTGGTTCTCTTCAGACATAATGACTCCAATTCCCATAAATCTCCACTCACTATAGCCAAACTGGCTGGAAAGTTGTAAGTACAGCCATCCAATTAAGAAGACATCCACACAGGGACAGGAATATAAGGACTATTCTAGACTATTGGTGTATCAGAATGGCCTCTTCTAGATAATGATATTTTATAGCATTTTTATAACGAATTTTCCAGAAGATCAGAAATGGAAGGAGGCTCTTGTAAAAAAAACAAGGCAAGGCACTCATAAACCCAAATGCTTCAAACAAAACCAAAAACAAGACTTATTTGTAAAGTACCTTTAGACTTATTTGTAAAGAACTTCCTTTGACTATTACAGCAGCAAATTGGTGGTACAATCTCTATTTTGAGACAAAAATGCATGAAAACTGTAGCTTCAAGCTGTATCCCACCCCCCAAAAAACAAAGAAAAAATCCAGCCCGCATTTTTCATGGGTGCTTTGCTTGATTCAAATAAAGGTTGTCCAGGAACAGAGGCAACAGAGTCTCAGTAGGACTGTCAATGAGAACAACAAATGTTAAGCTAATATGTTTTTTTTTTGCTGAGTGAAGTTTGGATGGAGAACACTTTAACTCAACAGTAGAGAAAGACTCTAATTTAGAACTAACACCCCCCCAAAAAAATAATTGAGAAGCAAATATCTTACCATGTTTATATAATAGGAGGAGGACCAGCACTTTAATGAAGAAGCTTGGATTCATTGAGTAAAGCAGATTCATGCAGCAGGCTGATAGCCTTCTTTTGAACCATTCAGTCATTTTGGAAGTTGATTATTCAAGTCTCTCCTCACTTTTTCTTTCTACTGGTTTGCTGTAAATAAAAATGAAGACTGAAATAAATCTTGTTGGTGTTCTCCAGCTTTATACCACACAATCTGGCCTCCTGGAACATTGTTGTCCTCTGTTTTTTAATTTGTAGCTCTTATTTTGAATTCTGTTAGGGAGAAAAAAATTGTGACAATGAAATTATTCTTTTTTTTTGGTATTCCTATCATCACAATGCACTGAGGCCATCATACTTCTACCAAGGCAATTCTTACCTGAAGTATTTGGAAGGCACAGTTACCTAAGGTTTCCTTTTCAGACCAGTGACTAGCTTAGAAATCTCAGCTTCACAGTTTAGTGAAGTATTTCAGATTCTTTTCATAATCTTGGCAGCCCTCTCTGGTGACTTGAAATGTGCTCCAATATGAAAAGTCATTTGCAACATGCCATTCCTTTTGAGGGCTTCACTTTTCAGCCAAGATAGAAGATTGACTTAAACAAAACAAGGTAGAGGAAGATATATTCTTCCCCTTTTATCCACGCCCAATGTCAATCAAAGAACATGGAAGATTTCAGGCTGGCAAACCACCATCAAAACTGTGAACAATCATTCTCGATGACTTTGTCCACCATTTTGGTGGACCAGCTAATTGCAGGTATATTTTGCCTTACTCTCTGATGAGCTTCCATTGGTCCCTTGTTCAAGAGCAATCAAGAAGAATCTTCTTTCACTGTCCAGTAAACTGTTTCCTCCATTCCTACTGACCAGGGCGGATTTTACAAGGACTTTGTGACAATCTACACATCCCAATCACATTTGTGTGCTACTGTGCTACTTTCACTAAAGTCAATAAATATGACAGAGACTTTGCCCCTGTTTCCAAACTTGGTTTGGATGGTTAATGATTAACCAGTTGATACAGTATCTGCATACAATATCCCTATAACAAGATGACAGAACCCAAAAATATTTAACATTTCACAATAGGTAGCAAGTTTCAGAGAAAGACCCTTGAGTCACCATTGAATCACTGAACTAATCCCTCCCATAAGAGGCCCTAGAGCTGGCTTGTGTATCTCAGTTTGCAGCATCAATTCAAACAGGAACAAGAATTCATTCCTCATCAGTTCAATTCATTCCTAATCAGTCCAGTTAATGATCTAGGGACTAGGGATGTAATCATAACATTCTAAGTTTGTTTAAGGTGGGTTACCTAAGAACTGTGACTTAGTTGTAAAAATCCATCCCATTTGGTTAGCTTACCATTCAACATATTGCATAAACTCTGATAAATGGGTTAATTCAGTGATTAACTTCAGCAAGGTTGCTGAATTAACCCACTTTGAGTTTATACAATATATTGAATGATAAGATAATCAAATGGAATGGGTTTGCATAACAGAGACTTGTAGTTGTGTGGAGGAAAAAAAGTATGGAATAGATAGTGCTATGTACACTACCCTAAGTATCTGGAAGAAAGGCAGACTAGAAATATAATAATCATTTTATCCACCTTTGCTCTTAAAGAGAAAATCATCAAGTTCTACAAGTACTTTTAAGACTTACAACATGTAGTTGAAAAGAGATAGTACAATCCACAGCTCTTGGGTCACCTTTTTCATGTTTCTCAGATCTTCTTCCTCATTGTTATGACTCCTAAAATTAACAGCTTGGTTTTATGTTATCTTGAAAAAGGAAACATGTGAGAACTATTAATGCAAATCCTAAAATAGGAATAACACAGTTTAAAGGAAAACACCATCAATTCCATCCCAAATCCTGCCTTATCCAGATAAGGTCATGCCTACCTTGTGGCTCTCAATCCTCCCAATATTCCATGTGGCCATTGGCTACCAAATGGTTGTCAAACCTGAATTACATGAATCAGACCATTATTGTTTATTCAACAAAGGAACATTTTAGCACAACCTGAGCTCAGCTTTTCAGAGGTGTCCACTGAGCAGGTATAATACTGGTTCACATAATTAAATACGTTTTATTTATCTTCAAAGGATTCTGAAAGAAGCAGATTATCTGAACCCATTACAGTCAGGTTTCAGTCCAGGAGACATCATTGACTGCAGTGAAGCAGTCTGTCCTGGTGGGACCTTGGAAGTACTCCTCTCTTTTATGGCAATGGCCTTATAGAACAGCCTTCCCCAAGTGATACACATGGCCCCAAACTCTGCTGGCCTTCAGGAACACAGTGAGAACTGGTTTTTCCTCCAGGTTCTGGGGCTAGGATGCTGATAAACCCACTAGGTCAGGGGTGTCAAACTCACAGCCCACAGGCCAAATGCATCACATGCTAGTCATGCCCATACCCAGGGGTGGGATTCTACTGGTTCTGTCCGGCTCTGTAGAACTGGTAGCTCTGAAGAGCAGCACACATAGAACTGGTTCTGTGTCTGCTGCTGTTTTGGCTCACCCACCTGCCTGGGCTCCTACCTGACTTTTACTTTCTGCTTTTTCAACCTCAGCTGCCATGTGAGGCACAGCTGCGGTTGAAAAAGCAGGAAAAAAGTGCTTTTTCAAACTCTGCTTCCCTGCAGGCAGGGAATGCTCAGCTGTCCAGGCAGAAAGCTGACGAAGATTTACACACGCGCGCAATGTGCAGGGAAGCACATTGTAAATCACTGAACTGGTAGTTAACCCTGTCGGATCTCACCCCTGCCCATATCCGGTTTAGCAAAGTGGGGGAAAGTCACAATATGTCACATGACGATGATGTGACAACACGAGTTTGACACCCCTGCACTAGGTTTAGGAATCAGCAAAGGTGCAGCAATTTAAGCTGATATGTTCTGCTGACTGGAGATGGGTTGACAGCAATTCAGTTGAGCAATAGGGAAGAGCTCCAAGTCACCCATTCAAAAATGGGTTTCCCCACATACCTGAAATGGCTCTTAAATCAGATTAAATTAAATAGAGACACAATAAACTTAATCTGCAGAAACTGGTTTAGCAGAAAAAGAACCTAAGGAAGGGACAACAATATCTATTGAAAAAACATAATGCTGAATATGATAAATTAGGTCTTGAAATCAGGATTGACATTGAACTGTTTTAATTCTCATTTGTTCTAAAAGGCAAGTTTGGCTAATGTGGTATGAGGCAAGGAGAAAATGTAGTGGTAGATCAGGTGTTAGTTTCAGCAGCATGTAAAAATATAGTGGTTTAGCTTTAGCTATCCCAATCCTAATTCAACAACTTTGACAATGTTATAAGTGTAAGGAAATGTTCAGAGATCATAGGTCTAAGCCTATGACTTTTGACCATTTTAGGTCTAAAAAAATGTTGGCCCAATAGGATAAATGTGTAGTAATTTTTATTTCAATAGGCATAATATTGATTAAATGTGATGTCTTCCTCTTCTGATTTATAGCAATAGTATTCCATTTAAATTTTCACCTGTTTTCAGTTTTCAAGATTTATTTTAAAAAGATTCATTTGTACGTACTTGATCATGGGGGAAAATAGAGATGGCTAAGTTCAGATGATATATACAAATTCATAGACAAAATTCTCCTATTGCCTTCTGTCATCCACAAATGCTTTCTGGTGAAGATGGCTTGAGCCATCTTGAGCCACCCAGTTTACACACAAACCTGATTTTAAAATGCCCATACAACCTTTGTTTTCCTTATTTGAATCCTGTACACGTAAGGACTGGCAGTTAAACACACAAAGTGATTTCACTGAATAGTAGTGTATTTTGAGAGGAGGAGATGAGAACATTTTCTCTGTAGTTATTAGCATTTGGGCAGTTAAATATCTGTATTCTTTGATGTTTCAGAACAACCGTCTAGGCTGACTAATCAGGTAAGGGAATGGAAGATCTTTCTGCAATAATGATCTACAATGACAACCAATCACATATTAGACTTAGCGCATAAGTCAATATTGCATTCTTCAACTGATGAGAGTTTGAAATAGTTATAGGGATTATAGAGTTACTTTATTTATTAAATTTATATGATGCCTAGCTCTCTACTGAATGATGCCAGGGGTTTATAAAATGATACAAAGATGAATATGAAAAATATTAAAGTTAACAAGAATGAAATAGAAACTAAAAATCAAGAGAATAGGTGGCACAGGGGTGGGATCTTCCGTCTACCCTATCATTCACCTCCAGCATAGAGCAACCCAATTACAGCCCCAGGCCAGCCAAGAGAACCAGGTTTTGAGACCCTTCTAGACAGCCAAAGAATGGGAGCAGGTCTCACCTTCAGCAGCAGAATATTCTAAAGATTGGGGGCCACAGAAGAAAAGGCTCTTCACCAGTGGTGGTATTCAATTTTTTTTTACTACCAGTTCTGTGGGCGTGGCTTGGTGGGCATGGTGTGGCTTGGTGGGCATGCCAGGGGAAGGATACTATAAAATCCCCATTCCCTCCTCACCCCACTAACCTGCTTTCCAGCTCCGTTCTCCTGTGCAAAAGAAGACCCAGCCAATCAGCTGGGTCTCGGGAGGCAGAGAATATTTGGGGCGGGGCCAGTCAGAGGTGGTTTTGCCAGTTCTCTGAACTACTCAAAATTTCTGCTACTGGTTTTCCAAAACTGGTCAGAACCTGATGAATACCACCTCTGGTGAGACCTAGGAAGACCTTCATTATTTGATATATACTAGATATTTTCTCTGGTGGAATTTTGGCCCTTGTACACTGGAGAATATCCTGCACCAGTTGTATTTAAGCCAAGGTAGCACAGTCATCTGTCATGGATGCTTTGATTTGGATTTCTTCATTGAGAAAGAGGTTGGATTTAAGGACCTAAATGTCTGGTGCTGTGCTATGTATAAATCTCCACCTGGTTGCTAGTTAGGAATTCTTAAAGGAACTTGCTCAAATAGGAAGGAAATAAATAAAATATTTGGAAACATTTAATAAATTATAATATATTCTATTATAATTTAGTCCCATACTAGCCAGAGGCGAACAATGTTTTCTTCTCCTTGAACTCAATGGAATTATCAAAAGTCGCAAGAAAAAAAACAATCCATTAGAAAATCAGGAAGGATTTGTGATATAGCAATAGCCTGGTGGTAGTAGGGCCAATCAAGAAGAGCCATTTGACCTGAACTTCAAAGATAGCAGATTTAAACATTGCTATAACAAAAGAAGACCCAGCTGATCAGCTGGGGGTCCAATCAGCTAGAACTCGGGAGGCAATGAATAGATGGATGACTAGATACCAACCACAGGTGGTATTTACTGGTTCTTGAAACTACTCAAAATTTCTGCTACCGGTTCTCAAGAACCTGTCAGAACTGGCTGAATACCACCTCTGCTCTTCACCTGGACCCCAGCCAAAATTCCTTGACAGAGTCCACAGCAAGCCTCTTCTTCTGGAACAAGTCAATACTTATAGATACAGTATATAAAAAGCACGATTAGGAAATGGCAACATGCTCTCATAAAGGGCAAATACAGGTAGTCCTTGACTTACATCCATTCGTTTAGTGACATTATGAAGTTACAACAGCACTGCAAAAAGTGATTTATGACCATTTTTCACACCTGCAACCATTGCAGGATCCCCATGGTCACATGATCAGTATTTAGACACTTGACAACTGGCATGCACTTTTGATGGTTGCAGTGTCCTGGGGTCATGTGATCACCTTCTGACAAGCAAAGTCAATGGGGAAGCCAGATTCACATTGCTAACTTAGCAGTTGCATTGATTCACTCAACCACTGTGGCAAGAAAGGTTGTAAACTGGGGCAAAATTCATGCAACCATTACCTCGCTTAGCGACAGAAGATTTTGGGTCAGTTGTGGAATACTGTACCTGCTGATGATACCCAGAGAATAACAGAGAATATGGACAATATTTCCCATTGGGAAAAACAAATTTCTAACAGAATTCTCAATGGTGCATATATACCACAGTGGTTCTTTTGGCATTTTGCTTCTATAAGCACTAAAAGAAGTTTAAGTCTCCTGTGAAGAAAAACCTTTACAACAGCTTCCATCAAATAAAGTGTGGGATGTATATGAAATGAAAACTGAAGTCTCACACAACTATTACTTTAAAAAGAAGTCTAAAAACCAAAGACTCAAACTGTATTTTTGCCTCTCTTAAATAACAAGACAATAAATTTACCACCTTATCAGAATTTCCTATGAGCTCTGTGATTAATACCATTTGCTTTTAGAAAGGAAAAAAATGCATTTTGTTTATGTCTTCTTTCTGTAAAGTTTTACAAATACCATCATGTTAACAAAACTTCCTCTGTCCTTTGGCAATTTTGATTTGATATGAGAGCTTTTTCATTATCATAAGTTTTCCAAACTTTTTTTCAGAGATTTTATGTTAGCATAACGGCTCTTTCCCCAAAATCTAGCAATACGTACCACATTCTGCTGCAAACAGCAAAAATGCCAAGATAGTTTAAAACATCTTAGCTTTTCCTGAGTCCTGAATGAGTGAAGAAATACTAATGGGATTGTCTATGGCTTAAGATGTTCGCTGTGGTGGGTGGAAAAAGCTACACTCCAAAAGAAAGTCAGAATTTATCATGTACTACCACATGCATTAATACAACTCTGAATTTCCACCCTTTTCAGCTAGCACTAGGCTGCTTAATATAAATAAATCTCATTTGAAGCAGTGGTCACGGCCATCTGCATAAAATGATTTCATTTGCATTTGCCATTAGTTTTTCAATCCCTCCTCAAATTTTGCCTTCTCTGTGAAGTTTATAGGAACCCTGTAGTTTCCATCTCCTGTTGAAACAAAGCCTAACTTGAGTACTTAATAAGGTGCATATTTTTATACTGTTATTCTCTCCTTTTTCTACAATCTTCCCTAGTTTGCAGATGCATGGGCTACTATATCTCCCAGCAAAAGTTACAGTTGTTTAATGACCACTGGTTTGATGACTGTTCAAACTTACAATGGTCCTGAACAAGTGGTAATTGTGACCGGTCCTTGAAGTTCTGGCCACCGCAGCAGCCTGCCAGTCACATGACTATGATTTGTGATCTTCCCTGCCAGCAAACAAAGTCATTGGGGAAGCCAGGAGGAAGTCAGATTTCACTTGAGGCCATTTAAAAATGAGTAGAGTCTTCACTTATCTACATGGTTCTTTCTTAACCATAGTAACTAGGGACTGCTTGGTGGTTGTATGATGTCCTGTTTTATGACCACATTGTTTAACTCTGGAAATTCTGATCCCAATTACTGTTATTAAATTAGGACTACCTATACTGGCAAGAAAAGCCTATGCCCATGTTTCTGAAGAGCACTCAAATTTGGAGAAGGCTGCCTTTATTACACAGATGTCCTGGGGCTAGAATGCTCAACTTTTTCCACCATTCCCAGACTGATTAAAAATTCAGGAAGTTATAATACCATATTCATGTGGAGGGTACCAGAAAGAGGGAGAAATTGCTTTAAAGGCCATAATGATATTGTGATAATGATAGAGAACCCCAGTTACAGGTAAACATTCCTATTTCAGTCCATTGTACAAGTATAACAGAGAAAATAAATCTTATTTGAAATCATGGAGGATTATCGCAAGCCAATAGCCCAGGATCCTTCAAAAAAGACTGCTCTTTATATTTCTATATCTCTCTTCTGTTCAGTTTTAGAGCTGAGGTTTTTTTGAGATGAGATTACTGGTGTTTGTTTTTTCCCCTATCAAGTACTATTAGTGCCTGTGGTGATACTAATGGCAATGGTATTGGTATGATCCTAGGGTGATCTCTGCTAAATGACTTAAGATTATCTTAATTGATCTGATGAGATTCTTGCAAGGGTGATACTCCTTGGAAGCCTGCAAAGAAATTGGCTAATGTTTTTCCAAGTAACATTTAGTGGTAAACTCTTTCTGAACATGGATGTTTCATATCACAGGGATGAATAGGTAAAGATAAAGGTTCCCCTCGCACATATGTGCTAGTCATTTCTGGCTCTAGGGGCAGTGCTCATCTCCGTTACGAAGCTGAAGAGCCAGCGCTGTCCAAAGACGTCTCCGTGGTCATGTGGCTGACATGACTAAATGTCAAAGGCACACGGAACACTGTTACCTTCCCACCAAAGTGGTCCCTATTTTTCCACTTGCATTTTTACATGCTTTCGAACTACTAGATTGGCAGAAGTTGGGACAAGTAAAGGGAGCACACTCCATTAAGCGGTGCTAGGGATTCAAACAGCCAAACTGCCGACCTTTCTGATCAACAAGCTCAATGTCTTAACCACGGAGCCACCGCATCCCCAGGGATGAATAACAGATGAATAATAGATTTCTCCTATCTTTTGGTGTCATAAGACTAGGAGTTGCCAAAACATGTCAAGGGTATCAGGTTGGGAAAGACAACCTTAAATTTTTCTATCTGGAGACATTCCTCTTCTTGTCACTGTGGCAAACTTCCCTTGGTCAGTTGATGCACTTGCATCCTACACTTGTTTTTTGCTCCACGAAGATGCTACATTCTCCAGTCACTTCAGCAGCTAAGTCAAGGTTCCAAGGAATGCATCCCTAGAAAACAGAACTCCAAGGCAGGCAGGTTTATTGGATACTTCATATTGGCACAACTGGTAAAAGCCGATTCTGGAATTTCCCATGGCTTTCACCTAATTAAAAGTAAGTTTCCCCTTTCCCCCCAAGTCACTGGTCATGCTATCCAATCCAGGTACTGGCTGGTTGCTAGGTTACTTGCACCTACTCTGGCCAGCCACCTATGAGAATGTCCTTGGTTCCCACAGGAAAACTTTTGTTGTTTTGGCTACAAAACCCCATCTAACTATTTCCCCCCTCCCACCATGGTGTGGCAACCCTGAAGACTCCAAGATAGCTTCAGCCAAGTTCACTTCAGAGTTGACACCATAGGTGTATAATTTCAATGGTTCAATTTCAAGTTCTCTTTAGCTATTCATTGCATCTAAGAGTACTCTCAAATTCATTCTTCAGTTCTGCAGGGCTAGATAGCCCTCATTTTTTGCCAAGGACCAGGTGGCAAGTAAAAGAGCAGGTATCTCTGAGAGACACACCCAAACTAGAACTATGTCATGGTGTGATGAGCTTTTTTCCCTTTTAGAGAAGGATGTGCATTTTTTTTTCAGGTGATGCTTGCTTAAAAGAAATTGAAACATTTCCAGAAATGTTGCATGTACCAAAAAGGACAGTAATTTTTGAAAAATGAGCTGGCCAAAATCTTATGAGGCCTTGCAAGTATCAGCTTTCCAATATACTTTTTTTTACTTTTTTCTTTAAGATTTGGAGGTTCCAAGGAGCCACCTGCCAAAGTCATGGACACTATTAGTGCCTATGGTGCCATGATGCCAACCTTCTTTTTGGATCCCAAGTACAACTACTCTAGTGTATGAGACATCTTTAATTGTTTCTTAAGTCTCCAAAATGTTTGATGCCTGTAGAGGAAAAATCTGAATACTTCTTTAATATAATTTACAATTAATCAAATTGAACCATTTCTTATTTGCTTCAGATTGCAATTTCAACAATTCCCAGTGACCACTGCCAATTGCAACAAATTTTAGGAGTTCTCCACAACCCACTCCCCACTTCCATATAAAGAGAAGCCCTGTTGCTGATCCTTGCTCTACACTTTATTTTATTGTTTATTTATGTACCACTTTTATTACTTTATAAGTAGTTCAATGCAGTGAACATGCCTAATACTCATTCCACCTCCTATTTTCCCCACAACAGGAACCCTGTGAGTTGTTAACAGATTAACAGATTTGGAAGGGACCTTGTAGGTCATCTAATCCAACCAGCCATCCAAACAGGAGACCTTACACCATTTCTGACAAATGGCAGTCCAATCTCTTCTTGAAAGTCTCAAGTGATGACGCTCCCACAAATTCTGAGGGCAAGGTGTTCCATTGGTTGATTGTTCTCACTGTCAGAAAGTTTCTCCTTATTTCTAGGTTGAATCTCTCCTTGATCAGTTTCCATCCATTATTCCTTCAGGTGCTTTGGAAAATAGCTTGACCCCCTCCTCTCTGTGGTAGCCCTTCAAATATTGGAAGACTGCTATCATGTGTCCCCTGGTCCTTCTCTTCACTAGACTAGCCAGGCCCAGTTAATGCAACTGTTCATTGTATGTTTTAGTCTCCAGTCCCCTAATCATCCTGGTTGCTCATCTCTGCACTCTTTCTAGAATCTCAACATCTTTTTTTATAGTGTGGTGACCAAAACTAGATGCAGTATTCTAGGTGTGGTCTTACTAAGGCTTTATAGAGTGGTATTAGTACCTCCCTTGTTATGTTGGGCTGAGAGAGAGAGAGACTATCCCAAAGCCATCGAGCAAGCTTTCATGCCTAAGGCCAGACTAGAACTCCCAGTGTCCTGATTTCTGACCAGGTGCTTTAGGTCACTGTTACCTAACAGGCTCCCTTTTTTATTTATATGACAAGAAGGCTGCCATGATCAAATCCTGATTTTTAGTATACTTTTCCCTTTTTCTCTGCCTGGAGAAGCCATTAAAAAAAGCTTCAGTGAACTACAGCAGTGGATGCTACCAGATATTAGCAGTTGTGATAATCGCTTTTCTATAGAAGGATTTAAGGAGCACCTTGCTGGAGTTTTGTTTAGCAAATGCAGCTAAATGCAAAGAAGGAACCCATTAAAGAGCCCTTTAGATCTACCACAGCAGCTGCAATGGATGAGTGCAGGTTCCTTTGCAATTAATGAATTCTCCCACTCAATATTTTCATGTTGTTGTTCACAAGCCATCTGTCTGGCTGTCATGCTAGAGTCTTTCTCTCTTTTTCTTTCCTGAGCAAAGCAAAAGCTTATGCTGTACTACTAATGTAATTGATAAAAGTGTGTCTGTGCGGTATGTGTTTGTGTGTGTGTGTGAGAGAGAGGCAGGGAATATTGGGCTTAGGAGTGCCGATTCGATTAAATCAAAATACAGTGTGATGTGCCAGAGTTTTACTGATGAAAACAGATGAAATAAATGCAAACTGATTTTCTATTATATGCCTTTAGTACCGCTTGATTAAACAAGGAGAGAAGATGGTTGGAGCCCAAATAATGTAACAACTAACTGTATATGTGAATTTGAAAGATCTAGGTGGTAAGCAGTACAAAGAATAAGGGAATAAGATTATAGGTAGTCCTCGAATTTATAAGAGTTCATTTAGTGACTGTTCAAAGTTCCAACATCACTGGAAAAGTGACTTACGATCATTTTCACACTTACAACTGTGGCAGCATCCCCATTGTCACAGGATCAAAATTCAGATGCTTGGCAACTGACTCATACTTATGACGGTTGCAGTTTCCAGGGGTCATGTGATTACCTTTTGAGACCTTCTGGACAAGCAAAGTCAAGTGGGAAGCCAGATTCACTTAACAACTCTGTTACTAATTTAACAACTGCAGTGATCCGCTTAACAATTGTGGCAAAAATGTCATAAAAGGAGGCAAAATTCACTTAACCACAGAAATTTTGGGTTCAATTGTGGTTGTAAGTCGAGGACTACCTGTACTTCTTTGGGCAAGCTAAGCCTACCAATGGCTCTAAGTTGTTATAATTGGCTAAGTTGAACTTCTAATGGAGTTTCCATGCTGTATTCCAGACTGAAACCTGACTGCCAGGCTTCAAATAATCATCTGCTTGTAGTATTCTTTGCAGTTGCAGGACCACTACTTTTTCTACAACTTTCCCTTAAAAACTTTTCCTTTTGACCTTGGAAACAGGTCAACATTTGTCTGAAATGGTTGGATCAAGCAAAGGCTATTTTTAGCAGGAGCATAGCATAGCCTCTTTCAGAAGTGATGGAAATGTCCCCTTGTTCAAAGAAGCATTGATAACTTTGTGCCCCCTCACAAAAACCCTAACTAGCTATGAAGGGCATGGATACATCTAGGAGTTGATGAAACTGATAAATTTAGAGGGCCCTATCCATTTCAATAGCATCACAGGCTCAAAATCATCTTAGATTTACCACAGCAAATAATTGTAGGTAGGCTCAAGAAATATTTCACACCTGCCGAATGTGCTTTTGACCTCAGTGATGGACATATTTTATTAAGCAAGTCCATCTGGTCATAACTGTAATCTCATATAGTATAAATACCCATTCTAATACCACTTGCTAATCGTGAGACTATGGTTTTTTTTTCTTTTATGACTGTAATCCCTTCATTCAGGGTAGAGTCATGGCGACTAAATGGAGCTGAGCGTTACTGGCGGATGCTCTTCCTGACACCTAAATGGGGTTCGACTCTGAGGGGAAACATCTACCAGTACTTAGGATTGAAATTTCAGCCTTCCAAATGGGAGACAAGTGTTTTCACCGCTAGGCCACCATACCTCTAATGGAGAGATTATGACTATCCCATGGAAAAATGTGGAAGTAAGGTCTATTATCGTCCTAGCAGAATAGATGTGCAGATTTTCTTTTCTTCCTTACCTTATCATTCCTTGTTCCCCAAAAACATATACAGGGAGCCCTCTAATTACAAGCATAATGGAGCTTGCCCATTGTGGACATAAGGTGTGATGATAAAAGATGGATTTAAATGCTGCTGGTCATAATGTTATATGTATTTCTTGAGCTTCCATTCTAGATGTTTATGGAACAGCATGGGTGCACTGTTATGCATTATGCACATTTCCCGTGCTATTTTTCATCATGAGGTGTATGGAGACATGCAACATAATCCTCTGTAACTCACAAATGGAATACCAAGAAGTTTCAAAGAACCAGGAAAAATACTCTTGGGTTGATCATTTAGCAAAACATCTGTTCTTTCTAACAATTCGCTCTCTTTTATGACCTAAAAATCTGCAAATTGAAAGCTCTAGAGATTAGAGTCTTTTCATAAATGTTGATTATAGTTTGTATCAACACTAGAGACTGATTCAGATTATCATTGGGGGACTAAATTGGGAATAAGGGTTTTTTCCTTCAGTTAAGAGCCAGTAAGTTTCTTCTGAATGATCTACCAAAGGCTAAATGCTGCCCTGGGTGGGATTAGAACCAGTGATGGATAGAGCTAGAGCTAAATATGGACAGAGGAAATAGGGATAAAGTTTGCAATGTGCAGGATAGTTTATTCTTCCTTCCATATGAATTAAGCCAAAGACTACTGTACATGTCTCAAGCTGTAGGTTTCTTAGCTTATTTAAGGAATTCCACTATACCCACTATACCATCACAAATTGACAGTGCTTTAGCGCTTCTTACCCTGTATGAGGTAGTCTCTTATATGATATGGAACTAAGACTCCTGTTTCTTCCTCTTCATGGTTTAGTTTGCCTGGGGGAAACAGTTTCAGGCCAGGCTCAGAATCCTGTAATGAAATTATCTGTGCTCAAATCTTGAGGTACACCTACAAGGGTATCATTTATTTTGACAAGAGCGTCATGGCCAATTCATAGAAGTTAAGTAAGATGAGGCTGAACTTAAATGTTGGAAGTTTGCAGAGAAGAGTCTTCACTGAAGAAAATCAAGTTTAGTGAAAGTATTTATGGTTCAGAAGGATGTATCTCCACAAAATTTACAGAGTTGCCTCTGCAGCTGTAGTGACTAGCAGAAGTCTGCAACTGCATCACGCCAAGCCAGAATCAGCCTGATAAATCCCTCCCATGGATTTCTCTTTCCTGGGATGGCTGAGAGTGCAGACATCCTTGTTGTTCAGATGCTCAGTTAGTGTTGTTGAGTTTGCGGATGCCTCCATCTCTCAGATCTGTTGCTCATCTCATGTGCTTTGTTATGGGAAGTAAATGCTTCAATGAAGCAAATGGATGTACAGATACTCTAGACTTATGACTAGTCACTTAGCAACCATTCAAAATTACGATAGACCTCCCAAGATGGAATGAGACAACTCACCATGGTCAACTCACCATGAGACAATTTGCCATGGCCAACTCACCATGAGACAATTTGCCATGGCCAACTCATCATGAGACAATTTGCCATGTCAACTCACCATGAGACAATTTGCCATAGCCTCGCTATGGGACAACTCACTGTGGGACAATTCAACTATTCAATTTAATTATCTAAAATAATTAAACATTATTTTAATTTTGTCATTCACTTTTCATTTTGTCCTCCTTGACTTCCTTTCTTTAATGATTCTATTCCGCTATTTCTTTGATATTAGTGTAACTCTTGTCCCGCAGTAGTTGTCCATGGTAAGTTGTCCTCGCGGTGAGTTGACCGTGGCAAGTTGACTGTGGCAAGTTGGCTGTGGTGAGTTGGCCATGGCAAGTTGTTGTAGAACCCTGGTAGCAGTCACGCCATAGATTTATAAGAGCATGTTAGGGATAATAAAAATGTACCTGAAAATTGAGATGCCAATATCATAATGCTCAGATATAATCTATGGTGTGACTGCTTCAATATATTGTGTCGGTTCTAGTGGCTGCACCTCAACAAAATATTGTGGAGCTTCAGAAGGTTCAGAAGATGGCAACATAGATAATCAAAGGGCTGGAACAGTTTCTCTTTTAGAAAAGGCTGTGACATTTGGGAATTTTTATTTATTTATTTATTTATTTATTTATTTATTTATTTATTTATTATTGGACTTGTATGCCACCCATCTCCGAAGACTTCGAAATCACTAAAACAGTAACAATTATAATTAAAAAAATTAAACCAGTCACAAGCCCAATAATAGTTAACAAAGTTAAAATTTAAAATAATTTAAGAACCATCCCCCCCCCAAGGAGGAGTCACAGCGGATTGGTCGAACAACCAGTCTTCAAATCATGGCGGAAGGTCTGCGAAGGTCAGAGGCCAGGTGGAGCCTAAGTGAATGGTTCCAGAGTCAGGGGCAGCGACAGAATAGGCTTGTACCAGGGGACCGCCAGCCGACATTGACTTGCATTAGGCCCGAGGTCCTTGCCTGTGTGCTCATACAGGCGGTGGGCACTTCGATATCGGCAGGAGTCGCTCCCTTAAGTATTGAGGACCCATGTCATGTAGGACTTTTGTATGTTAAAACCAAAACCTTGAATCTCACCAGAGTGCAACCAGCAACCAATGCAGGCAGCGCGGGGAAGGGGGGTAATATTGGAGAATCGGAAACTCCCATCACCACCTCGCGGCGGCCGCATTCCTTACCAGCAATCTCGGATGGTATGCAAGGGCAGTCCTAAATGAGGCGTTAATGGTCGAGAATGGAGGTGAATGAGAGGGGACATGTATTAGATGCACAAATTATATACGATGTGCATGAAATGCTCATGTTTGTATGTTAGATACCAATAGAGTCTTTTTTTCTTCAGTTTTCATAAACATATATGAGTAGCTTTCTGCTTTGAGAATTTGCACAGAGCATATTTACTGTAGTATTCCTGTTGTGATGGTCATCTTTTTTATGATTTTGAAGGCCCTTGGTTTTCATGGGTTGATTCTCAGCATGCATTAATCACACAGGTTCTATATAATATCACCACTATCAAGTGTTTTGTCAGAAATACAAGAATGTCAAATAGCATTGTGTATCTTGTGATGTTATGAGGATTGACAGCATTTATCCTACCTTCCCTTCCATCACCTCCCAAAGTCCCAGTGGATGTGTTATGTTATGTATGCAGGTTTAAAGTCATTGGTTTAGTTTGAACTGTTCTTGTAAAATGTAAGAAATGATTGGTTTAAAAGTGCGGGAAAACCCTGCACTCTGATTGGCTGGCAACTGCGTGCTGGCTATAAGTAGCAGCCAGCCCAGCCAAAGTGGGTTCGTTCTGAGCTGTAGTCACTAATAAACAAAGAGCTTGAAGCACTCGGCGTCTGTCTTCATGCAAACTTAACACTGGCGACGAAGGTGGGATCTCCCTGAAGAAAGGCAATCGAGGAACAGAAGAAAGAAGATGGCTGCGCTGAACACCCCCAGCCCGTTGATCCGAGGGCAGAAGACTGGGAGACATATGCAGATCGTTTCCAAATGTATCTGGAAGGAAGCGATCTTGCCGACATTTCGAGAAGCGGAAGAGGCGGTCTTTCTCACGCACACTGTCCGGCAGTTTTCAAGATGGCGAAGGGCATTGGAGCTGCAGATGTGAAGGTAATGGAATGGCCTGACTTAGAAAAGTTGTTAAGAGCCCATTCGCCCCACAAGTATCGTGCCTCATTAAGAGACACAGTTTTACGTCGGGATCAAGGGAAAGCAGCGTAATGCGACTTCATGGCAAGTTTAAGAGACATTGGGGTGCATGTGAATTTAACAATTTAGAAGAGGCCATCTTGGCGATTTGTTCTGGGCCTTAAAGACAAGGTGCTTCAGAGCAAGTTATTACTAAGACCTAAGATCACGCTGAAGGAAGCAATAGAAGAGGCCTCTTCAGCAGAAGCTACCAAGTCCTCAGCAGCAGCCATGAAGAAAATTAACAAGGCCACAAGCCATCCTGATGTGGAAAAGTCCACAACAACTCATTGTGAGCAAATGGTGGAGGAAGGAATTTATAGACTCAGAATGAAGAAAAAAAAGAAAGACCTGGGAAGAAAGAGGCAAGATTTCTACTGCAGAGGTTGTGGGGAAGCCACCCCCACACTGAATGCAAGTTCTAGATACCATCTGCCTCCGTTGTGAAAAAGAGGACACCTAGCAAGAGTCTGCAAATCATCCAGAACTCCACCCAACAGAAGGAAGTTTCCTGACAAAAATTCAAGCCCAACAACCTCAGTGAGAAAATGGGGCAGCAGCACAGAAGCAAAGGGAAGAATGAAACTCATCAGACAGTAACTATTGGTCATTCTTCTTCTATCAATAACAGAAAAGTGCATGTCAAGGTACTAATTGAAGGAAGGCCTTGCCAAATGGAAGTGGACTCAGGCTCATATTTATCTATGGTGTCATGGGACACTATTCACAGAACTCCCAAACATTCAGAAGAAGCATTTCAAGAAGCAAGCACTGACTCTTAAAGACTACCAAGGAACAAGATTCCAGTAGTTGGAACAAGAGAATTCAACATGAAGTTCAAAGGCCACACCAAGCGTTTGCCCCTGACCCGTGGACAAGGATGCCCAAGCTTGCTGGGACTTGAGTGGTTCAATCCACTAGGCATCAAGGTGACTGGCATCAATCACGTGAGCAACACTGAATGGGAGGAGGCCTTGAAGTCTGAGTTTCCAGAGGTCTTCAGCGTGGATTGGGCAAGTATATGGGGACCCCTATCACTTTCAACCTAGATCCCAAGGTGCCCCCAATTCGCTTAAAGCCCAGAAGGGTCCCATTTGCCTTAAAGGAAAAATTGATGCACAATTAGATAAACTAATAGCTCAAGGAGTTTTAGAGCCCACTGACCACTCCAGGTGGGAGACACCCATAGTCACACCAGTCAAGACTGATGGGTCAGTGAGAATCTGTGGAGACTATAAGGGACATTGAACCATGCTTCAACAGGCATATCAGTTCCAGTGGTGCATCATTTACCATTCACTTGGCATAGTCTTTGCCAAATTGGATCTGGCCCAGCATATCAACAATTAACAGTTGATGATGCCACTGCAGGGCCCAAACCATTGTGACTCATAGAGGTGCTTTCAAATGAGCTTTGGCTCAGGCTAAATACCTGTCTTAGATCAGCTGTCACAACTGCATGATCGAATCCACCAGGCTCAAGGTTGACTCAGCCTTCCATCAGGTAAATTGAGGACCCAAGTTGTTGCATGCTGACAATGCAGAGTAATAAGCAGGCATTACAATGGAATGACTATTGCTGAGCACATGGATTGTGCTCAAATTGCCTGAGTCTTAGAAGTGCATATAAATGTAATTAAAGTAACAGTTTGGAGTAAAGCTGTACAGGCATCTTCAAAGCCTTATGGAAAGGATGCTCCAGGACTGGGGTAGTACCTTACTTTGATGATGTGTTAATCCCTGCTGAAAATGACACTCAGTTACAAGAGACTCAGAGAAGTCCTACCAGATTCAAAAAGTGGGGTTAAAAGTCAAGGAAGAAAAATGCACTCTTAGAACTGACAAGGTTGAGTTCTTGGGCTATATGATTGACAAGCATGGTATCCACCCACAGATGCCAAGGTTCAGGCAATCAAAGAAGCCCCTAGACCTAAAATGCAAAACAGATTGCAAGCCTTCCTTGGACTCATTAACTTTTTTAACATTTATATGCACCTTCTCCAAGACTCAGGTGCTTACATTCTGGGATACCAACAGTGTGCTCAGAATAGCCTTCATTCCACTGATATGCCTGATTACTAAGCATTTTTACAAAGTCAACTTTTATCACATGTTCCTACCTCAGAGGCAACCATTGCAGAACCATTGCACAGATTCTTGACAAAAAGCAATGGTCTGTGGCAAGCGAGCAATATGCATTTAACAATATTAAAAGACTAATCACGTCTGATGCTGTACTGATACAGTTCTCTGAGAATTTGCCTGTTGTACTGACTTGTGATGCATCCCTTTTTGGAGTGGGGGGGGTTTGAGCCACAGGCTTCCAGCGGAGGAAGCTCCTATTGCATTTTACTCTCGCACTTTGACCAAAGCAGAGAGAGAATTACAGCCAACTGGACAAGGAAGCCTTGGCAATTGTTGCAGCTGTCAAGAAATTCCATGAGTATTTATATGGAGAACATTTACCATTGTCACAGATCACAAACCTCTGTTAGGCATTGTGGCAGGAGACAAACCTCGCCCACTATCCTGTCACCAAGAATGCTGAGGTGGACTGAATTTCTTGCTGCTTATTCATACAAACTCATCCACAGGCCTGGCAAAGACATTGGGCATGCAGATGCTTTGAGTCGCTGCCCACTTCCTTCTCACACTGAGGACTTTGCACCTGAGACTTACACCTTTTTCTAGAAACTGTTGCCAAGCTTCCAGTACACAGCTGCTGAAATTGCCAGAGAGACTGCCAAAGACACTTTATTGGCTCCTGTTATAGGCTGGATTAAGAAAGGTTGGCCTCTTCAAGATCTACCTCACCTTGCCCAACCTTTTAAGTCCAGGCAAACTGAATTATCTGTATTAAGAGGATGTATTTTGTGGGGTAACAGGGTGGTTATTCCTGGTATTGCAAAGATGGAAAGTTGGCCAGGAGTTATGTATGGTGGCCAGGTATTGACAAAATGGTTGAAAACTGGGTTGCATCTTGTCCCAACTGTCAGGTAGTCAGGCCTGCCCCACCTCTCGCCCCAAACAGGAATGGGAATGTCCTAGGGGCCCATGGTCTAGGATTCACATTGATTTTGCTGGCCCTACCAGAGGGCACACCTTCCTTATTATAGTAGATGCATATTCCAAATGGCTAGAGGTCATCCCTATGGCATCCACCACAACTGATGCTGTCATCAAGCAGCTTAAAAAGCTTTTGTAACCCACAGTTACCTGATGTTCTTGTCTCTGACAATGGCCTCAATTTACATCCAACCTTTTTGAATCCTATCTAGCACAACAGGGTATCAGACATGCCCTGACAGCCCTGGGCATCCTTCGACTAACGGCCGGGCTGAGCAGATGGTGCGTTTTACCAAGGAAAAGCTTCAGCAATTGGGTCCTGGGGACATCACTGAGAAAGTTGAAAAACTTCTTAGTGTTCAGCACATCACTCTAACCCATCAACTAACTTATCCCCAGCAGAGTTGTTGATGGGTAGGAAACTTAGGTCTCCCTTGACGCCTTCATCCCACTGCACAGCACCACTAGATTCCACTAGCAAAGTTCATGCGTTCAGTGTGGGTGATTCTGTTTATGCTAAGAACCTTATGGGTGAACCTTCATGGATTCCTGCTGAAATAACTCAAATCACAGGCCCTCGTTCTTACAGGGTACAAACAGAGGATGAGTCCTCTGGAGCAGGCACATTGATCAGCTTAGATCCAGGTTACCTCAGGAACATGCAATTGTTCCTCTAGTTCCCATACCTAATGCTTTTCTAGGGGAGGGGAGGAACATGAGGATAATCAGCAAACAAGAATCAACCCCATGTGTAATGAGCCATTAAGACAGGAACCATCCCAAAACCTGTCACAATGCCAAAATCCATCCTTACAAGTGGAAGATTGCACATCACTACCTGACTTGGGTGCTGACATTGGGCTGGAGATGGGTTGGGAGGAGAGACCAGATTCTAACAATCAAACAGGGTCTTCTTTCACAGGAAGTCCAACTGGGAAATGTCAACAGACACATTTCCTCTCACTGGGTGAGAACGTTAAAACTTCTGAACCAGAAGGTCTCAAGCATTACACATAAGAGCCCCACCTATTTAAAAGAATACATTAGATAGGTTGGGGTTTGAGTATGGACTGAACCTAGTGGGAGGGGTGTGTTATGTATGCAGGTTTGAATGTCATTGGTTAAGTTTGAACTGTTCTTGTAAAATGTCAGAAATGATTGGTTTAAAAGTGCTGGAAAACCCTGCACTCTGATTGGCTGGCAACACGGCTGCTGGCTATAAGTAGCAGCCGCAGCCCAGCCAAAGTGTGGTTTCGTTGAGCTGTAGTCACTAATAAACAAAGAGCTTGAAGCACTCGGCGTCTGTCTCTTCATGCAAACATAACAATGAATACCTTCAGAGTTAAATGGTCTGTAGCATTTCCATAAACTTCTGGAAGCAAAATGTGACAGGGTGACTCTTTCATCTGATCTACCATGGATCATCATTCTTTTACATTTAAAAGGATGGTTGTCTTCACTGTGATTTGATTCTCACACCAAAGAAGCTATAATGTAATTTCTTTGATTTTGCTATCTCTTGTTAGTTGAAACTTGTCCAAAGTAAGAGTTCAAAATCAGAGGTTTTAGTAGTACAGTGTAAAAAGAAGCACTGGCTCTTTCTAAACTCTCCTTAAAACAAATTTTATTAAGCATTTATTCAGGAAGGCAGAATGTCTTTTCAGCCTTACACAGAAAACAAAATGCAGGCACTTCACTTTACAATGCATGGAAGCCAGCTTCACAAAGGAAAGAATGATTTATGAGTATCTATTCTTAACAGGGAAGCCTTATATTACTCTCAATAGATTTCACCAGCCACAGCACAGGATGTAGGTTTCATTCTTTCCACCTGTCACTTTGCCTATGCTCATATTTTATAAATGTAAAACATAGACAGTGACCTTCCCCTTAACAGTGGTAAGATGTTGGCTGAGGAGTTGTTGTTTTTTTCAAAATAGAAGAGTGCACCATTATCCAGTAGAAAGTAAAAAGATAGCTGAGATACTGTATACAGCTGCACTAATTCACTGGAATGAAGCATGGTCAGAAATATTTAATGCTGCTGTCCACAACTACAGAAGTATTCATTTCACAACCCGTGATCCATCTTGACCTAGAATAGTAATACTGACAATATGGTTTTGAATATGGAACAAGTACTCAGGTGTACCACATAACAAAACAAACTTGTATTTTTGAGAGAGCCAACAGCACAGGCTGATTTGTTTTCTTCTATGTGATTGGCTAACTCAAAATATAGACAAGAAAACCCGAAGAAAATCATGCACTAAATTTAGGTATAATATAAATTGACTGACTTGTTTCTTTAAACTGAATTCGGACTTCTTTGTGGCTTTCTGTCATGCAGACTTTTCAGAAACATGTAAAATAAAGTCCCTCTACAGAAGATAATAGAAAAGAAAATGTATTTGCATAATACAGATTGCTAAATTACAGTTCTTGGCCTCTCACAACATTGGCCATCTGTTTGACACTCATGAGTATTGGAGTTTAGCAAATTAGGAGGACCGCTGGTTTTTCACCCTTTAGTATAAGATGAATAGGTAGAGATGGCTCACAGCTCTTTAAGGCTTCATCAAGCAAAGTATTTCCAAACCATAGAAAATAAAAGTTCTATGTAATTCCATGCTGGCAGAATGTAATATTGGGTATTGTATCTAGTTCTGGGCACTACAGCTTAAAGATTCATACAAACAGGAGCAATTCCAGAGAAAGGCAATGAGAATGAGCTTTTTTACTGTGGTGAAGTAAGAAAGATTCCAGATTAATCTGCAGTGGCACAGAGGTTAGAGTGCAGTACTGTAGGCTACTTCTACTGACTGCTGGCTGACTGCAATTTGGCAGTTCAAATCTCACCAGGCTCAAGGTTGACACAGCCTTCAATCCTTCCGAGGTGGGTAAAATGAGGACCCAAAATTGTTGGGGGCTATATGTTGACTCTGTAAACTGCTTAGAGGGGGTTATAAAGCACTGTAAAGCAGTATATAATTCTAAGTGCTATTGCTAAGTGCATTACTGTTGCTATTATTATTGATTATTTAGTCAAGAATGGAGACTGCAGATGCATCTGCTTCTGAAAGGCATTTGATTCTTTGTAGTTTGGGCTTTGCATGAACCAAACAAAATTAGATCTTTGTCTTCACTTGTATTGTAGAAGGGCAATTCTATTCAAAGTGGTATTTTCTGGTTTGGCAAGGTTTTTCCTGTCTAAGTGTAAAACCTTGCTTTTCTTCACATTAAATTTCTTGTTGTTGGTAGGACCCATTCTTCAAGTCTGTCAAGATCTTTTTGGATCCTGAGCTTGGCTTCTGAGATGTTGACTATTCCTGCCAGCTTAGTGTTCATCTACAAATTTAATGAGTTCCCTTTTTATTCCCTCATCATCATCATTTCTAACATGATAAAAGAACTAGAATCTAGGTTAAAGTTGTGAGGATGAAGAGGTTAATCCATGATTTTTGCTCCAATATAATATACAAAACAGAAATCACCATACATCACTCTGCAACATGCATGAAACCATCAAGGCATACTACAAAAATGAACAGGAAGGAGCAAAAAAAATAACAAAACAAATCCAGATTCTATTTCATACAATAAAAGTTCTTACCATGAAAGTTACAATTAAATCACTTCAAGTATCAGAATGAATGGTATTTGAATGGAGCTAGTAGATTGTTTAATGGCTGGATGCCCTACTTGTCACCAATGTGGAGTTTTGTTCAGCAGATATATTCTCATTGTGCGAGAGAAAATATCTGCCTCTACCTAAATCAAACTCACAGTCTGCACCATGGAGTGACAAAGGCATCTCAGTAAATAATGTGTAGAGTTCCTTGAGGAAAATTTGAATTCACTCATCACACTCATCTCATCACAAAGATCTTGCAAACAAAGATTCAGCCTCCCCACCTCCAACATGATATTGTAACTGAGAATTTGAAGCTGAATTTTCAGCATCTCTATGCAAATGACCCTGTAGGTACAGACAAAGATAGGCCATTATAATATAGGAAACACTACTCCAGAAATACTTGGTTAACTTGTGCTTCAGCTGATGGTCCATGTTTCTATTGTTGGAGGCTGAAATGTTGTATGTGAATGACCCTGAGAATGAGAATCTGACCTGAGCAAGGATGAGTAGAGCATTTAGTACAAAAAGATATATTTGCCATAAATACATTATAAGGGTAGAGAGCATCTAGTAAATGACATGCTGCTCAGAGGCCAAGTACATGTGCTCTGTGAGTATGTTCCCAGGAAGAAAGGCAGAAGGAAGCTGTTATGTATGCAGGTTTGAATGTGATTGGTTTAGTTTGAACTGTTCTTGTAAAATGTCAGAAATGATTGGTTTAAAAAGTGCGGGAAAATCCTGCACTCTGATTGGCTGGCAACTGCAGCTGCTGGCTATAAGTAGCAGCCGCAGCCCAGCCAAATTGGGTCTGTTATGAGCTGTAGTCACTAATAAACTCTTCACTGAAGCACTCTGCGTCTGACTCTTCATGCAAACTTAACAGAAGCAACCCCAGATTAGCCAAGGAAAACATAGATACAATGATAGCCAAAAGGGGAAGTAGAGTAAATCCTTAGTTCTCTATCTACATTAGGGAATGATTGGCTGTGGAATTCTGGAAGTTGAAGTCCACAAGTCTTGGGGTTGCCAAAGTTGGACACCCTTGATTTACACCTTCCTGCTCCTCAGTAAGTCATGGAAAGCTAAAGAGTCAGTGCCATTGGATTCATAACTCCAACATGTACTGGAAAGAATGTTTACCTTCTGCCTCTCAGTTCCTTGTCATTATGCAACATTATTTGCAATGAATGACTTTTTCCTCTAACAAACATCAAAAGTTTTCTTGGTAGTCCCAAAAGTGCTTTTTGAAGATGCAACTTGACTTTTTGATTTTTCTTTGAAGATGGTCATCCATGACCTGGATGACTGAGAATCTCCATAGACCTTTGATTGGTACTTCACATGTGCATGAGAGACTTCCATTTCCCTTTGCTCTCCAACCTCTCATTCACCTGCTATAACAATCAAATGCAGCTGAGCTAACATGGGTTTATAACACACGGAGAGTTTCCCACCATGATGACTGGGAAGCATTTCTTTGTAATTTTTAGCCATTGATCTTCCTTCAAATAACTCCCTTGGCATTTTTTTTATAAAATACACACACATAATCACACACACATAGACACACACACACACACACCACAAGGGAGGAAATATTAGCAATTCATGTTGATTTATTTTTGTGAAAGTATATTTAGTTGTGGATTCAACAGAACTTAAGCAGGTGGGATGACATACTCCTGTTGGTTAACTTGAAAAGTGAGACAAACATATGGATGGCTTCATGTTATCTGCCCATGATCAACACCAAGGAGGTAGCTAAAAAATTTGATTGGTTAATGCATTCTCCATAATGGTAAGATTCAGATGTAGATATGATATTTTCATAGCATTGGCATCCAAGATGATGAGTAAATAGTAAAAATGGCATATATTTTAATCACATTTTAAATTATGGTGAAAAGTACTATGGTGGGAAGAGTGGCCATTTGGAAGACTTTGCAATATGGTCCTCGTTTGGTTTAGTAGGTACTAAACTATCATTGTGCATTACAGGTTGTCCACAACCTATGATTATAATAGAACCTATAATAGAACCTAATAGAATATGGTTGTAAGTCACAATTTTAAGTCATGAAGTCACCTAAAATGAGATTTCATGAATACTTTGCAGTGGTCAGTAATGAATCCTCAGTGGTTAAGTGAACCCATTGTTTGCTACTGGGGTCCCAAAACTTTTTCAGGAGGCAACTGGACTTTCTTGTTTTTCTTTGAAGACATTTCACTTCTCATCCAAGAAGCTTCTTCAGCTCTGACTGGATGATGGGGAATGGAAGGATTTATATACTAGCTGTGTGAGAGAAATATAAATCCTTCCATTTCCCACCATTCAGTCGGATCAACCATGACCTGGATGACTGAGAATTTTTATTTGCTATGGGGTGTTTTTGCCAAAAATCAGAAGTAACCATCAGTTGTCAGGAAAAAAAACCATCATAAATTGTGGTCATGTTATTGCAGGATTATGCAAATAGCTATAAATGTAGGTCAGTTGCTGAGAACCCAAAATGTGATCATATCACTTAGGTTGGGCAGTCATCAGAACTTGGAATCAATTCATCGTTTGGGGGGAGGGGCTGTCGTAACTTGAAATGGTTGCTAAGCAACCCGTCGTAAGTCATAGACTACCTATACAAACTAACCATTGTGATTATAAGCTGCAGGTTACACATTTCATTCAATGATAAGGAAATCACAGCTCATGTGACTTGTGAAACCATCTACTATTCCTCTCTCCTTCTCTCCCCAGAAATATATTAATTCAACTCTGAACACACTGAACACAACTCCGCCGTCACTGTTTAGCCATGAAACCATTTTTAATTTCAAGTTGTTTTAATTTCAAGTTGTTTTAATTTCAAGTTGTTTTAAAAAGAGAACATGGTAGATAATTATAAAAAAAGATTCCATCACTGAAGATGTTGACTGATGCTGGTTGGAGTTAGATTTTGACAGTCAAACAGGATGAGTGACGGCTCACTGGCTCTAAAGACATTACATTGCAAATGCTGTTTATTTTCTGTCAGCTCTAAACTATGCAGTAAATAACACATTATAAAAGACATCCCGAAATAACATTAGCCTCAAATGGAACCATCTATAACATCCCCTTTCTTGAGCTTTTTAGAGAGAGAAAATGCTCCTCTCTGAAGTATTTCCACTTTTTTAAAAAATGAAACCTTTTCTATGGTTGCAGGCCTGTTTAAAGGAAAAAAAGGGAAACTGTGTGTAACAATAACAGAGTTGGAAGGTACCTTGAGGCCTACTAGTTCAACCTATTGCTCATGCAGGAGACCCTATACCATTCTGGATAAATCGCTATCCAATCTTTCTTAAAAACATCCAGTGTTGGAGCATCGACAATTTCTTTTTTTGTTGTTGCAATAAATTTTTTAATTTTTGTTTCAACAAACATATCATTGTATAAACAGTGTGGTTCCAGAGTGTCTTATATTTTAAAACAAATATGACAATATTCTTCATATTTAATACCATTGACAGTTAATATTAATATGCATATTTTGTTAAATTATCAATCTTAATTATTTGATATTACAATATGTTATTCTATGTCAATCTCTATATTCTTGACATCACTCCTTTTACTTTAGATAATATATTAATAATCATATTTTCAGTGTTTAACAAATTATATAATTCTAATAGCAATTCACAAATTTATATTGAATTATAATTTTCCATTATTTATTCCTTTCTGCAGCACTCTGCCAGTGAAAACAGAGCTTGGGAGGGCTGCACACAGCCCTCCCAGCTCCCTTTTTCCTGAACCTGTCATAATTCTATTTATTTTTTAATTAAAAATTTTATTGTACTTTTTTCTCTTTACAAAGCTCAATCATCTTTAACAGTACTGAGACGTCTTTGTTACATACACACATTTCTATATGTTTCTAATTATTCATATACATTTCTATATCTTCTTCTAATCTCTACAATTCTTATTCCTATTGTCCATCCATTCATATCCATTTTCCCAAACTGTATTGTCAGGATTCCGGCTGTTACCCCAATTAAATCATGAGTCTTGAGCCAAACTTCCAAAACTTCAAAAGGATTTATTGGGAGTTAACATGTCAGGCACTGCCTGGGTATAGCCGACTCTGAGATACATAATTCATTGTCATCCTTGACGCTGGTTTTCCCTCCATCCCCTGGGTGTATCGTAATTCATATTTTCCAATGGGACACATCCATAGCCAAGGGTCATCAATCATGCTCCTCAGTTAGAATTTTGCACAGCAGAAACTTCAGTCATCTAGTTACTATCTTTGAAAACATTTATGGAATGCAGTTTTGGTTTTGCAAGCTGCTGCACTGCTCCCCCCCCTTTCTGTTGGCAACTCTAAAAAGACCATAGAAATATTTTATGTATAATACTCTGAGTCTTCCTTGTCTTTTAACTCTAGGGTGAGTTTATCCATTTCTGCACAATCTAAGATCTTTTGTATTACTAGACCTTCTGATGGTATAGTATCCTTTTCCCAGCATTGTGCGAGTGAGATTCTCGCTGCTGTAGTTATATGTAAGATCATATATTTTATCTTTTTATTCTATTTCTCTGAGCTCCCTTTTTGCTGACAGAGGCAGAGTGGGCCGGTCTTTTGCTGTTTCCATGGTGGCCCTGTGGGCCAGCTCTAAGCACTCCACAGGCCGGATCTGGCCCACAGGCCTTGAGTTTGATAACCCTGTTCTGGAGAATATCAGATTGGGCAGATATAATCCAGTGGGGTGGTATGCCTGCCTTCTCACTAATTTTCTTCAAGAGCATAGACAGAAGAATTATATAAAACAATCCCTGAAACTCCTTCTACCCTGATAGAGGTAGTGAATGTTGGTTTAAACAAAGCCCCTTTCCTTCCGAAATAAGCCCCAACATCTGAACTAACTTCACACCATCTGTTTGAGGCAGAAGTATGAACCAAAGTTATGTCCCATTGGTGTCAATGATAGAAACATGTAGTTAAGACTGAGATTTCAATTCTCCCATATTGTTCCAGAATCCTTCACATTAGGCTGTGCTGAAATCTGCTTTACAATTTCTCAAAAGTTTTCTTAGTTTGTGAAAGAAGCTTCCTTCCTTCTGTTTTCCTCAGGGGGCTGGGGATTAGTTTCAAACTTTACTTGGTAGTTTTGAAGCTTATTATGGAAATAGTTCAGGTTTTCTGAGGCATATCTTTCACTATTCCGAAGTTTCTCTTTTTTCCGTGGCTCCTAGTCTAAAAAAACCCCATGGAAGAACTTCATTCTTGATGTCTTTCAGTGGAGATGATATTTGCAAGCTGGGAAGAACAAATAAAAGATTTTTTCTACAAGAACCTGCTTTCTCACTAAATGACAATGCTACTTGGGGCCAAAATCAATGACATAGAATCAAGTTGTAAATATGTGCAAAGGAGAAAAATATTTAAGACTGTTCAGTGTTTATTGTTCTATTAAGGACTGAATTAATATCATTCATTTATTCTTCTATTTTACCTCTTTATTTGAAATATTTTCTAAACTATTATCTATTTGTTCAATTTATATTAATTTTGCTTCTGATTTATTCACAATATTTTTCATTTTTTTACTGTTTTTTGTGTTATGTATTTCACAGCTTGCTTTCCCAAGCCCTTAAACACTCACACACAATCTGCAGTCACGGCACCAACAAACTCTTCTCCATGTCTATCGCTGGAAGTCATTTTTTTTCCAGAGTATCTTGAAAGCTATATTTGAGGTATGGGAGAATATCTGCCATATTCAGAGTTTCAGTTTAACTGAAGTATCAATGATAATTATCTGTAGATATACTTCTCATCGGTTAATTTTTCAAAGATCTTATAATTTTCAAGCTATCTGGATCTGTGGCCATCACCAACTATATCTTTAAGGCTTGATTCCTATAAATCTATTCTGTAATCTGTATATTTCCATTATCCATTCTCCTCTAGGAGGCTTCAAATTTGCACTATTTCCTCACATCACTGCTGCACAGGGAGGGAGGGAGGGAGGGAGGGAGGGAGGAAGGAGGAAGGAAGGAAGGAAGGAAGGAAGGAAGGAAGGAAGGAAGGAAGGAAGGAAGGAAGGTCTCCTGACAGGAGAAATGGCAAAAAGAAGCTCTCCTGGGAGCAACATGGAAAGGGTTTCTCCATGTTAACCTAATACAATTAGCTACCAATTCTAAGAATGTTGGTACTAAACAATCATGGCCAAATATTGGTGTTGCACTCAGTCCATAGGTTTAATCAAGTCAGGGAAGGGTCTATTGATTGTATTTCCAGCATACTAAGACAGTTAGTTAAAAATAAGTTTTTCTTGTGATTTACCATATTCTGTGAATCCTGCTTGTTTGTTTAGTTTATGGTTCAACTTATTATACAGACTCATGGGAAATATGTTATATGAACCAAACCATTGAGTTATAGAGATATCCATCAACATTGTCTTCTTCCTAATTTTCCCTGGAACCTTATTGTATATGAGACTTCTGTCAAGGTTTGCATTTCATGTGCTGCATATGGCAAATATCTGTAGCAGTCATTCGATACTTTCATTCATTCAATCAATCAATCAATCATTTATTTTAAGCTGCCACAATCATGCCATGCCAAGCCAAGCTTTTTAGACATGTCTGGTTGTCTCAAAGTCTTCCAACTGGGACTCATTCTTTGGCTAACACTAGTGTCATTTCTCAGCCTTTTGGGCTATATGACTTAGGTTGCAAATATAGTATATGATACCAAAAAAACCCCAGAAAGCAAGAAATGTCATAGAAAACAAGATGAAAACATTCTTGTTTTTATTTATGACAACTACTATCAGTTGGTTCTCAAATGGGAATTTAGAATTTTCATCTCATTGTTACAGAGTCAGAAGGTGCCATTTTAAGCCATCAAATTCAACTCCCATTAGTGCAGTAACCAGGACCAAACCAGGACCATTATATTGTTGAGTTATATATTTTCCAGGTACTTTTTGCTTGGTGTACTGACTTTTTCTTAATTTTAACAGTAAGCCCCAGAGTCAGGGCCTGTGTTGAAGTAATCAATTTCAGGTAATCAGTTTCTCAGGAAAACTCTTTTCCTCTGAGGTTTTTTCTAACATTCATGTTAAGTTTGCATGAAGAGACAGGCAGGAGTGCTTCAAGCTCGTAGTTTATTAGTGACTACAGCTCAGAATGGACCCAATTTGGCTGGGCTGCGGCTGCTACTTATAGCCAGCAGTGGCAGTTGACAGCCAATCAGAGTGCAGGTTTTTCCACTTTTAAACCAATCATTTCTGATATTTTACAAGAACAGTTCAAACTAAACCAATGACTTTAAACCTACATACATAACACCCCTCCCCACTAGGTTCAGTCCATACTCAAACCCCATCTATCTAATGTACTCCTTTAAATAGGTGGGGCTCTTACGTGTACATTGAGACCTCGTGGTTCAGATGTTTTAATGTTCTCACCCAGTGAGAGGAAATGTGTCTGCTGACATTTCCATACTTGACTTCTAGTAATAGAAGAACGGTTTGGTTACTACAACCTGGTCTCTCCTCCCAATCCATTTCAACCCAATGTCAGCACCTAAGTCAGGTAGTGATGTACAGTCTTCCACTTGTAAGATGGATTTTGGCATTGTGACAGGTTTTGGGATGGTTCCTGTAATGTTGGCTCATTATCACATGGGGTTGATTCTTGTTTGCTGATTATCCTCATGATCCTCCCCTTCCCCTAGAAGAGGTAGGTATGGGAACTAGAGAGGAGCAATGCGATGTTCCTGAGGTAATCTGGATCTAAGCTGATCAATGTGCCTGCTCCAGAGGACACCATCCTCTGTTTGTACCCTGTAAGACCTAGGCCTGTGATTTGGGTTACCTCAGCAGGAATCCATAATGGTTCACCCATAAGATTCTTAGCATAAACAGAATCACCCACAGTGAATGTCTTGAATTTTGCTAGTGGAATCTAGTGGTGCATTGGATGCGTAAGTGGGATGAAGGCGGTCAAGAAACCTGAGTTTCCTACCCATCAACAACTCTGCTGGGGATAAGTTAGTTGATGGGTTGGGAGTGATATGCTGGACACTAAGTAGTTTTTCAACTTTCTCAGTGATGTCCCCAGGACCCAATTGCTGAAATTTTTCTTGGTAAAGCGTACCATCGTTCAGCCCAGCCGTTAGCCAAAAGGTGCCCAGGGGCAGTCAGGGCATGTCTGATATCCTGCTGTGCTAGATATGATTCAAAGCGTTGGATGTAAATTGAGGACCATTGTCAGAAACTAGGATATCAGGTAACCCATGAGTTACAAAAAGCTTTTTGAGCTGTTTGATGACAGCTTCAGCTGTGGTAGATGCCATAGGGACCTCTAGCCATTTGGAATATGCATCTATTATAATAAGGAAGGTGTGCCCTCTGGTAGGGCCAGCAAAGTCAATGTGAATCCTAGACCAGGGGCCGCTAGGACATTCCCATTTCTGTGTGGGGGTGAGAGGTGGGGCAGGCTGGACTTCCTGGCAGTTGGGACAAGATGCAACCCAGTTTTCAACCATTTGTCAATACCTGGCCACCATACATAACTCCTGGCCAATCCCTTCATTCTGACAATACCAAGATGACCTCATGTAACATTTCCAAAACCTCTTTTTGTAGTTTTGCAGAATAACCACCCTGTTACCCCACAAAAGCCATCCTCTTAATACAGATATAATTCAGTTTGCCTGGATTTAAAGGTTGAGCAAGTTGGGGTAGATCTTGAAGTGGCAACGCTTTCTTAATCAGCCTATAACAGAGCCAATAAAGTGTCTTTGGCAGTCTCTCTGGCAATTTCAGCAGCGTGTACTGGAAGCTTGGCAGCAGTTTCTAGAAAAAAGGTGCAAGTCTCAGGGGCAGGATCCTCAGTGTGTGAAGGAGAGGGGCAGCGACTCAAAGCATCTGCATCCCAATGTCTTTTCCAGGCCTGTGGATGAGTTTGTATGAATAAGC
>CM019148.1:348606784-348643148 GCA_009733165.1 Naja naja | reverse complement strand
CAGTCTTTGTTGGGCCTAATATTAAAGAAAAAAAGAAAAAAAGAAATTGGATGAGGTTTTTATTTCAAACAGAAGCAGAGATAGCTTAAGACACTTTGGGACCAAAAAGAAGGAAAAGCAAATAGAATTCTTCTGGTTAATGAATAGAAAGCAGTACAGTTACTCTGTGGTTAAGACACTGGGCTTGTCAGTTGAAAGCCGGCAGCTCAGGTTTGAGATCTGGCGCCATGTGACAGGATGAGCTCCTGTCCTCGCCCCAACTCCCTTCCCGAAAGCATGCAAATGCGGTAGATAAATACCAGTAAGTACCACTTTGGTAGGTAACAGCTTTGTGGCGGCAGCTTCCACTGCTTGACTGTGGAAATGCCTTCAGATAGTGCTGGCTCAATGGCCTTGAAATGGAGATGAGCAGTCAGCAACAACTAGCGGAGTAAAAGCGTGCAGGGATTCCTTTAGCTTTTTACTTTAATGGATAGGGATTGGTATTGTTGTCCAATGTCCATTCAGTTCAGTAAGTCTAAGCTGGGATAATAGCCTGCCATCTTCAAGCCTCATGCCCTAAATGATGCCTATAAAATCCAACCTAGAAAAGAAGAAATTTTCTGACAGTGAGAGTAATTAATCAATGGAATAGTTTGCCTCCTGGACTTGTGGGGGCTCCATCATTGGGGGCTTTCAGAAATAGATTGGACAACCATTTCACCAAGGTTTCCTGCCTTGAGCAGGGTGTTGGACTAGATTTATTATTTATTTATTTATTAATGGGACTTATATGCCGCCCCATCTCCGAAGACTACAGGACACAATAAAACAAGCACAATAAATATTTAAAAAGAATTAAATTAATGGTCCCGATTAATACAAACTTAAAAACCAAATCTAAGACACCCCACCCCTGAGTCACAGCCCGGCTTGGTCAAATAACCTCCAAAGGTCCCTTCCTGCCCTGTTTCTATGTTCATCACATCATAGTTGCATTTCCATCAGGCCACAAAAAATAACCTCAGCAATCCGGCTTTATCAGCCAAATATTAATATCTACCTTTTCAACTCTATAATTCTGGCATTATTGCCCCAAACTGTAGGTATCAGGACTGATACTGAGAGAAAAGCTAAAATTAAGTCCTGAGTTTGTTGAACTCCCATTTTATTCTTACTCAACTCATAGAAATAAGCAAGTTCAGCATGTCTCTTTCTTCCTAGACTTCCAAAATGCACTGAAAACTTGGCTTTTCTCCCAAGGCCTGGTATAGGATGAGGTGACTCCATGCTGGAAGCTTAACTTGGTGGCAGGTGGATTTTTTTTAATGTTTATGGTTTTTATAGTTTTAATATGGTTTTTATGTTATTTTATTAATGTTGTTTTAATTCTTGATTGGGAGCTGCCCAGAATTTGACATAAGATAGGCAGCTATAGCAATTTTTTAAATAAATAAATAAATAAATAAATAAATAAATAAATAAATAAATAAAAATATCCTGGGTATTATAATTCCAAATATATGTTTCCATCCCAACATTTGCCAAGATAAGAGACATGGCACAGACAGAAGGGATCTATGAAGTGACAACTGGTGGTAAGAGGAAGAGGAATATAATCCTGGCTTACTGGTTTCTCTTTCCAGAACCCATCAGCAATATTGGTCCCAGCTGTGCCAGTGCCATTCTGGAGCCCTAACATGCTATTTTCATCAGAATGCAGCAATAGATGCATTTTTGAAACCTCATTTTTAGTATCATTTGAATAGGCAATCAATTGTATATGCCACTTAAGCATGGATCGGGAAATATATAGTTCTTTAAAGATTCAAAAGAAAATATAGGCTTCAGAGTGTCAACAAGAAAAAACAATATTCAGGCATTTGTAAGGGAGAAATACAAGGGTGAAAACTGCCTCAAGGAGAACAAATGATATGAATTCCTGCTGATCCTTCCTTACAACTGTATTTCTCAATCTCTATATTAATAGCATTGGGGGGGGAAAGCTAATAATGGAACTCCATTAATTCCCATGTATTTTTGTGGCTCCAAAGAAAAAAAACATGTGCCATAAAGATAATCAGTGTCTGCAGCACATAAACCAAATTCTGTACTCTATCAAAGTTGAAACAGGATCCTTTGTAATTTGTGACTTAGGCACAATATTAAAATATTTTTAACATTTCCAAGAAAAGAAAAGAAAAGATTTTTTGGGGAGAGGAAACATTTTAACTCTCAATCACTTATATCAAATGATATTCAAATGATATTCCCCAACTAACTACACTTGATAATCTCCCATGTAATCTCTCAAGGTAAGAGAAGGCAAGTACTTGGCTAACACTTATCCCCAACATAAAAACAAATCTTAACTACAAAGCAGGGGGCTTCCATACTGTTTTAGCACTATTTCTTGTATCCATTCACACTGATTTTAACATTTGCAAACTATAGCATCATAGCATTATGTATCAGAATATTTTCAAAAGATGTAAAACCTTCAGTCTGATGGATATTATTTTCATTAACAATATCTGCAACTCAAATGGAAAGGGTGAAAGCAGACATTCCAATCTAAAAAAACCTAGATCAAAACAGTAACAATTGCATCAAAAACACTAAGGAAAGTCCACCTGCATACCATCCATATTCCACTCCTCAAAAGCCACATTAATAGTGCACTTCTCCTTTACAAATGCTCCAAGGCTATTTTTTTCTCATCAATTATCTGCAGGTATATTCCACATAATTTTTTTGTAGAACTGGAATCATCATTACCATTTCCATAATTAAATCACATACTTAAATGACTATCTATTCAAACAATACTAAATATGAGGTTTCAAAACCTATTGCTCAGTAGGGAAGGATTTCAATTGTAGCATGCAAATTTAAATTACAATCCTACTTGGATATCTGGGGCATAAATATCTTTGATCCTGCCAGGGAACCTGAACTTAAGGAGGAAGTATGCAAAGGGGAAAGAGGTAACAGTAGTCAAACTATCTATAACTTCAATATACAAACAGAAGGAAAAGAAGCAAAGCTTACAAGGACAGATGTCTAAGATTGATACCCACAGAGTCCAACAGCAAACAGTTTTCAGAAACAAAAGAATTGGCAAGATGACAATGCACCAAACAATCTCCTAAAAGCCATCTCCATAATATGAACCATTAAATTTTAGTTCTTTCTTGTCAGTTAAGTATTTGCCGCACTGCTGAGGCAAGTGAAATTGCAGTTCAGGAATCTATCAAATAAAACTTGCACAGTATCCGGAACTGAATTGGGTACAATAAGCTAATGTAAGCAACCTTGTTTGCTTAGCGCATTTATGTATACTGCAGCATCCAGCTTTTCATGGAACAGCACGGATGTCCAGTATCAGTTTGTTTATAACAGGAACTGTTAACCAGCCTCTGTTAACAAATCTGCAAGAAACATTTCCCTGTCATTCCACAGTTAATTGATTTAGCATGAATCCCTTTAAAATGTTACTGTATTTTATTAATTATATGAAAGGGATGCCAAAGATAAAATTGTACACAGCAGGCTTTTGACTCAGGAAATTTGCATAAAAGGAGTTAGATCTTTTCAAAGCAAGCTTAAAGCTAGAGATGTTGTTAATGACCAGATAATATAGCAGCATCAGAACCAATTTGAGGATCTTTTCCTATGTACAAACCTGTCCTGGCAAATATAAAAATTCTGTACCATTACTATGATATTAGCTTCATATCCTTTCCATCCCATGAGTGCAACAGCCTTAAATGATCCTTACCTACACTAGTTTAAAACAGTATCCATACCCACCCCCAATCCCAGCACTGCCTAAGTAAATATATAAAATCTGTCAGGCTTTGTCAGACATTGTCTTGGAGAGAAGTCAGATATCAGCAAACAGAAGCAATATAAGGACCGGAATTGAGGACAGCAAATTTCATATACAGTTCTACAGCATCCAAGATATGGAAATAGCACTTCAGTTGGGGGAAGGCCCCATGTCAGAAGCTGATGAACTTCTGGTTATTTTTCACTCTTTAAAATTAAGAATAGGTGCCAAAGGAAGCCACTGGCCTCCTCCTCCACTGTTTCCCTTGGAGCAAGGGAGCTTTTCTGGTCACCAAGCCTAGCTGATAACTGAAATGGCTCAAGCCTGATGTCACGGATGCTTCCTTCAGCCTTCACCACAAAGCAGAAGTGTATCTTTCAGTCATGAACAAGTCTGAGAAAGAGGTGCGAATTTGTCCCACGTCTGCAGCTCTGCCACCCATGCACGTAGTCATGCAACATGCTAAACTAGAATGCAGCTGACTACTTTTTGTTCCTGTATATATTCTGTATATTGCACCAACCTACTCAGCTAATATAGTTATTTTACTGAATAGCTCTGCTCTGCAAAGTTGGGTAAATACCATGGCTCACTTAACCATAGTTTGCCTTGTGCAAGTACAGCCTGCATCTTACGCAGTAGAGAGATTTGTTCGGTCTCTGCAAAGGGGACTTGGAGACACTTCCCTGGATTCGCCGTCTACTTCCCTCCTTATCCTGCAGCCTTCGGCTTCCCCAAGACCCACGCATTCAATTTCCTCGGCTTCTTCGCCCAAAGGTCCACCACGGGGAGGCCTCTCTCTCTCTTTCTCTCTCTCTCTTTCAATGAAGCCGGGACGCCTCCCTTCTCCTCCAGTCGCGGTGGAAGTGATCGAGGAGGCTCCGCTTACCCGCCCCGCAACCTCGTGTGCAGGCCCCGATCCCGCTGCGGCTGGGCGTCTCACCTCTTCCAAGCGGAGCCGGGGTGGCAATGGTGAAGGATGAGGCCCCGCTTTGTCCCACCTCGCTCGGCCGGGCGGATATCAGCGGAGGCCCGCCGAATTGCTTTGCGGCCGGCCCGCCGCGCAAGTACGGCCTGGTCGGCTTGGGCAGAGCTGCTCGGCCTCACCCGCTTCCTAGCGCGCCGCGCTCGAACCCGCTCCGGGCCGGGCCACACCAGACAGATGAGCCGCCGCCGTGGCCACCTCCTCTCCGGAGTCCAGCCCTCTCGGTCCCGCCTTCTCGGCGGCGGCGGCGGCGGCAGCGCCACAGAAGGGCCGGGCCCGGGTTAAGCAGAGCGACAGCGCCCCGGCGTGGGTCTTCCGAATGGATCTGTTTTCGAGCGAACGACCGTCCCAGCCTCAAAGGCCTCGGTTCCAGCACGCCCGCCTGCCCTTCTTTTCCCTTCGGAAGAAACACTCCGCATTGACTCACCGGCTTCCTGACGAAATTTCGCCTGGGCTGCTTGAGGTCTGGATAAATGGAGGGATGTCCTCGCAGAGCATCCTCGCGCAAGCTTAATCCGTGTTTATTCTCTGCCTCGACTAACTCCATAAAGAAACGCGTGGTTTACATATTTCTAGATCAAATCATGCTGAGGAACAGTTGTTTTGTCTCATAGGTAACCTGTATCTGCTTAATCAACCTATCTTCATTTCCTCCTCATCCCAGTTTAAATTCTATGTTAGTCTGTGTAGCTGTCGAAGAATACTGAGCCTCAAAAGCATAAGCTCTTTAATACAATTTGTTAATTAGGTGATCTAAGAAAGTCATATTGTAACATTCAGATGGCAAAAATCTTGCATCTTTCTGGCTAGATCTACTTTCATAGGACGGCTTTCCTTCGTGTATTTGAGGATACCTCTTACTACATTGTTTTCACCTAAACCTTCCCTATATGAATGGCTGGGGCAATCTGGTTTGTGGCCTTCCGTTCTCCTTTCCAGCTTCAGAATTAGTATCAATGGAATACCAGTTGGAAATCTCACTGACATAGGCCTGACTGAAAAATGGATTAAAAAACAAGGCAAATACAAACCAGGTCCATATTGTTGGCAAGAAAATGTAATGGATGTATCCATGAAAGAATCTAGGTCAACCTGAATGAATTTTTACAAGTTTTAACTCTTTTAAGATTGTATTTAATTATACTTTTGAAATAAGATCTCAAACCTTTCCGAGATCATTTATGAAGTGTGCCATTTAAAATGATTTGAATTATTCGATCCAACCTTTCCTCCCTCCTCTCTCTGAATATGTACACAAACACATACGAATTCCTTATATTTGTTAGATAGAGTAGGACCTATTGGTGACTAGCGGAGGGTGGGGATGTAATGAGCATTTACTGCTGCTTGAAGAATCCCACCTTTTAAAATTCCCAATGGCAATACAGCCTTTTTTGTATGTCTTTATTGCCACAGGCAGCTCCTGCAGTGTACTCAAAAAGGGCGTTCACAGAGAGATTACCAGTACCTTATCGATTAACATTTTTCTTTGCTAGAAAGCCTTTGTTTGTTGAGCTCTTTTGAGATTGCATGTAATCTTTTGATGTGTGTGAATTCAACTATTTTTTGATTAATGATCTATTAATAGTTCTGCTTTTCCAAGACAGTCACTTTGAGGTCTGTATCAATCTAGCCATTACATGCAGCTGATGAAGTTAGACAGATACCTGTAATGGGAAAAGATCCTTGGGACAAGAGGAAGAGCTGCAGATTACACTATGGTCAAATAAGAGGCTCTAAGTCTATAGAAGGAATGGGGGCATGGCAATAGTCTCAGAAGGGACCCTTCCTCAGTTTCTTCGAATGCACAGGTGGTGATAGAGATGTATTTTCAGTTTTGCAAGATTCTATCAGTGTAACCTTATAATAAATTTAAAGCTAGTATTAGGGTGTGCTTGTCTGGACTAATCTCATAAGGTTGACAATAATTCTGCAAGTCTGTAAGCACCTCTCTTCTCCCCTCCTTTGCATTTCAAGAAATTAGGGAGAGTCTCTTCTGCTACATCCCCATTCAGTGCCATGGTCTAATCTTTGGTTCTTTTTCTTGTCTCCCAAAGTTATTCTAGCATGTCATGAGACATTACAGTATCCATCTCCTGATTTTTTGCCACCATAGATTAACAAAGCTGTGCTGGTTGGAGATTTCTGTGAGTTGAAGTCTATTCATCTTCAAGCTGCCAAGATTGAGAAACCACTGTTCTATTACATATCCTTATCCCATGTGGTTTAGGGATATATATTTCAACAATTAAGCCTTAAACCTTCTTAAAAGTTAATTAGAAACCAGTGCAATTTTTGCAAACTAAGTGTTGAAGTAATTAATTAGAGCTTCAAGAAGTCTAATTACTGCAGAACTCCCATCTCTGTCCTTTTAGAAATTTTCCACAAAAGAATTTGATCCCATGATGCCTTTAAAACTAATATTTGTTTTATTGTAAATTATTCTTGACCTTAGTCAGTGTTTGTATGTGAACATAAATAGAGGTCCTTCATCTAAGGCATTTTTAATTTGCCATTTACATTAGCACTAGAACTCCTTGGCAATCATAATGTTGCTCTTTGATCTTATGAGAAAGTGTCTTCTTTCAGAAGATCAAAGAATCAAGAATTAAACACTTCACTCCTAAACAATCCAGAAAAATAACAAATTTTCCTGTTGAAGCCACCAGAGAGTAGGATGAGTGGATATTAACACTCTTCTTCCCACAGCTTTGGATATGGTCATATGATCTACTGAGGTTAATCTATTATGGATTGTTCAGTAGTGAATGACCTATATCTTAGGATGGACAGCATGCAATTTGACTGTTGATCAACCAATAAGCAGCTCCAAAAAATTCTCACCACCACCAGACTATATATATTGAAGAGCAATCAGAATGAGGATAACATATCACTTACCTTAGAACTGGAGTTAGTTTGAAAATCAGGAATTTCAGGGTAAAAATGTCACTTATGTCAACAATGAACAGATCTTGGCTAAGAAGTGCAAAGCAAAAATCTGTTAAACTATAGGAAGGGCAGACAAGCAAAAGATCAGAATTAAGCTATAGCAGTTATAAGTAAGAATTGCACTTTCACGTTGACAAGAGTATAATCAAAAATAGCATTGATTGCCCTAGTTGATTATTTATGCCACAGAATTGCCTGGGGAAATTATTTCAATTGGTTATCCCCAATGATAATTTCTAGTATAGATCATAGTATTTTTTTGGGATGTATGATTAGCATTTGGGGAATTTGTCAGTAGTGCTTCTGAATTTTGCTAACCAAAAATGTTAAACTGGTGCTTCAGAGGAATTGTTTGGTCATTGGCTTGTGAGTTTTCTCAGGAATCTATAGGTTTCTGAACATTTTATCATTTACACTAGTGTTTTTCACTCTTAGCAGCTTTAATATGTGCAGACTTAGCTCCCAGAATTGCATGCTGGGGAGAGGAGTTCTGGGAGTTGAAGGGCACACATCTTAAAAGCCGCCAAAGTTTAAAAACACTGAACTACATGCATTGATGACTGGTATTCTTCCAACAATATAAATCACCTTGCACTAAAATGTGGGGCAGGAAGATGGAAAGAACTTCTCTTAAAAAGTTATGCTTTTGTTTGTGGTCCCACTGCTATATTATACAGCCTGTGATCTGAAAGTCCTTTATGAAAGTAAAAGATCATGAAACTCCCTGCAACATTATCAAAGAACTGGATCCTGCTTTTCAGACAGGCATCAACTGTAATCTTCAGGAAGAGAAAATATTTTTATGGTCTGCCACCAAGACTTATCCATGCCACTGGTGAACTACTATTACAATGTGTGTATGTGTGCATGTGTGAGCACTGTATATATATCAATAATTATTTCTTCTGACAAGCAGGAGGGTGAGGAGGAGGCATAGGGGATCAAAGCATTCAAAGTTATTTATTTTAAATTACTTAATTATTAATCCCTTGGTAAAGAATCCTGTCTTGTTTTCCTAATTTTCTTTGCTCAATTTACTGATTACTTTTTATTTCATCATCTAAATTAATGCAATTAAAATAATTTCTATTCCTCTCTTCCTCCCTCGGGATATTATGATTTTGTGTGTGCACATGCATGTGCCTTTGAATCAGTAGTATTGACTCCTGGCAACTTCCTGGACAAGTCTCTGCAATTCAGAAGGGTTTCCCATTACCTCCTTCCTAGGGCAGAGAGAGTGGCTGGTGGAAAGTCACCCAGCTGACTTGTGCCTAGGGCAAAACTAAATTCACACCTCTCCTAGCCTGATGCCTTAACCACTCCACCAAACTGGCTCTCCCATTATAGCAGTACATATTCAAAATCACAACCAAGAGTAAATAATAAAATACTGGTAGTCCTTGGCTTACAAACACAGTTGAGCCCAAAATTTCTGTTGCAAAAGATGATCACATGACCTTGGGACTCAGCAATGGTCGTAGTATGAACCCACTGCCAAGCATCTGAATTTTGATCACATGATCATGGGGATGCGGCAAAGAGCTTAACCGTGAAAAATGGCTGTAAGTCACATTTTTCAGTGCATTTGTCACTTTGAACAGTCAATGAACTGTTGTAAGTCGAGGACTACACGGCACAAGCTTGATTAAAAAGAAATGTTTCACCAGAAAATCTTAATTCTCATAGTGATAAAGACAATGCTTTAGGGAATATAGTTCTGCCCAGTCACACCTTAAATAAGCTAGGATCAATCTATTTAAGATCTTGCTGGATAGAACTAGCATTCAAATTGTGCCTCCCTCCAAAAAGTAATGGCAGAGCTATTTGTACAAAAGAGAGACTAACATAAATTCTGTCTTATCATCTTCACAAGGTATTTGCCTAATTATAGTATTTACAACCAGGTTTCTGAATTTGAAGTGTAGCCCTAGTTAGAAACATGAAAAGAGTCAATGAGAGGGAACTACAGGCACCTCTAAACCAATGCTATGTGCTTTGGGATTGGCTGTGGACCAGGCTGATCTTAAAAATATAATTTGTCACTGGTAGCTGTATTGACTGATTACTGATTTTGCTCCATCTTATTGGAATACAAACTAAAACTGGTATTTTCCCTTGTGACTGCATATCTTCTGGGCAGAAACTTACTGAGTTCCTGAGCCAAAAAAACCTATTTCTTTCTTTCTTTCTTTCCCCACCTCCTATGGATCTTTTGTTTCCTGTTCCTGGAATTCAACTGCTTCAATGTGCCTTGTTTAGACCTCATATTCTCAATCCCCCAATCCAAAAGCTGCTAGTTGCAAAATTGCTGACAGGCCAGCATTTCACCTTTGTAAATTCAAAGGGATTTTTCAACAGAACAAAAGAATGGTAACAATGGGAAGCATTTGGGGGGAAAATTCAGTGCTTTTGTTTGTTTGTTTATTTTATATTATTCAAGGTTTGCATTGCTTCAGTGATTCTGAGGGATTCACAAGAAGGCATAAGAACTATAAAACAATACAGCAATAAAGGAAGACCAATAATGGGAAAATCAAGCAGCAGCAAACACACCCTCTTCCTTGAAAGGGGCTACACCCATCCTAGCCAAAGAGCATGGACTTTTGAGGCCTTTCAGAAATGCTGGTAGGGTGGGACCCACCAAGATCTCAAGTGGGAGGAACCTCATTCCAGAAGGTAGCTGCTATGACAGAGTACATTTCAGGGGCCCAAGAACCCAGAGCACACCAACCCTACCAGATCAAAGCAACCATGCAGAAAGAGATAGCCTTATACCATATAAGACTTTATAGATAACAACCAAGCACCTTGAATTGCATCTGGAAGGAAACTGCCCAGCCCTTGCAGTCTGGACCAGTTAAAGCTTCTGGATGATCTTCAAGGAAGCTCCACAGAGTGCATTGCAATAGTCAAGTTTGAGATGACCAGGGCATGAGTGACTATCTGAAGGGCCTCCTTATCTAGGAAGAGGGGCAACAGGTACACCAGATGAAGTTGTACAAAGGGTTTTTAAATTCATATTTATATGCCACCTTCTCCGGAGACTCAGGGGCTTACAATGTTTGAGTGCAACCCAATGCGCTCAGCAATAGCCTTCATTCCATTGTATATGCCTGCTTATTACTAAGCGGCATTTTTACAAAGTCAGCTTATTGCCTCCAACAATCTTGGGTCCTCAATTTACCTACCCTGAGAGTATGGAAGGCTGAGTCAACCTTGAGCCTGGTGGGATTTGAGCCTGCACTAATTGCAGGCAGCTGGAACTAAGTGCTAGGCGTTTAATAGCCTGCACACTACCAAGGCTCTTTTCAGGTCACAGCTACCTGAAAGGCATCCAGAAAGTATCCATGATATCAATCACTCCGAGACATATTCTCTCCAATTGATTTATTAGAAACAGATCTGGTACATCTAAGGCATTTTCCAAAGTGAAATAATTTTTGTGTGCTACATAGAATCCACCTTTTTCTCCTCCCACTTCTACACTTCATAAATCATGAGAACAAATTAACTGCAACTGGAATTTCTGTATTCATACAGAATAACCTTGAACTTGTCAACTCCTCCTTCCCATTATGTTGGCAGCTGAATTTCAAAGCTGACAGGCGCCCCCTTAAAAACTCCTCCTCCAAAAAGAAAAAAACAGATACAGGGGTTAAAACATTGTCTTTAACCCCTCTCCCTCCATGAGGACCCTTCGGTTTGTGGGGAAATCCTCATGGAATTGGTTAACCAACTGATCAGCATGAACATTCCAAATCTTCACCCAACTAGCATCTGAGGGGGGTATCCTTTCCATAAGACCAAATATTGCAATTGGCCACAGTGTAATCTAGAATCGAGAATTTTTTGAATTTCATAATGTGTTTCCCCCTGTACCGTTAATGGTTTAGGGGGAGCAATTGGCAGTGGTCTTATCATTGATGTAGTAGCTGGTTTTAGTAGTTACAATGGGAACACAGGATGAATTTTCCCCAATAGTCAAGGAAGATTTAATTGGACAGTGACCGGATTGATTATCTTTGAAATTGGGAACGGACCCAAGAATTTTGGACCCAGCTTTTTACTGGGCAGTTTCAACCTAAGATACTTGGTTGACAAATATACTTTCTCCAACTTTAAAAGGTGGTTGAAGGGATCTATGTTTATCCGCCTGTTTTTATAATTTTGGCAGCTTCGTCAAAGCTTTTTTGTATCTTCCCATCCTTTCTTTAATGAGTTCATCCATTCTGTTAGGGACATGGATGTGGGAGGTTGTCTAGGTAACTCTGGCATCGGAACAAAATCCATTCCAGTGTTGATTTGGAATGGAGTCAATCCTGCTGCTATGTACTGCATTATTGTAAGCAACCACTCAGCCCAATTTTCTTGTTGATAATTTACATAGCATCTAATGTATTGTTCAATCATGGCGTTAGCCCTCTCCACTGCTCCGTTACAAGCAGGTTGGAAAGCTGAGGATAATCCTTGAGAGGAACCAATGGATTTCAGGAATTCCCTCCAAAATTTTGCAGTAAACTGTACCCCTCTGTCTGATATCATTCTACAAGGTACTCCATGTAGTCTATAGATATGTTTCACGAACAGTTTTGCAAGTTTTTTTGCAGATGGAAGTCCTTTGCAGGCTATAAAATGGGCCTGTTTACAGAATAAGTCGATTATAGTCCAAATAATCATATTCCCTTCACCCTTAGGTAATTCAACAATAAAGTCCATTGATCTCTTCCCAAGGTCTGGTTGGTTCAGCAACTTGTTGCAGGAGGCCAGGGGGTTTTCCAGTTCTGTGTTTCATTGTGGCACAAAGTGAGCAACTTTTTACATAAGGTTGCAACAGCAACATCAGGTTTCATTTTTGGCCACCAGAACTGTCTTCTCAGTAAACGTAGGGTTTTAAGAATCCAAGTGGCCTCCCAGCCATGAGTTGTGGCTACACTTTAGTACCAGTAGTCTTAGGGTTGTGGGTACATAAAGCTTAGTCCCTTTCCAAGCTAGTCCATCATTCATGGTCAACTCTGTTTGATGGTCCAGGAACCAAGGTTCAGTCAATAGGGCCATTTTCAATTCTGGGTCAGCTTATCTTCCAGGCATTTGGGGTTGTGGTTGGCTTGGGCTCGAGTGGTCACTTGGCCTGCTGATTGAGCTTCTGAAATTAAAGCTTGTACTATTTCCTCTCGGTTGCTATCAAACTGAGGTTTTCTGGACAGAGCGTCCGCCAGTATGTTTTTCCCTCCGGAGATTCAAGGTGCTGGTGCTGACCTATAAAGCCCTGCATGGCTTAGGACCGGGATACTTGAGGGAGACCCTGCTGCCAATAACGGCTTCCCAGTGTCCCGTGCGCTCTCGCAGACAGGGCCTTCTTGGGGTGCTGTCGGCCAGACAATGTCGGCTGGAGACCCCCAGGGGTAGGGCCTTCTCTGTGGGAGCACCCACCCTATGGAACCAGCTGCCCCTGGAGCTTTGGATGGCTCTCGACCTCCGGTCCTTCCGGTGGGGCCTGAAAACATGGGTGTTCCAACTTATCGACCTGGACTGAGGAGGGGATGGGGTTTTAATTGAATAGTGTTATTTTAATTCAGATTATTGGGTTTCATGTTTAATCTCTTTTTAAATTGTATAGTATTTGTATTTATATTGTTTTTATGATTGTGCGCCCAAGTCCTTCGGAGATGGGCATATAAATAATAATAATAATAATAATAATAATAATAATAATAATAATAATATACTTAATGTTGAAGTTGAATCACTTGAAATATTGGGCCCAGCAGACTTGTTTGGGTGATAATCTCCTAGGGGTCTTTAGAGCCTCGAGGTTCTTATTATCAGTCCATACTTCAAAGGCCTCTGGCACTCCTTCTAGAAAATGCCTCCAAGTCAATAAAGCCCATCGTATGGCGAATGCTTCTTTCTCCCAGACCACTCACCTTCGCTCTGTATCTGTCAGCTTTTTGGACACATAAGTGCAAGGCATCAGTCAGCCTTGAGAGTCTTTTTGCAGCAAAACGGCTGTCACCGCTACATCACTTGCATCCATTTGGACAATAAATGGCTTGGTCACGTCTGGGTGTTGGAGGATGGGCTCAGCTGCGAAGAGGCATTTTAAGGTCTCGAAAGCTTTCTGACAGTCCATAGTCCAAGCCAGGGGTTGACTTGGCTTCGGTTTGGTGGGTGACGGGCCTGTTTTTAATAGCTCCATTAACAGGAGGGCAACTTCAGCAAATGACAGAATGAATTGTCTATAGAAGTTGGCAAACCCCAAGAAACTTTGAAGTTGCTTTTGGGTTCTGGGGGGTTGCCAGTCCAGCACTGCTTTCACCTTTCCAGGGTCCATTTCAATCCCCCGGTTGGATATTCGGTAGCCTAAATAGTCCAGCGACTCTTTATGGAATTTGCATTTTGATAGTTTCTCATATAATTTGGTGGCTAGAAGTTTTTCTAGGACTTGTCGGACCAATTGAATATGTTCTTCCATGGTTTTGCTGAAGGATGTCATCCAGGTATACAAGGACCCCCCAGTAAAGGTGCAGGTGTAGCACCTCATTGATGAGCTGCATAAACACTGCAGGAGCCCCCTGAAGTCTGAAAGGCATGACTTTGAATTGGAAGCTACCCAGAGGGCAGTTAAAAGCTGTTTTCCACTCATCTCCCTCTTTGATGCGGACCCGGTAGTAAGCTTCCCTGAGATCTAGCTTGGGGAATACCTTGCCCTTCGACAGGTGGTTCAGTAAGTCCTTCATAAGGGGGAGAGGATACATGTTTTTGATGTATACGGTGTTCACGCCTCTAAAGTCAACACACAATCTCAACCCGCCATTTTTCTTCTCCTTGAACACCGGGGCAGCTAATCTTGATTTGGCAGTCTCAATAAACCCTCATTCCAAATTGCTGTGATTTCAGTCATCTCAGCAGGCGTCATTGAATACATCTTTGGTTTTGGTAATTTCGCCCCGGGCTCTAATTCAGTGGCTCAATGGGGAGGTAAAACATTACACGCTTCTTCACTGAATGCTTCAGCCAAGTCTTTATATTGGTCGGGTACCTGGGGTTATCTGGGAGAAGGTGGGACGCTATGGATGCTGGCTCAGGCTCTGGGTTCAAGCTGACTGGTGGTTTTGTAGTGGGCGGGAGAGGGGGCAATGGGCCTGGTGCAATGAGGATTTTTCTGAATCTATCCTCCCATTTGATTGTCGGGGCCCATTTGTCTAGCCAAGCAAGCCCCAGTATGATTGATTCTGACATCTTGGGGGCTACTATGAAAAGCATGAGTTCAATGGGGTGAACCATTTTGATCAATTCTGTCATTTGGGTGGCTGGGGTTCCCCCAATTAAAGTTCCATCCACTTGCTCAAATCTGATTGGGTGTTTTAGCAGGTTAGTCTTTATGCCCAATTGTTCAACAATAGTGAGTCCGATAAGACATCTAGAACACCCAGTATCAATGACAGTTTCTAACTCCCTGGCCTCTCCGTGTTTGGTACCACTAACTTGACCTTGACTGTAAAAGGTATGATGGGATCACTCACCATTGGGTTGTCTTCGCAGGTCGGGTTCTCGGGGACGTGGTGCCGGTCTGGTGGTCTGTTGCTCCCATCTGCACAGAGGGGGCTTTCCCAGCTGTGTTTGGCGAACCCGCCAATGCCCAGAAGTCTTTCTTGATTCTTCCGACCTCTAACAGCTGGATTAGACTTCGACTTGTGGTACAGGAGCAGGGGCCAGACAGTCTGCTGCTCTATGGCTGGCTTGGCCACAATGGTAACATTTCAGCCCCCTGGTGGGTCGGGTACAAGCAGTTTCATCTGGTCCAGTTGGCGGTCTCCTAGCCACAATTTTTTTAGATGGGGCCGCTGGAAGGGGTTTCCTGTGTGGGTTGATGCTGTGATCTAAGCTGAGGGAGGCGGCATACCATGATTGTAAGGTCTCTGGTATTCCCCTAGTTTCACAGGGCTTCTTTACTTCTGGATCAATGGCGTTTTTAAAGTAGCGTAAAGTCATTCTTTCAGGCCAATCCATGAGGTGGCTTGCGACCCTTCTAAAGTCCCAAATAAATTCTGACAAGGGTCGCTTGCCTTGCCTCATTTCCATTAACTTATCTTTATTCTCTGCTACCCTGTCTGGATTTTCAAATCTGAGTCTTAATAATCGAATAAATCTGTTTACATCATGAAATTTGGGGACATGTTCATTGTGTAGTTGGGCCACCCAGTCTGAAGCATCCCCTTCATTCATCCCATCTGTTATGGCCATAGCCAAATCACGCTCTGTAGCGTACTGATCTCCAAATTGTTCTATATGGGATCGGATTCGAGTGATTGAAATGTTCTTGGCAGCCATCGAATACGGCCTTAAAGGATATTTGGTCCGGCCTGGGTCATGGTTGGGGAGGTGGCACCTGCCAGGCCCCTGCAGGTTGAACTGGAATGAAAGGAACCGGCCAGGTGGCATACGTAGGCTGGGTAGGCCCCCTGAAGCCTGGCTGGTGGTGCCTCTCTGGAATAGGGGTCCCTGTGGCCTCGCTGCAGGTTGGGGTTGTATTTGTGGTTGCCAGGAGGAAGATGGGTGTGGCCTGGTTCCCTGGTCAGGTGGAGGGACGTGGCTGCTGTCTGTTGTCTGGGCAACCCCCCTTCAGACCAGGGCTGTGTTGGTGCTGGCTGCCATTGGCACTGAATCCACCCCTGGCCTGGATAAAATCTCCCCCTGGAGGGATACTCTCTGTAGGGGGCAAAATTCCTTTTTGGAAATGAGGGGATTGCCTCGGAGGCTGCAACATACTTCTGTCAGTTGATGCTTCTTGCTGGGCTACTCCAACTGGCATCTGTATAGTTTCCTTGTCCCTCACGATACTTGGGTAAGTGAACATGGGTGGCCTCAAGCTTCCACCCGTCCAAACAGACTGTGAGACCAAGCCTGTCACCTTTAGATTCTGGAACTGTTGATGTAAATCTGCCTCTGATGGACTCCCAGGATAAATCTTGGGTTTGTCTTCTTGAGAGATTTCCAACCCCAATTGCCTCTGTCGAAGCTCCAATCTGGCAGAATAGCAATATGCCTGGGGCTAGAAAAAGATTTCTCTTCAGACAGCAAGTTGTTACATCTGGGTTATAACAACTTCTTGAGTTGAAACACTTAGGTATAGCTCCCAAATCTCTTTCATCTACAGCCATTCTGAAAGCATCCATCATCTCTTCCAAACCAAGGCTGTCAGATTCAGTTAATGCTCTGGAGGGAGGGCCCCACGCCCCTCCTGCAGCTCTCCAACTTCGGCTGGTTGTTGATCTTTTTCCATATCTGGGAAAAGACCTTCAGGGGACCAGCCAAGCCCTTCAAAAAATAAAAGTGGACTTTGGAAAATAAATGTAAGGCATCCAGAAAGTATCCAGGATATCAATCACTTCAACACGTATTCTCTCCAATTGATTTATTAGAAACAGATCTGGTACGTCTAAGGCATTTTCCAAAGTGAATTTTCGCGCGCTACACAGAATCCACCTTTTTCTCCTCTCCCACTTCTATACTTCATAAATCACGAGAACCAATTAACTGCAACTGGAATTTCTTAGTACAACATACAGAATAACCTTGAACTTGTCAACTCCTCCACCCCCCTTCCCATTATGTTGGCAGCTAAATTTCAAAGCTGACACTACCACCTGCTCATCAAGCAAGAGTTATGAATCCAGGAAGACCTCCAGATCGTGCCCCGCTCTTGAATGGGGAACTGCCATTTTACCATTGATATTCTTTCACATGTCAGCCCTTTGAGGTGGTCCAGACAAAGAGTACTAACCATAGATGCTACCAATACCTTTATTTTAAAGTAACAGAATCTTGCTAGTCTGAAAGTACATCTCTTCCCTTCATCTTTACAGTTAAAAACAAACAAACCCTAGAGATGGATTCCTTCTGGGATATTTGCTTTGCCCTTATTAGTTCTGTAGGTTGAGCTGCCTCATATCTGACATTGTCTTGTCTGCGGCTTTTTCCCCTGTATCTTCGGGATATTCTAACAGATCCATCAGACATGTTGGGCAAAAGTAGACAGTGTTCAAGCTCTAGGAAAGATCTGGAAATTCACTTCAATAAGTGTTGTTTTCAATTGCCAAGAGCAATTGAAAACAAGACTTATGATAGAGTACATTGGCATACCCAGACAATATCGAGTACAACTGCCACTATTGGCAGTATGCCCAACCCAATGGAACAGCATAAAAACTCAGAACCTCATTTCTTTACTGGTGCTCATGGCAGAAGCACGGTGTTGGGGGAATGGAAATAGCAAAACTCCTTTGGAACATGTATCATTACATCACATGAACAGATGACTATGGCAGAGCTTGTGTCACAAGTGACTCGTGCTTTTGTCGATTTGGTGAACATTTCAAATCCTGCAGATATCTCTGACTCCTAAGGACTTTTTGGAGAAAATGGGTTGCGATGATTGTATTCTGATGGGCAGCCAGCCTTTACAAAATAAGCTAGAGGCCACAAAACCCCAAGGCAATAGCAGTCATAAAGAGGCTCTGAAGCTAGAACAGAATAAGAACAGAACAGAATAATAGAGTTGGAAGGGACCTTATAGGACATTTAGTCCAAACCCACCCCCCCAAGCAGGAGACCCTACACGTGATGTATCGGGACTTTCCCCCCTTCGCTAAACTGGGCAGGGGTGTGGCCAGCACATGATGCATCTGGCCCATGGGCTGGGAGTTTGACAGCCCTGCCCTACATCATTTCTGACAGATGGCAGTTCAGGCTCTTCTGAAAGCTTCCAGTGATGAAGCTCCTACAAGTTCTGAGGGCAAGCGGTTCCATTGGTTGATTGTTCTCTCTTGTCTGAAAATTTCTCCTTATTTCTAGGTTGAATCTGTCCTTGATTCTTGATCAGTTTCCATCCATTATTCCTTTTCTGGCTTTCAGGTGCTCTGGAAAATAGGTTGACAGCTGCTCAAATATTGGAACACTGCTATCATGTCTCCCCTGATCCTTCTCTTCACTAAACTAGCCAGTTCCTGTAACCATTCTTCATATGTTTCAGCCTCCAGTTCCCTAATCATCTTGGTTGCTCTTCTCAGCCCTCTTTCTAGAGTCTCAACATCTTTTTATAGTGTGGTGACCAAAACTGGATGCAGTATTCTAGATGTGGTCTTACTAAGGCTTTATAAAGTGGTATTAGTACCTCACATGATCATGATTGAATCCTTCTGTTAATGCAGTTTAGGATTGCATTAGCTTTTTTTGGTTGATCTCTTTCACAGATCCTGCTATTGAGCCTGGCTTCTCCCAATCTATATGTGCACTTTTGGTTTTTCTTGCCTAAGTGTAAGACTTTACTTTCCTCTACACTGAATTTCATTTTGTTAGATAGGGCCCAGTGTTCAAATCTGTCAAGATCCATCTGGATCTTGAGCCTATCTTCTAGGGTGTTGGCTCTTCCTTCCAGCTTAGTATCATCTGCAAAATTTGATAAGTTCAATTTTTTTCATCTAAGTCATTTATGAAGATATTGAAGAGTCCTGGGCCTAAGACAGAAGCTTGTGGTATCCCACTGCTTCCCTCCATGTAGATGTAGTTCCATTAAGGACTATTCGGCTTTTCTTTCAAAGGGGACCCTTGAGGTCTTAGCCTGAAGGAACCTTCCTTGACACTCCAGGTACTACCCAGGATTCTGAACATGGGTATATCCTAGTTGTAATTCTTTTCTCATCTCTGCCTGCACAGAGCCTATCTCTGCCTATAATTTATATCTGCAAAGCCATAAATACTGTCCTGGAAAAAAGCTTCTTATGGAGAAATCCAGCCACTGAAATAAACGTGCAACATTTTCAGCTGCTGACATCTATGCTTATTCTTCTGCTTTCTCCAGCTCTGACGGCCTTCTTCGCTGCTTTGTATCCGGACCGGGTTGTAAACTATTAGGGTGGGGACCTGCGTTCTTGGTAATCTGTTGAGCGCTGTCCTCGACTCCTAGCACGCACGGATGGTGCCAGGAGCATAAAAACAATGCAATCTCCGTACCCGAGTCCAAAATACAAAATATCGGCCGGGCCGAACAAGCACGTGACTTTCGCACGTGGCTTGAGACTCTTCCCTCTGCCAGTCCTAGAGCCACGGGTCCAAAATAACAGGCGACGCGTGGCGGGCGTCGATTCCCATCTCAGGGTGTGCCCAAACTCCGCCGCACCGGTGGGCAGGCGCATACTGGTGCCGCGCCCCGTGATGCGCGCGTCCTCGTCTGCAGGTGCTCTGCAGCGCGATCAGGTCGTGCGGATGGTGCGCGCCGGGCTGGTTAGAAGAGAGTGCGGTGTTTTCCGAGCCCCGACCGGACACGTGTGCGTGGGGAAGCAAGCTCTGGCACGCCGTCGTAGGCGCGCTCTCTCTCTCCCTGCGGATCCGCGTTTGCGCCGGACGCGTCTCGTGTACTCCCTGCACCCTCCCGCAGGAGATGCTGAGCTGAGAGACGCCTTTCTTGGCCAGGCAGCAGCAGCAGCGGCGGCGGCGCTTTCCTTCTTCATCTTAGCAACAGCGGCAGCCACCGCCGCCTCCTCAAGCCCGGCGGATCCGAGTGGCAGCAGGTAGCCGCCGGGCGGAGTAACCATGGCCAAGAACCGCAAGGAGAGGAACAGCTGGGGTAGGTGATCAGGACCAGCCCCGGGAGTGGGAGGGCTGGTTCGGCATCTGGGCTACTTCCATCCGTAGCTGGTCGAGGGCCTGAGAGCTGCTGGGCGCAAGACAGAATCGGCCTTCGCCGCCTCGGCTCATTGCATACTCCGCCACGCCTTATCGCCGCGCCGGGACCCTGCCCGGGCTAGTCTAGAGGTGGCGAAAGGGTCTCAGACGGCCCCGCCCATCGTCCCCCAGCCGCCGACTGGACTGGGCGGAGGAGATCGCTATCTCTCCGGACCTAACGGATTTCCTTCCTCGCTCTATTTTGCTCCGTGTTTGCCCTCCCGTCTTTTCTTTTGCCCCTGGTGCTTGCCCCTGTCCGGGAGTGGTGGGGGTGGGGGGGCGCGAAGAGAAGCGGAAGGGAGACAATGGGGCGAATGGTGAAGTGCAGCTCCCGCTCCGTTGCTTGCCATGATTGTCGTCAGCCCTCCTTCCAAACCGCTCGAAGGGGGCGGATAGGGTGGGGTTTGCTCGCTTTGGTTTGGATGTTCCACCATGGGAGGCTCTCTGAGCGTACCTTCAAAGCTGCTTAGGGGAAAATAATTTCCCATTAGAGCAGCCTTCCACAGTATGAAGACAGGCAGCAACCTCTTTGTGGGGTCATGAGAAGGATAGTCCCAACACATCTGGAGGCACCGGTTTGGGAAAGGGGCATCTAGCCTTCTTGTTTACAAATGGGCACAAAATAATGCAAATATGGCTGTTTATATTACGCCAGTTGCCTTATGGGATTCGGAACCCTTCCTCTAAATAGCAAAACCCTACATTTAATTTGGATCAGGAAGCCAGTTTTCTACATCAGGAAGGGTTTTTCTTTAGACTGCATTTTTATATGCGGTGGGGAGGAAGAAGAGAATGAGTTGTTTAATTTATTGGAAGTCGGCAAGGTGTGGCGTGCACACATGTTAAATGTGGGTGAGAACCTATGCATTTTAGTTAATTTATGCTTCTCTTTGGAAATGCTAAAATGGCTAACAAGATAAAGGTAATTTTTAAAAGTTCCTCGTGGTTTTTTTTTAAATATGTTGTAGGTGATATCCAATGGATAAAGGATAATTCAGAAGGTAGGGATGGAAGAGGATAGAAATGTAGACTTTAGAGTTGGGATGGATGAAAAAGAGAAGTATTCTTAATGTCAGGGAAAATACACATAAGTAGAATGGCAACAGTAGAATATGTGAAAATGTTATCAGTGAATTGTAATCACTTCCTAAGTGAGTCAGCAATGTGACATGGCGGTAAAAAAGACTAACATAATTTTAAGTTCCATTATTAGCATTTCCAAGTCATGCTAAGTCAAGATTTCTTTTTTAATAGATCCACATCTTATCTGGTGAACTGTGGCTGATTCTGACGCCCAATTTTACAGGTTAATAAAAATTTTATGGGGAAATGTAAAAGGAGCTGACATGTATAACATGAAGAAGAGGCCAGAGATATGAAAGACTCAGGCACTCCCTACCCAGAAGATGCTGGAGTGTTTTTCATTTTTTAATATGACTTATATTTTATAATTGTTTTTATAATTGTTTTATTAGTTATTGTACACTGCCCAGAGTTGCTTCTTGTGAGATGGGTGGCCATATAAATATGATTAATAAGTGAAATTTATGAAGACATGATCATTCTCTTCAAATATGTGGAAGACTACCCAGAAAGCAGAAACTTTTAGATTTAAGTTGCAGGTATATATATTTCTGTTGCACACTACAGCCATGTTTACAAGATACAATAAATCACACAGTACCAACTGTTCTAACCTATTCTTTTCTGCAAATCCAACCCATATGTTTATTTGAGGGTATTGTAGAAATTTGAAAAATTCTGTTATGTCATCATGGGGTAAGGTTTCAGGTGAATCCAACCTAAATGAAATACGTTTCTCTTTAACTTGTTATAATATTGACTATCAAAGTCTTTCAGTGGTATACAATAAAATGATAAAACCAAAATTAATACCAGAGATATAAAATGATCAACAGTTTTAACATATGTTTCTTTCATTGGCTTAGCTGAAGAAAAAGCCACTGGCCTCATTCTGGGAAGCCAAAAAGAGTTCTGGATCCCTTCCAGAAGTTATCTCAAATGATGTGCCTGCTATTTCTGGGACAGCAAAGCCCCATTCACAACAGAGGGATCTACTACACTATCTCTGGCATAGTGACCGCTCGGTCATTAGAATTCTGTTTCGGTTAAGGCACCAAGCTAAAAACCAGGAGTTCTAGTCCCACCTTAGGCATGAAAGCTGGTTGGGTGACTTTGGGCCAATCATTGCTCAGAGTCACCTCAAGAAGGGTGGCAAATAAATTTGATAAATAAGTTCTAGTCCCACCTTAGATATGAAAGCTGGCTGGGTGACTTTGGGCCAGTCCCTCTCTCTCAGCCCAATGGGAAAAACAGATGGAGAAAGGAATATTAGGTATGTTCATTGTCTTGAGTTGTTTTTATAAAATATAAAGGCAGGATGTAAAATACATGCATCATACATACATACTGTACATACATACATGCAAGGTTAATCCAAAGTGTTACTTGAGGCATCGTGGGCTTTCTCATTAATCTGAATTAGATTTTGGTATCATTGATAGCTCCCAGCCTCACATTTTTGATGATATTTCCCAGGGAATTTCATATGGAAAAGCACTGGAGAAAAATAAAGCCATAAGACATTCCATATATTTGTCTCTATTTCAAGGAACATCTGTCTGCAAGCAACATAAGATGAAATTGAGCAGAAATACAGGGTTATAATAACAACCATTCTCTGAATGGTTGTGAACATCACTACTAAACATCACTACTAAAAGATCAAGAAAAGTAAACCTGTCTCAGGTCCTCTTTTAGACTGACCAAAACAGGCTTAGCCCAATCTGAAGCCAGTTTGAAAATAATCAAGATAATCTGCCACTCAGCTGCTTCCTCTAATTGAGAAGCCTCTCTCTCAACTGCCATGGAAAGTTAGAGACAAGCCTATAATTTCACCCCTCAGAGGGGAATCCAGTAATTATCTCCTATAAGAAGGGAGGCATCTTGCGGTTTTAATATTAACAAAAGCAGATCAGATAATCTCATAATGTAAAGATACAAGCCAACTTGGAAAGAATAGAGATTGTTGAATAAATGCCATTCAACAGCAGAATCAGTTACTTGCTTTGGTTTCCTCTTGCTAAAATTCTTGAGGGAGAGGTTGGGTAGTCATCTGCTGGAAATATTCTGATTTGCTATTTGTAGTGGTGTTTTTATTTACAGTCATTAGTGAGATATAATGCACACAAGTGCAGCAGCCTCACAACCTTGAAAATTAAAATACCTATTCAAAAACAAAATAGCATCAACAAAGAGGAAAAGTTACATTAATCCTATTATAGAGCAAGGGTCTTCAAACTTGTCAAGTTAAAGACTTGTGGACTTCAACTCCCAGAATTCCTGAGCTAACATGACTGGGGGAGGAATTCTGGGAGTTGAAATCCACAAGTCTTAAAGCTGTTGAGTTTGAAGACCCCTGGTATAGAGCATTAATCTGAGCTGGATGAGCCTTCACCTCTGACCCTCCCATTACAGATTAATTTATTATTATCTTAAATTTGCAGCAGTACTTTAATTAGCAACCTGAACAAATTCAATATTTTAAAATAGGTCTCCTGTGCCTCCCAGGGTCATCTTGTAGCCTGCCAAGGAAGCTTTAGCTATGGAGTGTTTAACACTGGCTCAACAGTTTAACAAGAGAAATTATTATCATTATTAATTAACTTCATAATGGCCACCCACTCTAAAAGAATCTGCATGAGAGATACACCTTATTTTTTTGGATTTCCTGATGGGAGCAGGCATTGAGTTATGTATCACTGTAGGTGTAACCAGATGTATACCTTAGTTATATATCTCTATGCTATGTAACTCATCAAAATGAATGGTGTTCTGGGCTTCTTGTTTTCATTTCCCAATCTAACCTAAAGCTCTGAAATCCACTGGTGGTATCTCACTGAAGTACTAAACTAGGCCAACCCTTGCTGGTTTTCTAGGTCAGCCTGGGGTTGCTGAGACATTGATTGAGATAGAAATATCACCACATGTTTGGTGGTCATATAAAATTTCTTAATAAATGAATAAATAAAAACCTTGGCTTTCAGGTGTTTGTTTGGTACCTGTAAACCATAACTGGCAACATTTTTGCTCCCATGTCCTTATGTCATTGTGTTCATCTCATTCCCAGCCCATCAGCCATCCTTAGTATTAGCAATGCTAGTCTTTTCCCCTTTAAGCCCAGATGGCATCAGAGTGGTATTTATTGCTCATTCCAGAATATACTGCTGTTCTCCCAGTCACTGTTTAACCTAATTTTGCTGCTGTCCTCCTAAAGAGCCAGATACTGTTGTGCTGCTAGTCTGTTAGAAATGCATAATATCACATGGCAGTTCTGGAAATGATATAATTCTATTGGCCTTCCTAATTTAGGAAAAAGAACAATGGAGACAGTCTGGTCTCCCCTGCCCTATGCCTCCCAAACCATCCATACACAGAGGCACACAGGCACACACAGACACACACGTACATACGTATGTATATGTATGTATGTGTATAAAGGAAATAGGAGAGTTACCCTAAATGACTCAGCTGCCTTTGTGATTTTGAATTGAATTGAGTTCTTTATTTGGCCAAGTGTGATTTGACACACAAGGAATTTGTTTCTGGTGCAGAACCTCTCAGTATACATGCAAAGCAACAGAATCATCACAATCATCTTCATCATCATCATACCAATAAAAGGGGGAGTAAAGAATCTAATAAAAAGGATAAATAATATAGCTACAGCCATACTGCATGGGTAAATGCATATAGACATTAGAAAGCATTGTGAGAATTAGGTGCTCAGCAGAGTAATAGCACAATAAAATGTATTTTAAAAAGATTATTAAATTTGGATTATTAGCGAACGGAATATAGGAGAGGAGAATTAGGAAGGAACCAAGAATCCAATGGAATTGTGTGTCTAAAAAAATCAAATATTTTTTAAATTAGTGATTGACATTGTACAGTCTGATTTGTCCCATTTCTGCTGCAGTAGCACTGTGGTTCGGAGATGATTTTTTTTGTCCTCCCACTGCCTGGTGATGCTTGTCAATTTATTTATTTATTAAACAAACGGATATAGCTGCCAAAGGCTCTCTGTTCAGAAGAGAGAGGATAGCTAGCAAAGCCAAAGGACTTAACCAATTATTTCATTTAAGATGCACTGGGAGACACATCATCAGAACAGATTTGTTGGCCAACATGTCAGAACAGAGACAATAGAAACAGGATTAGGACTGGTGATAGGGACAGCAAATTTGGGCCTTGGTGGCTCAGGCTGTTAATTGCCTGCACTTAAGTTCCAGCTGCCTACAACTGCTGTAGGCTCGAATCCCACCAGGCTCAAGGTTGACTCAGCCTTCCATCCTCTCGGGGTAGGTAAATTGAGGACCCAAGATTGTTGGGGCAATTAGCTGACCTTGTAAAAATGCAGCATATAAGCAATGGAATGAAGGCTATTGCTGAGCACACTGGGTTGTATCCCAAAAATTGTAAGCCGCCCTGAGTCTCCGAAGAAGGGCGGCATATAAATGTAATTAAAAAAATTTCATGCCAATATAGACTTCTGCTAGCTCAAGTATAATGACATGGTGTTTGGAAAGGCCCTTAGAGTCAAGATGTGCTACAGGGGCTTTTCATCAATATTGTCCAGGTGTTGTGGGACTACAACTCCCAAGATGCCTAGCCAGCATGATCTTATTAAATCAGAAAATGTTTCATATAGATACTTGGGTATTGATTAATATATTGATTAATATGAAGAATGGGATGCAAAATGGGGGTCTATCTATGTATGTCTGTCTGCCTCTGTCTGTCTGTCTGTCTGTCTGTCTGTCTGTCTCTATCTATCTATCTATCTATCTATCTATCTATCTATCTATCTATTCCTCTTCCCATTATTGTAAGTTTTAAATTCTTGTACAGTATTCTTTGTATATAAGTATAAAGAAAAAACTGGTTGTAAGATCTGTAAAAGAGTGGAATAGTCTAAGGTTGTGGGATTTCCATGCTGGTTCATTAAGAAGAATCTAGAATCAGGGATATCAATCTCAATTTCATTGAGGACCACATCAGGGTTTCTGTTTGAACTCGGGGCTGGGGGCTGGGTGGGTGTGGCCAGGGTAGGCGTGGTCAACTCAACATCACTTGTGTTAGGGGCACCTGTGGTGGCCCAGGCGGTACTGGGGGGATTCATTGTTTGCAGCGGAAGAAGTCTGTTTTCACTGGCAGAGGCACTGCAGGCGAATCCTTTGGTGTTTACAGGATGGCTCCACGGGCCAGATCTAAGCACCCCACGGGCCGGAACCAGCCCAGGGGCCTTGAGTTTGACACCCCTGTCAAATCTAGATGGCCATCTCTTGAGGATGATTTAAATTGGTTTTCCTGCACATGGCAGAGAATTGGTCTGGATGATCCTTATGGTCCCTTCCAGCTTTACAATTCTATGATTCTGTGATCAAATTCAAAAGATTTATATCTGAAAGTCATTATTGTCTGCGATCAGAATTTGGACTACATTACTGTGCAGGTAGCAGCCGTTCATGCAACAGGTGGCAAATGTGGATAGGCTGCATGTTAGGAGGGCAAAATGCAGTCTTGAAGCTTTAAAGCATAATGGTGTCTTTAAGGAGTTGGAAGATAAACCAGTCTTGGCATTGTATGTAGAGAAACATAGAGTCATAGGGCTGGAAGGCACCTTGGAGGTTTTCTAGTCCTTCCCCCTACCCAAGGCAGGAGTTGTTACACCATCCTGAACAAACGATTATCCAAGAATTAGGCAGGTGCCTGCTAGAGAAATGGGCAAGAAGTATTATATAAATGAAGAGGACTATATAAATGAAGAGGATTCCTTAAATCCTGTGGAGCAAGATAATACTAACTCAACTTTATGTTTCAACTCTTGGTGATCCAATCGATGCTGTAGGCCACCCTTTCGTGGGGCCTGGAGGCTGTGAGGGCCTGGATGGGGGACAACAGGCTTTGGCTGAACCCTGGTAAGATCAGATGGCTTTGGGTTCACAGGAATGTGGGATCCGGGACTTTGTCATCTTTGACTGGATGAAGTGGCATTGCACCAGAAAGACCTAGTCCACAACTTGCGGGGAGGGTGTTTCTCCTGGACTCGTGACTCCTGTTCAAGGAACAGGTGGCAGTCTCAGCTAGGGGAGCCTTTGCACAACTTCATGTTGTGTGTCAATTGTGGCCTTTCCTGAACCAGGATTCTCTGTGCTCAATCATTCACTTCCTAGTCATCTCGTGCGTGGACTACTGTAATGCGCTCTACATGGGGGCTACACTTGAAGAGCATTTGGAAGCTACAGCTGGTGCCGAGTGCGGCAGCACGGGTAGTTTCCACCCCCCCCCCAAGAATGGTCCCTGTGACACCACTGCTCCTACACAGGTTACCAATCTGCTTCCGTGTGCAAGTCAAGGTATTGGTGATCACCTTTAAAGACCTTCATGGCATGGGTCCAGGTTACTTGAGGGACCCCACTGGGATTGACCCATGCCACTCGGGGTAGGAGGGCGATGCTGCAGGTCCCGTCAGTCCGAGTATTCTGACTGGCGGGGTCCTCGGAGGAGGGCCTTCTCTGCTGTTGGCAATGCAGATGGTTGATTGGGTAATAACAGATCCCACCTCCCCCATGTGTTTTTGGCTTTAATGTTTGTTTTTAACTTTTTATGTTTTAGATTTTATATAACTCTAAGCCGCCCAGAGTTACCGTATGGTAAGATGGGTGGTTAATCAGTCAACCAATAATTCTGATTCACAGGGATATAAGAGGAAGAGAATATTGAACTAATCGGGACTGCAAGATTCTCTTAATATAGCTTAACTCAGGTCTGCAACCTTAAACACTCAAAGAGCCATTTGTACCCATTTCCCACAGAAAAGAAAACCCCAGGAGCCAATAATTTAACAACTGGTGTGACTGGGTGGGCGTGGCCAACTTGACATCGCTCACTCCCACCCAGTCACCTCCTGCTCTGGAATATGGAGTGAGTCTCCAACCCGTGCCATCACCCTTACCTTCTCAGGCCAGGCAAGGAGTGACGGTGAGGGGAGGGGCCAATCAGTGGTGGGATCAGCCAACAGGGAGCCATAGCAGAGGGCTGAAAGAGCCACATGTGGCTCCAGAGTTGCAGACCCCTGGCTTAACTCATTAATATATAGCTCTAGTCTTCCTGTGGAGTCTATTTCTTGATCTGCTACATAGTGCAACATCATAGATGGAGATAGGATTTCTTTCATGGTTGTATCTGAGAAGCTCATAGTGCAACAGTGTGCAGGCTTACCTGGAAAAATATGTATTTTTTGTGGGTATGTGAAAAATGTTTAGTTAATTTAAAGTAACATTATTATTATTATTATTATTATTATTATTATTATTATTATTTATTAGACTTGTATGCCACCCTTCTCCCGAGGGACTCAGGGCGGCGAACATATAAAAAGACCCATATATACAATAAAAAGATATTAAACAAAAACAAGTCTAAATTACAAAACTGCGTTAAAAACAATTAAAATTACAATTATAACAATAATATAAAACCACCGCCCCATGGTCAATCCAGGCCGCTTGCTGAAACAGCCAGGTCTTCAGGTCTGGCGAAAGGAGGAGATCCAGGGCCAAATGAAGATCCGCGGGAAGCTGATTCCATAGAGGCGCTCCACAGAAAAGGCCCTAGCCCTAGGAACCGCCAGCCGACAGTGCCTGACCGATGGTATTCCCAGGAGGCCCCTCCTGTGGGAGCACATGGGGCGATCGGAATGTGATGCAGGCAGAAGGCATGTACAGACTATGATTGAAACCTTACCCTCGTTGTGAACTCTTTATGTAATCTTAATGGCATAGTTACTAAGAATTCTTAGAAGTTAGCTGAACTCTGCCAGCTGAAATATGTGAATAATAAATAACAGTAATTGCTTGCTTGACAGCCTTGTTGTTCTAAGGCAGTATTTCTCAACCTTGGCAACTTTAAGATGTGTGCATTTCAACTCCCAGAATTCCCTAGGCAGCCAGGAATTGAAGTCCACATATCTTAAAGTTGCTGAGGTTGAGAATTCCTCAGTGTTGGAATATATATTTGTAGTTGTAGGTTGAGCTGTGGAATCCTTGGTATTCTCTGAGCTTGACTGTTTACTTTCAGACTTTTAATTACCAAAGTGCGAGATCAGTTCTAGCATTGATGATGCTACCTAGTTTGGTAATAAAATATCTGCAAGAAAACAGCCAAACTGAGATAGCACCAAGGACTCGACCAAGGAACTGACTGAGAAGGTTCTGTTTCCACAGTTCTACTCCAGGCCTTGGGACAACAAGCAGGTCTTCAAAGACTTTTGCAATGTCATCAGGGTGGGAACCACATCTAACTCTGGGAGGATAACACCCCAGAAGAGGGCAGCACCACAGTTAATCCTCATTTAGCTACCATGATTGGGACTGTCAACTCAGCAGTTGCTAAGTGAAAGCACAACTGTGTTTGTGATTTTACTTCAGTTTTCCATTTGCTTTACAGACCTACAGTGGACATACACGTAAGGATTGGTTGTAAATCCCAAAAGTGCTTTTTTCAAGAGGCAATTGGACTTTCTGGTTTTTCTTTGAAGACATTTCGCTTCTCATTCAAGACGCTTCTTCATCTTCATCGGTGAATGGTTGCAGGAACTGGGCATGGCTAGTCTAGTGAAGAGAAGGACCAGGGGAGACATGATAGCAGTCTTCCAATATTTGAGAGGCTGCCACAGAGAGGAAGGGGTCAAGCCATTTTCCAAAGCACCTGAAAGCCAGATAAGGAATAATGGATGGAAACTGAAGAAGGAGAGATTCAACCTGGAAATAAGGAGAAATTTTCTGACAGTGAGAGCAATCAACCAATGGAAACTGTTGCCTTCAGAAGTTGTGGGAGCTTCATCACTGGAAGCTTTCAAGAAGAGATTGGACTGCCATCTGTCAAAAATGGTGTAGGGTAAGGGTCTTCAAACTTTGCAAGTTTAAGACTTGTGGAGTATGGTCTGCTTGGGCGGGGAGGTTAGACTAGATGACTTACAAGGTCCCTTCCAACTCTGTTAATCTGTAATCTTGGATGAGACGTGAAACTCCTTCACGGAAAAACCAGAAAGTCCAATTGCCTCTTGCAAAAAGCACCTTTGAGACAACCATGACCCTGGTGACTGAGAAGCTCCATAGATGATTGGTTGTAAAGTTATTTCATCACCCTCATAAATGTGAACAATTGCTAAAGCCTTGGGTGGGGGCTTATAAGTGTAGCACTAACTCTACCACATAAGTAATACTTTATCAGTAACAGCTGGCAACTAGAATCAGCCGCTGTGACATAATTTTGGTGTTTAGTTTTAGCCTGCGGATGATAGGGCGAAGATTAGCTTTGCAAATATCATGTGCTCTGTTATTTAATATTACCGTGTTTCCCCGAAAATAAGACCTACCCCGAAAGTAAGACCTAGCACTATTTTCTAAACCTGCCCTAATATAAGACCTACCCCGAAAATAAGACCTAGTGTAAATCTCCAGTTCCAGGAAGACTTTTCAGGGAGCAACTGTGCACCCGTGAAACACCCCCCACACACACTCACACCCACTATTTGGCACCATAAATATATAAGACCTACCCTGAAAATAAGACCTAGTGTGTTTTTGGGAGCCAAAAAAAATATAAGACAGTGTCTTATTTTCGGGGAAACACGGTAGGAAATGGTTCCTTTTTTTACAATAAGAAGAAAAATGAAAGTAAAGTATTGGGGGAAGGGGAACTCATCATGCCTGTTTCCCCATCCTGCCCCCTTGGATGCTTTTTACATCGCATACTAGCAGCTGTAACACTAAGAAAGAAATCCTTCTCTTTCTAGCCAGGCATCCAGTGTTAATTCCTTTGAAACAGTTGTCAGGATTAACAGAATTCTTCCCATAGTTCTTATTCCTCCTCCTGCTTCCCCTCCCTTAAACATGCAGCTGTGAAGGGAGAAAGATCTGCTTGCTTTGCACTTAAACCAGAGAGTGGGGAGGGGGAGATGGTGGAAATAGAAGTTAGATAACACAAATTCTGCATAGCTGAAAAAAAAATTGCAAGTGTGCTATGACATTCTGTAGGTAACAATGCAGTATAATATTGAGATATGTTAAGAGCTGCCTTGGTGGACAGCATGAATACAGATAGCCCTCGACTTGCGACCACAATTGAGGCCCAAATTTCTGTTGCTAGATGAGACCTTTGTTAAATGAGTTTTGCCCTGTTTTACGAACTTGCTTGCCACAGTTGTTAAATGAATCACTGCAAATGTTAAGTTAGTAACAAGATTATTAAGTGAATCTGGCTTCTCCATTGACTTTGCTTGTTAGAAGGTCACAAAAGTTGATCACATGACCCAGCCATACTGCAATTGTCATAATATGAGTCGGCTACCAAGCACCTGAATTTTGATCATGTGACCATGGAGATGCATTCGTAAGTGTGAAAAATGGTCATAAATCACTTTTTTCAGTACCATTGTAACTTTGAATGGTCACTAAACCAGCTGTTGTAAGTCAAGGACTACCTGTAAAAACCTCTTCAGTCCAGTGCTTTGTTTCCAACCACAGAACTCCATTTTCCTCAGATAAAGGAGGTTTATTGGCATATGATTTCCAGATTATGGTATTATTAGCTATATGGGTCTTGTAGATGGAGGTTCCATTTTCAATTGGTGTTTTTCTCTTAAGCAATTCTGAAATGCAAACTAGCTAATGTGCCCACTGTGTGTGTGTATTTGTCTTAAGATCCTGTGGGACTTCCAGATTCACATGGACTAACAGGTACTGGCCAGTAAGCCAGTTATTATGGTAGTAGACCAGAACCAGAAAACAATGATGGTGATAGATTCAGTCATGCCAAGTGACAGCAATATCAGGAAGAGGGTGTATGAGAATAGAATAGAATTATTTATTGGCCAAGTGTGATTGGACACACAAGGAATTTGTCTTGGTGCATATGCTTTCAATGTACATAAAAGAAAAGATACATTCATCAAGAGTCAAGAATCATAAGGTACAACACTTAATAGTAATAGGGTACAATAAGCAATTAAACATACTAGGAAACAGTCAATAAAAATTATTAGGATACAAGCAACAAGGTTACAGTCATACAGTCGTAAGTGGGAGGAGATGGGTGAAAGGAAGGATGAGAGGATTAATAGTAATAGTAATGCAGACTTAGTAGTTCGACAGTGTTGAGGGAATTATTTGTTAGCAGAGTGATGGCGTTCGGGGAAAAAACTGTTCTTGTGTCTAGTTGTTCTGGTGTGCAGTGCTCTATAGAGTTGTTTTGAGGGTAGGAGTTGAAACAGTTGAAACAGAAGCTAGAGAAGTATCAGAAAGAAAGAAAGAACTCGAAAGAATGTGAAAAATAAAAGCCAAAGTGATTCAAGTGGTGGTAGGAGCACAGCAGTCAGAACTGTGATTCCTAAGTTTATTTATTTATTTATTTATATTTGAACTTGTATGCGCCCCATCTCGAAGACTCAGGACTCACAACTAAAACACAGAACAATAAATATTTAAAAGACATTAAACCAACAAGCCCAAATATAAGACACAACAATACAATAAAATACATTAAAAACCCATCCCTCCCCAAAGGAGGGTCACAGCCAGGTTGGTCAAACAACCAAGTTTTTAATTAGCGGAAGGTCGGAGATCAGGGGCCAGGCAGACTCCAGAGGCAGTTGATTCCAGAGGTGGGGGCAACAGAGAAGGCTCGTCGTCGGGGAAGTACCAACCGGCATTGGCCCGCCGATGGAACCCGAGGAGTCCTTGCCTATGAGCCCACAGAGGCGGCGAACTAGCTATTGGAAGAAGGCGCTCCCTCAGATATTGGGGACCCATGTGGTGTAGGACTTTGAATGTTAAAACTAAAACCTTGAATCTCACCGGGCTGTCGGCAACCAATGCAGGCCACGCAGGAGGGGTAACATGGGAGAACGGGTAACTCCCATCACCACCAGCGGCATTCTGCACCAACTGCAATCTCGGATGGTATGCAAGGGCAGTCCTAGATAGAGAGCGTTGCAGTAGTCGAGTCTCGAGTGACAAGGGCATGAGTAACCGTGCGTGGAAGCGTCTCGATCCAGAAAGAGCGAGTTGTCGAACAAGGCGGAGCTGGGCAAAGGCCCCTGGCGGCGGCCCCCACCTGCTCCTCCAGCGGGCCGTACATCAGGAGGACCCCCAGATTCCGTGCCCTATCCACAGGGGTAACACCTCCCCTATGGGGATAAACAATCCTGGCTGAGGCGACCGCAAAGCCACTCAGTCTTGGCGGGTTGAGTGAACATGTTCCTACTCATCCAGATCCGTACGCATCCAAGCACGGGACATCAGGGAGGGCATCGCTGATCAGGGGAAAAGTACAGCTGAGTATCATCAGCGTACTGATGGAATTTCACCCAGCCCGGATGATGATCTCACCCAGCGGTTTCATGTAGATATTAAATAAGAGGGGAAAGGACCGACCCCTGGGGACCCAGAGAGCCACCAGGGTGGGCCGACCTCCCACAACACCGATTCGATCGCCGAGGTAGGAGGAGAACCACTGAAGAACAGTGCCTCCCAACCCCGGAGGCGGCGCAAAGGATACCATGGTCGATGGTATCGAAGCCGCCGAGAGGTCAATAGGACCAGGACAGAGGAAAAACCCTGTCCGGGCCTCCAAAGATCATCCATCAGCCACCAATGCCGTGTGCTGTAACGGGTCGGCCCATTGGTGGGATCCAGGTAGTCCGCTTCATCCAGGAAAAGCGGAACCTGCTGAGCCACCACACTCTCAACAACCTTAGCCAAAGCGAAGGTTGGAGACGAAAGTTGTCTGCAGTGGGTCCAAGGCAGGCTTCTTCAGGAGGGTCACCACACGCCTCCTTCAAGGCGGAGGGAAGACACCCTCCCTCAATGAGGCGTTGACAACTGCCGGAGCCAGCACAGGTGACCTCCCTGGCGGCATAAGTCAGCCAGGAGGGACCGGGTCCAACAAACATGTGGTGGAACTCAGTGGCATAATCCTGTCCACTTCATCCTGGAGACAGGATCAAACTCATCCCAGATAACAGTGGCCAGACTACCCACAACTTCGTTCCTCCGACCACTGCAAATCAGAGGACAACCCGTCCGAATGCGGCGATCTTATCCGCCAGATATTGACCAAACTCCTCAGCCCTGCCCGCAGTGGGTCGGCCCCCCTCAAGGCGAAGGAGGCGGGTAACCCAAAACAGAGGCGGCTGGTGGTTCTCTTGGGCGCTGAGAGTGGAGAGATAAGACCTTCTGCCTCTCCCATAGCTACCAGGTAAGTCTAATGTAGGCTCTTAGCTGGGCACGATCCGGTTGAGCGGGTAGACCTCCACCTGCTCTCTAAACCCCTCGGCGGCGTTTCATCTCCCGGAGCTCCTCAGTATACCAGGGAGCAAGCGGGATCCACGACGTGTAAGGGGCGCGCATGGGGACAACCTGTCGAGGGCCTCGGCAGCCGTTGCCAGGCCACTGCCAGATCCTCGGCAGAGTGGTGAGCAGGGAAGAGGAAAAACCCCCAGTTCTGCCTGGAACCTTTCAGGGTCCATCAGGCGCCTGGGGCGGAACCACCTAAGTGGCTCCTCCTCCCAGCAGTGGGGCGGCCTGTTGGAAGACCAGCCGTAGGGAGATAGTGATCAGACCATGGAGCGGGCAAGGCTGTCAAAGTAGCCTGCCCTCTGTCACTCCACCACGCTCAGAGACAAAAACTAGGTCAGAGTATTCCCCCTCATGAGTGGGCCTTGAATCAGCTGGGTCAGGCCCATGGCCTCCATAGAAGCCATGAACTCCTGGGCCAAACCCGGCTCCCCAGGAAGGCAGATTAAAGTCCCCCAGAACCATAAGATCCGGGAGCTCCGCCACCCCAGAGAGGAGTCGAGAAGCCCAGGTAGGGCCGCTGCCACAGCTGGGGAAAGGTATGTAAGCAGCAGGCCCACCTGACCACTAGGCCCCCACCTCACAAGGAGGGTCTCACTCCGCCTATCTCTGCAACAGTGACCTCCCTTGGAAACAGGGTCTCCCTAATAACCAGCCACCCCACCACCCCTACCCTGAGCCCGTGGTGGGTGCAAAACCGAAAACCTGGAGGGCATAAATCAACCAGAGGACACCTCCCTCCGGGCCCAACCAGGTCTCGGTGATACAAGCCAGGTCCGCAGCCTCCTCCTCAATGATCTCGGAGGAGGAGGAAGATTATTAGCCACGGACCTGGCATTAAAATACACCAACCTAAGGCCAGGGATCCCAATTCCGATGCTCCCTAGGGAGGAGGCCACAGGGTCGGAGCGGGCCACATACAAGATGGCAGTGCGTGCTCCCAGCACATGATATGGCCCTGTGCCTCGGCGTCCTCTGCCAATTCCAACCATCCCTGGAATAAGGAGGGAATGTCCAACAGATCCCAGGAATAAGATCAGAAGTCTCTGTCAGAAGACTGCAGTGTTCAGAACAGCTAAGATACTGTTAGCCATAAACATCAGCTAGATCCTGCCTTACCCATAGAAAATCCAGGCCAGAAACATAGATTAGTATCTCTTTATTTATGCCTAAGCAAGGACAGGCACCTCATAGAAAAGAGAGTGAGGCAATGTAGAATCACTTTATATATAGTTCAAACATATTGAGTTTGGAATGAGTTTTTCATGAGTTAGCACCATTTGACTCATCTGTGATATAGCACTCATGCTCCAGTAACTTTATATGTACCATATAATATTTCATACGGTAGTATCCCATAATATTCTTAGTTAGATGTTGTTAATGCTCATCCTCATATTTAATAGCATGATTTCTACATTATAACAAGGTACAATGAATTTGCAAGTCACT
>CM019148.1:348538684-348605784 GCA_009733165.1 Naja naja | reverse complement strand
AATGGTTGCAGGAACTGGGCATGGCTAGTCTAGTGAAGAGAAGGACCAGGGGAGACATGATAGCAGTCTTCCAATATTTGAGAGGCTGCCACAGAGAAGGGGTCAAGCTATTTTCCAAAGCACCTGAAAGCCAGATAAGGAATAATGGATGGAAACTGAAGAAGGAGAGATTCAACCTGGAAATAAGGAGAAATTTTCTGACAGTGAGAGCAATCAACCAATGGAAACTGTTGCCTTCAGAAGTTGTGGGAGCTTCATCACTGGAAGCTTTCAGAAGATTGGACTGCCATCTGTCAAAATGGTGTAGGGTAAGGTCTTCAAACTTGGCAAGTTTAAGACTTGTGGGTATGGTCTGCTTGGAGGTTAGACAGCTAGATGACTTACAAGGTCCCTTCCAACTCTGTTAATCTGTAATCTTGGATGAGATGTGAAACTCCTTCACGGAAAAACCAGAAAGTCCAATTGCCTCTTGCAAAAAGCACCTTTGAGACAACCATGACCCTGGTGACTGAGAAGCTCCATAGATGATTGGTTGTAAAGTTATTTCATCACCCTCATAAATGTGAACAATTGCTAAAGCCTTGGGTGAGGCTTATAAGTGTAGCACTAACTCTACCACATAAGTAATACTTTATCAGTAACAGCTGGCAACTAGAATCAGCAGCTGTGACATAATTTTACAGTGTTTAGTTTAGCCTGGATGATAGAGGCTGAAGATTAGCTGCAAATATCATGTGCTCTGTTATTTAATATTACCGTGTTTCCCGAAAATAAGACCTACCCGAAAGTAAGACCTAGCACTATTTTCTAAACCTGCCTAATATAAGACCTACCCGAAAATAAGACCTAGTGTAAATCTCCAGTTCAGGAAGACTTTTCAGGGAGCAACTGCACCCGTGAAACACCCCCACACACACTCACACCCACTATTTGGCACCATAAATATATAAGACCTACCCTGAAAATAAGACCTAGTGTGTTTTTGAGCCAAAAAAATATAAAGACAGTGTCTTATTTTGAGCTCTGTAGAAATGGTTCCTTTTTTTACAATAAGAAGAAAATGAAAGTAAAGTATTTGGGGAAGGGAACTCATCATGCCTGTTTCATCCTGCCTGGATGCTTTTTACATATACTAGCAGCTGTAACACTAAGAAAGAAATCCTTCTCTTTCTGCCAGGCATCCAGTGTTAATTCCTTTGAAACAGTTGTCAGGATTAACAGAATTCTTCCCATAGTTCTTATTCCTCCTCCTGCTTCCCTCCCTTAAACATGCAGCTGTGAAGGGAGAAAGATCTGCTTGCTTTGCACTAAACCAGAGAGTGGGGAGGGAGATGGTGGAAATAGAAGTTAGATAACACAAATTCTGCATAGCTGAAAAAAATTGCAAGTGTGCTATGACATTCTGTAGGTAACAATGCAGTATAATATTGAGATATGTTAAGAGCTGCCTTGGTGGACAGCATGAATACAGATAGCCCTCGACTTGACCACAATTGAGGCCCAAATTTCTGTTGCTAGATGAGACCTTTGTTAAATGAGTTTTGCCCTGTTTTACAGACTTGCTTGCCACAGTTGTTAAATGAATCACTGCAAATGTTAAGTTAGTAACAAGATTATTAATGAATCTGGCTTCTCCATTGACTTTGCTTGTTAGAAGGTCACAAAAGTTGATCACATGACCCAGCCATACTGCAATTGTCATAATATGAGTGATACCAAGCACCTGAATTTTGATCATGTGACCATGGAGATGCATTAAGTAAGTGTGAAAAATGGTCATAAATCACTTTTTCAGTACCATTGTAACTTTGAATGGTCACTAAACCAGCTGTTGTAAGTCAAGGACTACCTGTAAAAACCTCTTCAGTCCAGTGCTTTGTTTCCAACCACAGAACTCCATTTTCCTCAGATAAAGGAGGTTTATTGGCATATGATTTCCAGATTATGGTATTATTAGCTATATGGGTCTTGTAGATGGAGTTCCATTTTCAATTGGTGTTTTTCTCTTAAGCAATTCTGAAATGCAAACTAGCTAATGTGCCCACTGTGTGTGTGTATTTGTCTTAAGATCCTGTGGGACTTCCAGATTCACATGGACTAACAGGTACTGCCCAGTAAGCCAGTTATTATGGTAGTAGACCAGAACCAGAAACAATGATGGTGATAGATTCAGTCATGCCAAGTGACAGCAATATCAGGAAAGGGTGTATGAGAATAGAATAGAATTATTTATTGGCCAAGTGTGATTGGACACCAAGGAATTGTCTTGGTGCATATGCTTTCAATGTACATAAAAGAAAAAAGATACATTAGATCAGAGTCAAGAATCATAGGTACAACTTAATAGTAATGGGTACAATAAGCAATTAAACATACTAGAAACAGTCAATAAAAATTATTAGGATACAAGCAACAAGGTTACAGTCATACAGTGGTCGTGGAGAATTGGGAGGAGATGGGTGAAAGGAAGGATGAAGGGATTAATAGTAATAGTAATGCAGACTTAGTAGTTAGACAGTGTTGAGGAGTATTTGTTAGCAGAGTATTGATGGCGTTGAGGGAAAAACTGTTCTTGTGTCTGGTTGTTCTGGTGTGCAGTGCTCTATAGAGTTGTTTTGAGGTAGGAGTTGAAACAGTTGAAACAGAAGCTAAGTATCAGAAAAGAAAGAAAGAACTTCGAAAAGAATGTGAAAAATAAAACCAAAGTGATTCAAGTGGTGGTAGAACACAGCAGTCAGAACTGTGATTCTAAGTTTATTTATTTATTATTTATATTTGAACTTGTATGCCCCATCTCCGAAGACTTCGAGTGACTCACAACTAAAACACAGAACAATAAATATTTAAAAGACATTAAACCAACAAGCCCAAATATAAGACACAACAATACAATAAAATACATTAAAAACCCATCCCTCCCCAAGGAGGGTCACAGCAGGTTGGTCAAACAACCAAGTTTTTAATTACATGGCGGAGGTCTGCGGAGATCAGGGGCCAGGCAGCTCCAGAGGCAGTTGATTCCAGAGGTGGGGGGCGCAACAGAGAAGGCTCGTCGTCGAGTACCAACCCGGCATTGGACCGCGATGGAACCCGAGGAGTCCTTGCCTATGAGCCCACAGGGGGCGGCGAACTAGCTATTGGAAGAAGGCTCCCTCAGATATTGGGGACCCATGTGGTGTAGGACTTTGAATGTTAAAACTAAAACCTTGAATCTCACCGGGCCTGTCGGCCAATGCAACCACGCAGAGGGGGTAACATGGGAGAACGGGTAACTCCCATCACCACCAGCGACGCATTCTGCACCAACTGCAATCTCGGATGGTATGCAAGGCAGTCCTAGATAGAGCGTTGCAGTAGTGAGTCTCGAGGTGACAAGGGCATGAGTAACCGTCGTAGGCGTCTCGATCCAGAAAAGAGGCGAGTTGTCGAACAAGGCGGAGCTGGGCAAAGGCCCCCTGGCGGCGGCCCCCACCTGCTCCTCCAGCGGGCCGTACATCCAGGAGGACCCCAGATTCCGTGCCCTATCCACAGGGGTAACACCTCCCCCTATGGCCAAGGATAAACAATCCTGGCTGGGCGAGATGCCGACGCATAAAGCCACTCAGTCTTGGCGGGTTGAGTCGAACATGTTCCTACTCATCCAGATCCGTACGCATCCAAGCACGGGACATCAGGGAGGGCATCGCTGATCTGGCCAGGGGTGGAAAAGTACAGCTGAGTATCATCAGCGTACTGATGGAATTTCACCCCAAAGCCACGGATGATCTCACCCAGCGGTTTCATGTAGATATTAAATAAGAGAGGGAAGGACCGACCCCTGCGGGACCCCACAAGAGAGCCCTGGGAGTGCGGCGAACCCCTCCCACTAACACCGATGCGATGCGCCCGAGAGGTAGGAGGAGAACCACTGAAGAACAGTGCCCCCACTCCCAACCCGGAGGCGGCGCAAAAGGATACCATGGTCGATGGTATCGCGCCAGAGAGGTCCAATAGGACCAGGACAGAGGAAAAACCCTGTCCGGGCCTCCAAAGATCATCCATCAAGCGACCAATGCCGTCTCCGTGCTGTAACGGGTGGAAGCCCGATGAGTGCGGATCCAGGTAGTCCGCTTCATCCAGGAAAAGCGGAACCTGCTGAGCCACCACACTCTCAACAACCTTAGCAAAAGCGAAGGTTGGAGAAAGTTGTCTAACTGCGGTGGGGTCCAAGGCAGGCTTCTTCAGGAGGGGTCTCACCACGCCTCCTTCAAGGCGGAGGAAAGACACCCTCCCTCAATGGCGTTGACAACTGCCGGAGCCAACGCAGGTGACCTCCCTGGCGGCATAAGTCAGCCAGGAGGACCGGGTCCAACAAACATGTGGTGGAACTCAGTGCGCATAATCCTGTCCACTTCATCCTCGGAACAGGATCAAACTCATCCCAGATAACAGTGGCCAGACTACCCACAACTTCGTTCCTCCGACCACTGCAAATCAGAGGACAACCCGTCCCGAATCGGCGATCTTATCCGCCAGATATTGACCAAACTCCTCAGCCCTGCCCGCAATGGGTCCGGCCCTCCCTCAAGCGAAGGAGAGCGGGTAACCCGAAACAGGGCTGGTGGTTATCTGCAGGCGCTATGAGAGTGGAGAGATAAGACCTTCTCGCCTCTCCCATAGCTACCAGGTAAGTCTAATGTAGGCTCTTAGCTGGGCGCGATCGGATTGAAGCGGGTAGACCTCCACCTGCTCTCTAAACCCCTCGACGGCGTTTCATCTCCCGGAGCTCCTCAGTATACCAGGGAGCAAGCCGGGATCCACGACATGTAAGGGGGCGCATGGGGACGACCCTGTGAGGGCCTCCGGCGCAGCCCGTTGCCAGGCCACTGCCAGATCCTCAGCAGAGTGGTGAGCAAGGGAAGAGGGAAAAACCCCAGTTCTGCCTGGAACCTTTCAGGGTCCATCAAGCCTGGGGTGGACCACCTAAGTGGCTCCTCCTCCCAGCAGTGAGGCCTGTTGGAAGACCAGCCGTGGGAGATAGTGATCAGACCATGGGCGGGCAAGGCTGTCAAGTAGCCTGCCCTCTGTCACTCCACCACGCTCAGAGACAAAAACTAGGTCAAGAGTATTCCCCCTCATGAGTGGGGCCTTGAATCAACTGGGTCAGGCCCATGGCCTCCATAGAAGCCATGAACTCCTGGGCCAAACCGGCTCCCCAGGAAGGCAGATTAAAGTCCCCAGAACCATAAGATCCGGGAGCTCCACGCCCAGAGAGGAGAGGTCGAGAAGCCCAGGTAGGGGCTGCACACACAGCTGGGGAAAGGTATGTAAGCAGCAGGCCCACCTGACCACTAGGCCCCACCTCACAGGAGGGTCTCACTCCGCCTATCTCTGCAACAGTGACCTCCCTTGGAAACAGGGTCTCCCTAATAACCACGGCCACCCCACCACCCCTACCCTGAGCCGTGGTGGTGCAAAACCGAAAACCTGGAGGGCATAAATCAACCAGAGGGACACCTCCCTCGGGCCCAACCAGGTCTCGGTGATACAAGCCAGGTCCATGCCTCCTCCTCAATGATCTCGGAGGAGGAAGATTTATTAGCCACGGACCTGGCATTAAAATACACCAACCTAAGGCCAGGGATCCCAATTCCGATGCTCCCTAGGGAGGAGGGCACAGGGTCGGAGTGGGCCACCGCACAAAGATGGCGGGTGCGTGCTCCCAACACATGATATGGCCCTGTGCCTCGACGTCCTCTGCCAATTCCAACAGATCCCAGGAATAAGGGAGAATGGCTCCAACAGATCCCAGGAATAAGATCAGAAGTCTCTGTCCAGAAGACTGCAGTGTTCAGAACAGCTAAGATACTGTTAGCCATAAACATCAGCTAGATCCTGCCTTACCCATAGAAAATCCAGGCCAGAAACATAGATTAGTATCTCTTTATTTATGCCTAAGCAAGGACAGGCACCTCATAGAAAAGAAGTGAGGAGCAATGTAGAATCACTTTATATATAGTTCAAACATATTGAGTTTGGAATGAGTTTTTTCATAGGTTAGCACCATTTGACTCATCTGTGATATAGCACTCATGCTCAGTAACTTTATATGTACCATATAATATTTCATACTGGTAGTATCCCATAATATTCTTAGTTCGATGTTGTTAATGCTCATCCTCATATTTAATAGCATGATTTCTACATTATAACAAGGTACAATGAATTTGCAAGTCACTAGAGTTCAAATCTGTGTACAGTCCTTGTCTTTAGCAGATTTGAACCAGTTCTTACCAGATTCCACATTCCTCATGGATAATTTTCTTCATTACTTCAAAGAACTAGAAACATTACTCAGAGTCCTCCCTCTTCTGCGCCCATCAATATGGCACAGAACCCTCAAACTCCCAGGCCTCTTTAGAGTATCCAAGTTGGAGGAAGACACAAATCACCCCAAGAAGGTAGAAGGAAATTGTTTATTTTATATTGACTCCTATATATTTGTGCCTTTGAATCAACATTGACTCCTGATGATAATCTGGACAGTTCCCTGTAGTTTTCTTGGCAAGGTTTTTCAGAAATGGTTTGCTTCCTTCCTAGGGCTGAGAGGGTGTGACTGGTCCAAGGTTGCCCAACTGGCTTCATGTCTATGACAGGACTAGAATTCATAGCCCCAGTCTCCTGGTTTCTACCTAGATGCCTTTAACCACTACACCAAACTAGCTCTCATAATGGTGCTCCTTGATTCCCAAAACTGCTAATTTTACATGAAAGCTTTCTTTTTCCATTGTTCTCTTATAGTTCAAGCTTAGATTTTTCTGTATAGTTTCAAATAAAATTGGGAGAGTTTACACATTTAGTTAATATATTTATATGGCCGTCCATCTTATAGGAAGTGATTCTGACAGCTTACAGGCATCAGAATAAAACAACCCTTCTTAAGAAAATAAATTCATAATGAAAATTTAGATATCAAGATAAAATTTAGATATCAAGGCTCTTGCGTTCTGGCTGATATGTAGTTTTCTATACAATTTCATAGTTTCATGAGCTATACAAATATACTGTTGAAGATTAGATAAAATCTAATGCCCTTCGATTGTCAGAGTGTGGTTATGAATTATTTGATTAAATGGGCAATGAGGATGAAAACTCCGAGTAATCTTTAATTGCATCAGGACAGAATAACAGAATAACAAAGAGTTGGAAGAGATCTTAAAGATCTTCTAGCCCAACCCCCTGCTTAGACAGGAGACCCTACACCATTCCAGACAAGTGGTTGTCCAGTCTCTTCTTAAAAGCCTCCAGTGATGGAGTACCTACAACTTCTGATTAATTATTCTCACTGTTAGGAAATTTCTCCTTAGTTTTAGGTTGCTTCTCTCCTTGATTAGTTTCCATCCATTGTTTCTTGTCTTACCTTCTGGTGCTTTGGAAAATAGGTTGACTTCCCTCTTCTTTGTGGATTGTTATAAAAAAAAGATCCAAGCCAGGTTACAGATAAGAAGCCATTTTTTTTCACAGTAACTGGTGTGCATCACATACTGGGTTAAGATATGTTTGGTTAGTTCTGTGAACTCAATTAACAGCAGTAATTCAATAATCCAGAGTATAATGTATTCTATGCACCACTGCCAGCAGGAAATCCCAAGGATTCTTGAATGGTGGTGGATGAAGTTCAGATACCATTGTACTTGTGAGAAGACAGGCTTTTTAAGGTAAATGATTCCCAGTGATCTTTTAATTTAAGCAACCTGACGTTAATATAATAGTAAAAGTAACAATAAGATGTTGGCAGAGCAATGGAAAATCCAGATTGTACCCAGGAAAAATGGATATAGGGTTATGTGATAGATCCTACAAATAGCCCTCAACTTTTGGATGGTGCCTCCAAAAGGTACTTATGACCCAGTTCTGAAATTCCTGCAGCTGCCCCCCCTCTCCCGGCATATTGAGCATTTGGTACGTGAACCCACATCTATGGGCATTTGTAGCATCCCACCGTCACTTAACTTTGATTTACAATGTATTTACAAAAAATCAGCATTTTATTCTGGTTTTCAGCAACAATGCCCCATAGCAAACAATGGATTTGCTTAATGACCACAGCAAAAGAAAGGTTGTAAATTGGGTTGTTCACATGATGACTTGCTTTATGACTGTGAGTTCTTACTATTATAATTGGCAGGGTCCAATATGGTCATATGTCCAGGGCTACCTGTATTTCATTTTTTTTCCTTAGACAATTACAAATAATTTGATTCCAACTATAGTTTTGTCATCACTGCACATCCACATCAGGAAACAGAAGCATCCTGTTGCCTATGTTATAGAAAGAAATTTAAAGCACTGCCCAGTTCACTGAATTTGGGGAAACTCTGAGAGACAGTGGAGGACAGGAAACCCTGGCCTACGGGGTCGCAGAGTGTCAAACACAACTTAGCATCTGAACAACAGCAGCAAAAATTCACTGATCACTGAGAGTGAGTTTGTAATTGGAATTAATGATTACTACAGAAGGATGTAGCTAAATAACAGAACATGTTTTTGCATAAAGGTTTAAAACTCAAAAATCTCCAGGGTTTTTTTTCTTTCTTCTATCTTCAGTATTTGGAGGTTCAGCAAGCAGGTTATGTGAAAGATCTCTATCTAGAAAATATCTGCTAGTATAATTAGATCCGTTTTGTATGGGGCTGAAAAATATTTATAGTAAGTGGGCAGCCCAAGCACAACTCTACAATATAATACAGATGGTATTCCAGAACTAGGATGGTATGGAAATGGATTTTCCTATAGAGTCTTATGGGTGAAAACTTCAAGTTCTGTATGCCCGTTCAGAATAGCCTTGCTGTGGTTAGAGGCAACTGCATTGGCCAACAATTGGAACATGCAAATGATAATAATAATTATAATAACATTATTATGATTATTCATCGCACAGCCAGCCAGATGTTCAGACTGGGTTTGGCATTTTTATCTACCTATAGGCAAATCTGGATGTTTGATGGTGTTACAGATATCACCGCAGGAAGGAAGCTGGAAGCTGTTCCAAGTAAAGCTGCCTTCTGCAATTGACTGATGGCATTATTATTATTATTATTATTATTATTATCATCATCAGCAGCAGCAGCAGCAGCAGCAGCAGCATATGGCATTGTTACATTGGCCAACAGACCACAATGCTATTGCAGAGTAGTAGTTTGGCTCCCAGGGTACCTGAACCTGCCAAGGGTCTGTTGTAGGAAACGTCACACTTCCCAAGATGTGCCACAGGTGGGTGAGTTGACTTCACATCAGAAAGAAAAATGAGCAGCTCTTCCTGCAGTGTTATCCAGGCCCCTCCATTCCCGGAGCCACCTTGCAAATGGGCGCCGCAGCCAGGAAGGTTCAGCTGACAGAAATTTGCCTGCATGGAGTGCCAACTCATCTCCCCACCAAAGTGGTACCTATTTATCTACTCGCATAGAACATGCTCTTGAACTGTTAGTCGCACAGAAACTGAAGCTAGTGACAGGAGTTCACCCCAACAGGCTCGAACTGCCACAGCAGAGATCATCTCCAGCGTCATTAAGCTACTGAGCCACTATGTCTCTTGAAACATGGGAAGATAACTATTCAGTGTTTAGACAGTTTTCATTACACAGTAATCATGTATATCATGTAATCGTATAGCTGCGTGTATATGTCTTGTCCCTACAATATCTTAGCGCAGAGCTTTTTTTATCCTTTTATCTACTGTATTTGCCTGGGATATATTATTTCAATGTAAACAATTGGGCTGCGTTTGCCTATTTTCCTTGTCTGGTAACATTTGATAGTCTCTTGTTTGGTTGGCATGATTCCCCAGTCAGGGCAATGATGTGTCTTTATTTTATGTATCTGACCTGCCAATGTATAGGCAATCTTTCTGAGCAAACCTGAGGATGTGGTGTTATATTATGAACTTCATTTGCCTTCTGAAACAAATGCGGGGCAGTGGATTTTTTTGGAGAGAATTAAGAGGTAGAAGAGGGTGCCTGCCGCTTCATTTAGCTGCTAGATTTCCCTACAGCCATTGCTCTCAGGCCATTTAAATGGCTTCTTTCCTGCACCTCAAACAAAAAAATTGAGATCCCAAGGTCTCTTAGTGATGCAGAGTGCAATGCCTATAGCAGTGGCAGAAGCCGGGTAGAGAATGAAAGTGAAATATTGGCGCACAAAGTTCTGAGCATCCTTCTAACTTTAAATTACTCTAATGTCTTTGGGTGTAAGCAGAGAATATGATTAATGTAACGGAGAACTAGCAAGAGGTATTATTAGACAGTAATATAATATGTTTCATAAATGAAGTAAAATTCAGCTGCTAGTCTATTTCTGTAATTATCAGAGGGAATTTTCTCTTTCCCTTGAGGCAGCCAGTTATTAGGAAGGCTTTAAACCTGTCTGGAGGAAAGAATACTAGAGTGGCTAAGCATCTTTTCCTTCCCTCTGCTGTATCCTTTCTCCCTTCCAGTCCCCAATGTTGCTGTGGGTTGATATGGACGAACCTATGCTTGGTTAGTCAATGTACAATGTTAGCCTAAGCCAGGAGTGTCAAACTCGATTTCATTGAGGGCCGCATCGGAGTTGTGTTTGACCTTAGGGGGCTGGGAGGGCGTGGCTGGGGTGGGCGTGGGCAGGATGGGCATGGCCAGCTCAACATCACTTGTGTCAGGGGCACCTGTGGTGGCCCAGGCAGGACTGGGGGGATTCTCCTGCAGCCGTCTGCCAGTGAAAATGGAGCTTTGTTTTCGCTGACAGAGGGCTGCAGAAGGCCTTCATGGTTGAAAATGGAGCCCAGGCTCCGTTTTCAGCCACAATGGCCTCCTGCAGTTCTCTGCTAGCGAAAACAAAGCTCCATTTTCACTGGCAGAGGCACCACCGGCCGGTCCTTCACTATTTCCAGGGCAGTCCCTGGGCCTAGTCTAAGCACCCCATGGGCCGGATCTGGCCCGCGGGCCTTGAGTTTGACACCCCTGGCCTAAGCCTCTATGTAACCTCATTGGGACTTGATCATACAGGTGGATTTTCGGAAAAAAGCTATGAATGGAGCTCAGAAGAGGAAGAGTCTGGTGGGAAGGCCCACCCAGTACAAGTGCTCATTGTGAAGGATGACCACTCCTTTGAGCTGGACGAAGCTGCTCTCAACCGCATCTTGCTCTCCAAAGCTGTCTGTGATCGGGAGGTGGTGGCTGTGTCCGTGGCCGGGGCTTTTCGGAAGGGAAAATCATTCTTGATGGACTTCATGCTGAGATACATGTACAACATGGTAGGTTTGCATTGGCTGCTGTAGAGTTTGTGGCCTCATTCTTTCTGCTCAGGAGCTTAATGAGCAAGCTTGCAGATTGCAATATATATGGTGCAATTATAAGCAGATGTAATTAATTAAAGTGCCCTTGAATACTTGATTTGACACTTGAATAGTGATAGTATCACAAGGGACAAGGTGTGTGGTTGCGGGCAGGAAATGGGATTCGTCTGCCAGAATCCATCCAAACTGGTAGAAAAACTTCATGTTGGGATTCCACATGTTGTGCAACTACAGCATACAGGGTTCAGGATACAGCACAGCTGTGTATGGCTATTTGTAGGTTTACCCATAAGTGTTTGGTACATTAAGATTAGGAGAACAAAAATGGGCCTAAGTGTATCCTGTGACCAGGGATGGGATCTGACTGGCATAACAACCAGTTCAGGGTGCGCACGCATGCGCATCAAATGTGTGTGCACCATCAGCTCTGGCAAGCATTTACCTTCTCCAGCTGAGCGACTCACTGTGCCGCCAAAGCTGAGGAGGAAAACGCAGCCACTAAGAGACAGCCTAGAGCCCGGGTGGTGGGTGGGTGGGCCAAACAGCAGACCAAAACCTTGTTCCAGCAAACCAGTTCGGTGTCAGCTGCTCTTTGGAGTTACCGGTTCTATAAAACTGAACCGGTAGGATCCCACCCCTGCTTGTGACTCGGTTTGGTAGATTTGCACCTGTGATTTCATAACTGAAAATTTCTTCAACCATTTCACATACAAATGGAAATAATCTGTAATCTGACATCTCACTCCCTCTGTAATCTGACATCTCACTCCCTGACATTTGAAATATAAAATTTAATTTCTTCTGTAGTAGAATGTCCAAATTGAAATGGGTCATCTTACTTCTCATTCAAACAGACAATTACTGAAAATGTCCAGGTGCCAAGTAATTGTTTGGTTGCTAGCTGTTGGGTGACCACTAATGCTAGAAATAAGCTATTTGCACAAAGAAACATGGTTTTCCATGGCTCTAAGTATAATAACTTGCTTGCCCATTCCTTTGCAGGAGTTGGTTGATTGGATTGGGGATTTTAATGAACCACTCACAGGATTTTCTTGGAGAGGTGGATCTGAACGGGAGACAACTGGCATCCAGATTTGGAGTGAAGTCTTTCTTGTGGACAAGCCAGATGGAAACAAGGTTGGTGATTTGTTGGGAATACTCATAACCACTGGCTGGTATCAAACCAGCTGTGATATATTGAATAAGTTGTCATGCTGACTACAGGTAGTCCTCAACTTACAACCACAATTGAGCCCAGAATTTATGTTGCTAAATGAGACATTTCTGAAGTGAGTTTTCCCCCCATTTTACAACTTTTCTTGTCACATTTATTAAGTGAATCACTGCAGTTGTTAAATTACTGACACGGTTGTTAAGTGAATCTGGCTTTCCCATTGACTTGGCTTGTCAGAAAGTTGCAGAAGATGATCACATGACCCCGGGGCACTGTAACTATCATAAATATGAACCAGTTGTCAAGCATCTGAATATAAATCATACAACCATGGGGATGCTGCAATGGTCATAAGGGTGAAAAATGGTCATAAGTCACATTTTTCAGTGCTGTTGTAACTTAGAACTGTCACTAAACAAACTGTTGTAAGTCAAGGACTACCTGTATATGAGTAAGACTAAATCATAGACAGGCAAAGCACAGTGGGTCATTTCATAGAGCACACTAACTTAGAGCTAAATTTTACTATGGCTTAATACAGAGGTCTCCAAACTTGGCAACTTTAAGACTTGTGGACTCCCAGAATTCCCCAGATAGCATGGCTGGCTGAGGAATTATGGTAGTTGAAGTCCACAAGTCTTAAAATTGCCAAGTTTGGGGACCCCTGCTTAACATAATGTGTGAACCTAACCATTGGTTTCCGTTTGCTTAAACTTTACTGTTAAGTTTGCATGAAGAGTCAGATGCGGAGTGCTTCAAGCTTTTGTTTATTAGTGACTACAGCTCAGAACAGACCCACTTTGGCTGGGCGGCGGCTGCTACTTATAGCCAGCAGCCGCAGTTGCCAGCCAATCAGAGTGCAGGGTTTTCCCGCACTTTTTAAACCAATCATTTCTTACATTTTACAAGAACAGTTCAAACTAAACCAATGACTTTAAACCTGCATACATAACACCCCTCCCCACTAGGTTCAGTCCATACTCAAACCCCAGCCTATCTAATGTATTCTTTTAAATAGGTGGGGCTCTTACGAATGCTGAGACCACGTGGTTCAGATGTTTTAAGGTTCTCACCTTGTGAGGGAGGAAATGTGTCTGCTGACATTTCCTTACTAGGACTTGTAGTAATGGTAGAACCTGTTTGGTTACTACAACCTGGTCTCTCCTCCCAATCCATCCAACCCAATGTCAGCACCTAAATCAGGTAATGATGTGCAATCTTCCATTTGTGAAAATGGTTGTTGGTATTGTGACAGGTTTTGGGATGGTTCCTGTCGTGTTAGCTCGTTACACATGGGGTTGATTCTTGCTTGTTCATTACACTCATGATCCTCCCTTCCCCTAGAAGAGGTATTAGGTATGGGAACTAGAGAGGAACAATTGCATGTTCCTGAGGTAATCTGGATCTAAGCTGATCAATGTGCCTGCTCCAGAGGACACCATCCTCTGTTTGTACCCTGTAAGATTGAGGGCCTGTGATTTGGGTTATCTCAGCAGGAATCCATAATGGTTCACCCATAAGGTTCTTAGCATAAACAGAATCACCCACAGTGAACGTGCGAACTTTGCTAGTGGAATCTAGTGGTGCATTGGGTGCGTAAGTGGGATGAAGGCGGTCAAGGGGAGACCTGAGTTTCCTACCCATCAACAACTCTGCTGGGGATAAGTTAGTTAAGTGATATGCTGGACACTGAGAAGTTTTTCAACTCTCAGTGATATCCCCTGGACCCAATTGCTGAAGTTTTTCCTTGGTAAATCGCACCATACGTTCAGCCCGCCGTTAGTCAAGGATGCCCAGGGGCTGTCAGGGCATGTCTGATACCCTGCTGTGCTAGATATGATTCAAAAGGTTGGATGTAAATTGAGGACCATTGTCAGAAACGAGTACATCAGGTAACCCGTGAGTTACAAAAAGCTTTTAAGCTGTTTGATGACAGCATCAGTTGTGGTGGATGCCATAGGGATGACCTCTAGCCATTTGGAATATGCATCTACTATAATAAGGAAAGTGTGCCCCTGGTAGGGCCAGCAAAATCAATGTGAATCCTGGACCATGGGCCCCTAGGACATTCCCATTCCTGTGGGGGCAGAGGTGGGGCAGGCCTGACTACCTGACAGTTGGGACAAGATGCAACCCAGTTTTCAACCATTTTGTCAATACCTGGCCACCATACATAACTCCTGGCCAATCCCTTCATTCTGACAATACCTGGATGACCCTCATGTAACATTTCCAAAACCTCTTTTGCAGTTTTGCAGGAATAACCACCCTGTTACCCCACAAAATACATCCTCTTAATACAGATAATTCAGTTTGCCTGGATTTAAAAGGTTGGGCAAGTTGAGGTAGATCTTGAAGAGGCCAACCTTTCTTAATCCAGCCTATAACAGGAGCCAATAAAGTGTCTTTGGCAGTCTCTCTGGCAATTTCAGCAGCGTGTACTGGAAGCTTGGCAACAGTTTCTAGGAAAAAGGTGTAAGTCTCAGGAGCAAAGTCCTCAGTGTGAGAAGGAAGTGGGCAGCGACTCAAAGCATCTGCATGCCCAATGTCTTGCCAGGCCTGTGGATGAGTTTGTATGAATAAGCAGCAAGAAATTCAGTCCACCTCAGCATTCTTGGTGACAGGATAGTGGGCGTAGGTTTGTCTCCTGCCACAATGCCTAACAGAGGTTTGTGATCTGTGACAATGGTAAATGTTCTCCCATATAAATATTCATGGAATTTCTTGACAGCTGCAACAATTGCCAAGGCTTCCTTGTCCAGTTGGCTGTAGTTCCTCTCTGCTTTGGTCAAGTGCGAGAGTAAAATGCAATAGGGCTTCCTCCCACTGGGAAGCCTGTGGCTCAACCCCCCACTCCAAAAGGGATGCATCACAAGTCAGTACAACAGGCAAATTCTCAGAGAACTGTATCAGTACAGCATCAGACGTGATAGGCTTTTAATATTGTTAAATGCAGATTGTTCTTTTCTGCCCCAGACCCACGCAGACTTTTGTCTAATAATCTGTGCAGTGGTTCTGCAATGGTTGCCTTCTGAGGTAGGAACATGTGATAAAAGTTAATGAGTCCAAGGAAGGCTTGCAAATCTGTTTTACATTTTGGTCTAGGGGCTTCTTTGATTGCCTGAACCTTGGCATCTGTGGGGTGGATACCATGCTTGTCAATCATATAGCCCAAGAACTCAACCTTGTCAGTTCTAAGAGTGCATTTCTCTTCCTTGACTTTTAACCCCGCTTTTTTGAATCTGGTAAGGACTTCTCTGAGTCTCTCTTGTAACTGAGTGTCATTTTCAGCAGAGATTAACACATCATCAAAGTAAGGTAGTCCTTGGAGCATCCTTTCCATAAGGCTTTGGAAGATGCCTGGTGCCACGCTTACTCCAAACTGTAACCTTTACATTTGAAAGCACCTCTATGAGTCACAATGGTTTGGGCCTCTGCAGTGGCATCATCAACTGTTAATTGTTGATATGCCTGGGCCAGATCCAATTTGGCAAAGACTGTACCCCTGCCAAGTGAATGTAGTAAATGATGCACCACTGGAACTGGTATGCGCTCTGTTGAAGCGCATGGTTCAATATCCCCTTATAGTCTCCACAGATTCTCACTGACCCATCAGTCTTGACTGGTGTGACTATGGGTGTCTCCCACCTGGAGTGGTCAGTGGGCTCTAAAACCCCTTGAGCTATTAGTTTATCTAATTGTGCATCATTTTTTCCTTTAATGCAAATGGGACCCTTCTGGGCTTTAAGCGAATTGGTGGCACCTTGGGATCTAGATTGAAAGTGATAGGGGTCCCCATATACTTGCCCAATCCGTCGCTGAAGACCTCTGGAAACTCAGACTTCAAGGCCTCCTCCCATTCAGTGTTGCTCACGTGATTGATGCCAGTCACCTCGATGCCTAGTGGATTGAACCACTCAAGTCCCAGCAAGCTTGGGCAATCCTTGTCCACGATGGTCAGGGGCAAGCGTTTGGTGTGGCCTTTGAACTTCACGTTGAATTCTCTTGTTCCAACTACTGGAATCTTGTTCCCTTGGTAGTCTTTAAGAGTCAGTGCTTACTTCTTGAAATGCTTCTTCTGAATGTTTGAATCTGTGAATAGTGTCCCATGACACCATAGATAAATATGAGCCTGAGTCCACTTCCATTTGGCAAGGCCTTCCTTCAATTAGTACCTTGACATGCACTTTTCTGTTATTGATAGAAAAAGAATGACCAATAGTTACTGTCTAATGAGTTCCATTCTTCCCCTTTGCTTCGGTGCTGCGCCCCATTTTCTCACTGAGGTTGTTGGGCTTGAATTCTTTGTCAGGAAACTTCCTTCTGTTGGGTGGAGTTCTGGATGATTTGCAGACTCTTGCTAGGTGTCCTCTTTTTTCACAACGGAGGCAGATGGTATCTAGGAACTTGTGGGGTGGCTTCCCCCACAACCTCTTTCTTCCCAGGTCTTTCTTTTTCCGCTCCATTCTGAGTCTATAAATTCCTTCCTCCCCCTCACTACAGTCTGACTCAGAATCTATTTGCTCACAATGAGTTGTTGTGGACTTTTCCACATCAGGATGGCTTGTGGCCTTGTTAATTTTCTTCATGGCTGCTGCTGAGGACTTGGTAGCTTCTGCTGAAGAGGCCTCTTCTATTGCTTCCTTCAGCGTGATCTTAGGTCTTAGTAATAACTTGCTCTGAAGCACCTTGTCTTTAAGGCCCAGAATAAATCGATCGCGCATGGCTTCTTCTAAATTGTTAAATTCACATGCACCCCCAATGTCTCTTAAACTTGCCAAGAAGTTGTTTACGTTTCGCTTTCCCCTTGATCCCAACGGTAAAACTCGTGTCTCTTAATGAGGCACTATACTTGTGGGGCGTAATGGGCTCTTAACAACTTTTCTAAGTCAGGCCATTCCATTACCTTCACGTCTGCAGCTCCCGCCAATGCCTTCACCATCTTGAAAACTGCCGGACAGCAGTGCGTGAGAAAGACCACCCTCTTCCACTTCTCGGAAATGTCGGCAAGATCGTTTCCTTCCAGATACATTTGGAAACGATCTGCATACGTCTCCCAGTCTTCTGCCGTCGGATCAAACGGGCTGGGGGTGTTCAGCGCAGCCATCTCTCTCTTCTTCTGTTCCGCGTTGCCTTCTTCTTCAGGGAGATCCCACCCTCGTCGCCAGTGTTAAGTTTGCATGAAGAGTCAGACGCGGAGTGCTTCAGCTTAAGAGTTTATTAGTGACTACAGCTCAGGACGGACCCACTTTGGCTGGGCTGCAGCTGCTACTTATAGCCAGCAGCCGCAGTTGCCAGCCAATCAGAGTGCAGGGTTTTCCTGCACTTTTTAAACCAATCATTTCTTACATTTTACAAGAACAGTTCAAACTAAACCAATGACTTTAAACCTGCATACATAACATTTACAAATACAGTTTTCAGAATGCCAACCTTATTGGCATTGTTGGTATCGGTTTACAACCACTTCTACTCTTCACTCAGCTTTATTGAACAAATGGATTCTTAAATGAACCCGAGGATACGTAGAGTTGGAAGGGAAGGGAAGAAAAAAATTGAGGGCTCAGATCCTGAAATGCATGCAAAGAAGACAGGCAACATGTGAAAAAGGAAATGTCAACTGAGTTATATAAAACAAAATGCTATCATGAGCAGAGCTACAGTATAGGGATGGGAAAAAACCTAATAGAAGCCTATAAATGCTACCGCCAATAATTTAAAGTAATCTGTGGTCTAATAGGGAGCCATCATAAAGCCCTGTGTGGGAAAAATGTGAGAGATTGAGAACAGTGTCTCTGGACAAAGGAAGACTCTCTATCCATAGAGTACTGTAGCAGGAAGAGACTACCAGCACCTGAATGGGTAAATGTGCAGCTGCACTGGCAGAAACTGCTGGATCTGACAGATGTTCAATAACTAAAAATGACACTTTCTCATGGTTGCCTCTATTAGTGATTGAAGGTAGAGTGCGTCATCTAACAGAACCCAGAAGTCCTTGGCCATTGACACTGAAACTGGCTCTCAGTCCAGGAGGAAGAAGGCAGAAAAGTTTAAGAGACGGGGGCACATATTAAAATTCTAAGAACAGCTTGCCTGCAATTCCAGAACAGATATCAACCTATTGCCCTTGAACAGGGGTCTTCAAACTTGACAGCTTTAAGACTTGTGGACTTCAACTCCCAGAATTCCTCCTTCAGTCATGTTAGCTCAGGAATTCTGGGAGTTGAAGTCCATAAGTCTTAAACTTGCCAAGTTTGAAGACCCTTGCCCTAGAAGCTATACAAAAGAGGAACATCTTAACTATACTGGTCACAAACTCAAAAAATATGTTCACCTCCTGGCTAAATTTACCTTCTCTGATAAGTTCTCCAGAAATGTTAAGTTCTCCAGAAATGTTAGGTTGCATCCACAATGGAAGCTCGCCTTTGGTGCATTTAGAAGATGTTGTGCCATATAAACCTGCAGTATAAGTTAAGACATTTTTTTTCTGTTACAAACCTTACCTGGCCAAGGGGCCATTCTGTAATATACTCATACGCTCACCGTATGAAAATTGGCAACTCTTTTATTAACCGAGCCATGGTGGCGCAGTGGTTAGAATGCAGTATTGCAGGCTAAGTCTGCTGACTGCCAGCAGTTCGATCCGAGAGGTTCAAAGTTGACTCAGCCTTCCATCCTTCTGATGTCAGTAAAATGAGGACCCAGATTATTGGAGCCAGTATGCTGACTCTGTAAACTGCTTAGAGAGGGCTGTAAAGCACTGTGAAGCAGTATATAAGTCTACTGCTATTTTTTTTACACTGCCCAGACAGTGTTGAAATAGCAAGCCTCTCCTTCCTTCTTCACAGGATCCCATTGCTAATGGGAGAAGTATTGCCTCTGTTTAGCCTGAATGGATAACTTGACCTGGAGAGTCACTAGAAGTTTTTCTGGCTTTATAGGTGGCATCAGACAGGGGCATCTGCAAAGGTAGTCAGCAAAATGAAAATGGTGGATCTGACTGGATAGGTGAAGCCTCGTCCCTTTTATGTGCATGGCAGGTATGCAAAGCACATTAAAAAGGGTGGAGCTTTGATTGTCCAGATATTTGCCATTTGCGACCATCCCTGCACACTTCTCTGGTCTGTCAGGACTGATTGAGTGTACATTTATTTTATTCACACAGTTGTTTACTCTTTTTAAAAAAATATCCAGAACGTAGTAGTGCAAAGCAAATCCCTAAAAAAGTAGAAGATTGGAAAGAGTTAAAACCAAACAAGAGAACCATAACAACAATGACAACAATTAAATGATATAATAGTATAAAGTAGCGGAAGGCTGGGTGAATAAGGAGGTGATTAATTGACACAGAAAGCTAACAAGCCTTGGGGTGGTGCCAGATGTAATAAACCAAGAGGGAATTCTATTATTCAGGCTCCTGTATCAAAAAAATATTCTCCCTTGAGTTATCACATGGCAAATCTGGCAAGGGCAGCACCTTCTAAAAAGCCTTTTGTCTTGACTTCAATTTCTAGATGGGCTCAGGAGGGAGATAATCTATCAGCTATCCAAGTCATATGCTGCATAGATCTTTGCCAAACAGGATAGCAAAAGTTTTGACCTGGAGGCTCCTTTAAAATTTTGGATACATGTGAGGAGCTTACAAAGTGTGATCTGCTTGTTCACAAAATGATTGCCCATGGTTGTGGTGGCCAGTCACAGAACATCCATGGTAAATTAACCCTCCAACTCACACATGCTTTCTATCATTCTGGTGGGATTTTGTGGGACCTCAGATCATGCTTGCAAATAAGTAAGATGCTGAAGGCTAATTTGCTTATTTATTGAATTTCAGTGTTGCCCATCTCACTATTACAGTGACTCAGGGAAGCTTATAATATAATAAAAGTTAAAAACTGCAAAATGATTTGTTCTGTAGCTTTCTGACTATTTAAAAAAGTCAGATGGACCAGGAAACTAGAAGGCAACCAAAAGGTATATTTTGGGTACCATATTACTTATCCCTACGTTAACAATATTGTCAATTTAGCTCAGTAGTGGATTAGTAATAAGTGTAACATCTTTGGAAGAAATGTAATAAATTCACAGCAAAATGCCTATATTCCTGGACGATATAGGCTACCTATAGCCCTCCAAATAAGAAATGCATAGAAAAACAATAGGATCTTCATTTGTTGCAGACAAAATCTATTGAGAACATTCCTTAAGTGAGTCAGATTTGAAGTTTTCCAGTGCCATAACACACCTGAAGCCAAAGGCTTTGATATAGTACCCTCAAAACGACACTATAAAGCACTGCACACTAGAACAGCTGGACACAAGAACAGTTTTTCCCCCGAACGCCATCACTCTGCTAAATAAATAATTCCCTCAACACTGTCCAACTATTTACTAAGTCTGCATTACTATTACTATTAGTCCTCCCATCCTTCCTTTCACCCATCTCCTCTCACTTATTATTATTATTATTATTATTTATTTATTTATTTATTTATTTATTTATTTATTTATTTAGACTTGTATGCCGCCCTTCTCCCGAAGGACTCAGGTGGTAACATACAAAAAGAACATATACAATAAAAATAATTGAATAAAAACAAGTCTAAATTACAAAGAACAGCTAAAACGATAAAATTACAGTGATAAACAAACTATTAAAACTACCCACCCCCATGGTCAATCCAGGCCGGCCTGCTGAAACAGCCAAGTCTTCAGGTCTCGACGAAAGGAGCGGAGATCAGGGGCCAAACGAAGATCCGCAGGAAGCTGATTCCATAGGGCGGGCGCTCCCACAGAAAAGGCCCTAGCCCTGGGAGCCGCCAGCCAACAATGCCTGACCGACGGTATTCCCAGGAGGCCCCTCCTATGGGAGCGCACGGGCCGATTGGACTGTGATGCGGGCAGGAAGCCTTCCCGCAAGTACCCTGGACCCAAGCCATTTAGGGCTTTATAAGTTGTTACTAACACCTTGAAGGAAACCCGGAAGGCAACCGGCAACCAATGCAAGTCGCGCAGGAGGGGTGTAACATGGGAGTATCGGGATACCCCCATCACAGCCCACGCGGCCGCATTCTGCACCAGCTGCAACCTCCGAGTAATCCGCAAGGGTAGCCCCATGTAGAGAGCATTGCAGTAGTCGATTCTGGAAGTGACGAGTGCATGGGTGACGGTTCGAAGGGCATCTCGGTTCAGGTAGGGACGAAGCTGGCGAACCAGCCAAACCTGGGCAAAAGCCCCCCTGGCCACAGCTCCCACTTGCTCCTCCAAACTGAGCTGTGCATCCAGGAGGACGCCCAGATTCCTCGCTTATGACACATACTTATGACTGTATGACTGTAATTGTGTTGCTTATATCTTTACGATTTTTATTGACTGTTTCCTAGTATGATTTGATTGCTTATTGTACGCTATGATTCTTGATTCTTGACGAATGTATCTTTTCTTTTATGTACACTGAGAGCATATGCACCAAGACAAATTCCTTGTGTGTCCAATCACACTTGGCCAATAAAGAATTATTTCGATCGATCGATCTCTCTATCTCTCTATCTATGTTTAGCAAATGAAGTGCCTAAGGGCCTCATCTTGTGTTCTCCTTTCCCTCTCATGTTTTTACAGGTTGCTGTACTTCTAATGGATACTCAGGGCACCTTCGACAGCCAGTCAACACTGCGAGATTCAGCCACTGTCTTTGCTCTGAGCACCATGATCAGCTCCATCCAGGTAACAGACAATGGCAGTGCCTCTGCAGTGTCAAAATGCAATGACATGATCATTTTTCACACTTAACAGCCATTGAAGTACCACCGTGGCCGTGTGATCAAAATTCAGACGCTTGGCAAGTGACTCTTATTTATGTCAGTTGCAGTGTCTTGAGGTCATGGGATCATCTTTTGCAACCTTCTGACAAGCAAAGTCAGTGGGGAAACCAGAATCACTTAACAGTTGAGAAAGGTCATAAAACAGGGCAAAATATCTTAACGAATATCTGACATAGCAACAGAAATTTTGGGTTCAATTGTGATCGTAAGTCGAGGAGTACCTCTGATTAGGCCATATAAGAGACCCAGTTTGGTGTAGAGGTTAAGACATCAGGCTAGAAACCAGGAAAGCATGAATTCTAGTCCTGCTTTAGGCACAAAGCTAGCTGGATGACCTTGGGCCAGTCCCTCTCTTTCAGCCCTAGGAAGGAGGCAAGACCACCTGACCTTTTGTAGAGAAAAACTGCAGGCACTTGTCCAAGCAGTAGCACATCAACATAGGGCTTTCACTGCTCTTCTACATGATCTCAGGTTAGCTGAGGTTTCAATAGAGAAAAGTTAAGGCCACAGTGCTCTTTCTAGCTTACATGCCCTTTACTGTCTTACTAAGGTTGAAACCACTGGTGATTTTTTAAAACAGAATAGAATAGAATAACAGTTGGAAGAGACCTTGAAGGTCTTCTAATCCAACCCTCTGATTAAGCAGGAAACCCTACACCACTTCAGACAAATAGTTATCCAATCTCTTCTTAAAAAGGTCCAGTGTTGGAGCATTTACAACTTCTGGAGGCAAGTTGTTCCACTGATTAATTGTTCTCACTGTCAGAAAATTTCTCCTTAGTTCTAAGTTGCTTCTCTCCTTAATCAGTTTCCACCCAATTGGGTAGCCCAAACCCTCCCCTCGTTCTAGCATCCTGTAATAACTTAAGTTTAATTCTTGCCTACTTTCCCTGCCATATATATTTCAACATTATTTTATTTAAGTCCTCAAAATATTATTTCCCTAATTTGATTGGAATCATCTGAAACAAATATAATATCCTTGGTAATATGTTCATTTTGATTGTAGATATTCTCTTTATTAGAGATAATTGTAAATTTTCCCATTTTTTCAAATCTGTCACAATCTGTTGTTTTAATGTATAATAATTATCCTCCTTTAATGTTCCACATCTTGCTGTTAACTGTATTCCCAAGTATTTTATTGTGATTTGGATATTCAGACTATCTGTCAATTCTTTCCTTTGTTTTTCTGTCATATTCTTGACTAAAATCTTAGTTTTATTGGACTGATAAGATCTAATTCAGTGTTTTCCAACCTCTGCTCCTTATGATATGTGGACTTCAACTCCCAGAATTCCCCAGCCAGCATGTCTTACATGTCTTAGAGTTGTTAAGCTTGGGAGATATTATTCTAGATAGAGACCTCTTCTTGGCCATAGGAAGTGCAACAAACTGTAGGTAGCAGGAAGGAAATTGCATACACACAGAGCATGCAAGAAGGTAATAATTTTCACAGCCATTTTTACACAATTCTGGCTTTGTTTTGTACTCAGGTGTACAATTTGTCACAGAATGTACAAGAGGATGATCTTCAGCACTTGCAGGTAACTATAGTGCTCACCCATCCCCTACTTTGACCCCTAAGAGTTGGATAGTTCTATGTGCTATAATTCGGTACAGAAGTACTGTTTGTTCTTATGGTGTGAAGATATGCAATTATGACTCAGCATTATTATTTATTCAGCTAGCATTTAAATAGTTTCAATGATTTCATGTGTTTGTTTACTATATTAGTCTTATTATTGCTAGCCACATCCTTGTGATCAGGCCTGGGAATAAGAACATCCTCCAGATAAAGGTTTTAAAAATATTTACACGTTAGACAAGTTACTAGTACTTTTAAAGCAGACTTTGGCCAAATGTTTGATGCCTTTAATGTTACACTTAAGCTTCAAAGATGGCTTTAGAGCTGTGAAAAGATAACACAGAAGCCCCAAATTCAGCTTTGTGGTATCTTTATTTTAAAACAATACATTAAAAGGATTCAACCATACTGTAATCTATACACCTTCAATTTCATACTCAATCTTATGGATGAAAGTCATCCAGATAAAGACAATAGCTTTTGTGGCACCTTAAAGGTAATAGATCACTTAGCTGTAAAAGTTTACAGACTGGAAACCATTGATGCACTCACATTTCATGTATTTGATCAAGAGAAATGTCACCACCAAGAGCCTTGGTGGTGCAGGCTATTAAACGCCTAGCACTTAAGTTTCAGCTGCCTGCAATTAGTGCAGGCTCGAATCCCACCAGGCTCAAGGTTGACTCAGCCTTCCATCCTCTCGGGGTAGGTAAATTGAGGACCCAAGATTGTTGGGGGCAATAAGCTGACTTTGTAAAAATGCCGCTTAGTAATAAGCAGGCATATACAATGGAATGAAGGCTATTGATGAGCACATTGGGTTGTGCTCCAAACATTGTAAGCCGCCCTGAGTCTCCGGAGAAGGGCGGCATATAAATATGAATAAAAATAAAATAAAAAATAAAAAAATCAGTAAAAGCTGATGCCATAATAACTTGACTAAATTTTAAGGTGCCCACTTCCCTTAGTGCTCTTTGTGGTTTTACTGATTTAGCTTATTCTTTAGGGGGGAAAAGAGTATAAATACTCTGAATTAAAAGCAATGGAAGCAGTGTAATATTCAGCTCCAATTTAAAAATACAGCACTCTGGTCAGTGCAATATAAGCAAAACTATTTGCTAACACACAAGTCTTGTTTAAAATTTCCTCCTGGCTTCCTTCTTGTTTCAGCTCTTCACAGAATATGGGAGGTTAGCCATGGAAGAAACATTCCTGAAGCCGTTTCAGGTAAGAAGATAATTGAGAGATTTCCTGTGCAACCTGCAGAAATTATGTTTTATTACTGCACAGATAATCTTGAGGTTGCACTCAAAACAGAAATGGAAACCTCTATATTCTGAAGAGATAACTCAGTTCTTCAAAATGACCACTTGCCACTGCCTTATGGTAAGGCTATATCATCAAGTTGCTATTCAGTGCTGCAGCATTATTCTTTGCAATATTATTCTGATATTTTGGATTTCTCAGTTCCCAACCAAGAACTATGCTCCCATTTCCTGCACTATTCTGATCTTTGTAGGCATAGACACATCCCAGCATCTGGGATGTGGAAGGAGCCATTTCACACAACAAATTCAACTCACTGCTTAGTGCAGAAATCCAGATTAAAGTATCCCTGACAGATGTCTATCCAATCTCTGCTTGAATACAGCCAGTAAGTTCACCGTTTACTGGATAATTGGTTCCACTGTAGAACTGCATTAAACCTGCTATTCCATAACTTAAGATCGTCATTCTATGCCCTGTCCTCTGAAGTGACAGACAACAGATCTTCTTAGTGACAAGCAGTGATAGCTGCAGGATCTTGATGCTTTTGAAGGTGAAAACCACATCCTAAGCTCTGTCTGTTTTGGGTGGGTGAGCAACATCATGACATGCAGAAAAGGGCAGGGTGTGCAACGTGGTTTATATCAGCCTGTCCCTCTTGCCACTCCTTAAGATGCTCCCTTGACATCCAGAGCTTCTACACTGGAGACAGATCCCTTGTGTATCTATCACACTTGGCCAGTAAAGCATCCTATCCTATCTAGCCTAGACTATCATATCCTATTCTATCCTGTCTTGTCCTTCCAGTCCATGAAAAGTGTAGTCCTACCACCGTCACTCACATTTTCTCAAGATTCAACATAAACAATTTTCAGTCTCTTATCAAAGGACTTCATTTCTAGTTCCCTGATTATCTTTGTTGCTCTTGTCAAAACCCTACTTAAATCTTTAAAGTGAGCGGCTCTAATCAGTTAATCAATCAATCAACCAACTAATCATTCAAATGTTTAAAGTGACCAATAGCTGCAGCTTCCTGGGAGCTTTACAACAAACACAAATGCATAAAAATACAATTTGAGTTAAAACATACCCAACAAAATGCAATTAAATACAAAATAAGGACACTATGTAACCTAAGTAACAGCAAATTGCTCATCAAAATCTTTAAACAATATTAATTAATATACAAGTAGAATATGGTTGAAATATAATTCAGTATTCAAAGTGGAATCTGATTAATGCAGAATATGCTGGAATTATAAACTTGTATGATTTCAACACCATAGTTCTGTTGATTCTGATGTTTCAACTATTAATTTGTTTAAAAGGAACCGTAAGTTCAAGTCTCACCTTAGCCATGAAAGCCAACTGGTTGACTTTGGGCCAGTCACTCTCATCTCACAGGGTTGTGTGGAAAATAGGGGGAGCATGATATGTTGGATATGTTCACCGCCTTGAGTTATTTGCAAAAATAATAAAAGGTGGGATATAAATAAATAAATAATAATACTTTTCCTGTGAGAAGTATATGGCATCTAAGAAGCCAATTTTTTATTTTTATAAAATCCCATAGTTGTTTTCAGTAATGAAATTTGAGGGTATAGCATTGGAAGTTCCCTGGATAGAAAATTAATAAATAAGCATTGTAAATGTTTACAATTTTGAAGAAACTATTTATTTATTTATTGAATTTATATTGCCACCTATTCGCCCATGGCGACTCAAGGCGGCTTACAGAATGTAAAACCATATTTAAAATAAAAAAACAATAAAAACTAACAAAAAGAATCAAATAAATTAATAAAGTACAATAGAACAAAATCTCGGGAAAAAATTACCCTCAACTCCCACCCCCCACCCAACGACAGCAGATCACACGAGCCATTTGATGGGCTCCATCCCACTCTGGGTTCCCCAGGCCCAGAGAACCAGGCGCTGAAGAACCAGGTCTAGCACCTTCCAGAAGAGTGTCAGAATGGGGGCCGTTCTAATCTCTGGGGAAATGATGTTCCAGAGGGAGGGAGCCACCCCGGAGAAGGCCCTTCTTCTGGGTCCCACCAGGTGTATCTCCCTCAGGGATGGGACCCACAGTATTCCCTGTCTCCCCACTCTGATGGGTCGGGTAGATGTCAATTTGCTACAAATCAGCTAATTTCTTCAAAATGAAGCAGTTTATTTAAACCTCATTTTATAAACAGATAAAAATGCTCTGTTGTTCCACACCAAACAATGCATTTAAATGAATGCAATGTTTTCCTCGCTTGCACATTGTATTCACTTTGCTCTTGGTTTTTATCGCATTTATAGTCTCTTATTTTCCTTGTTCGTGACTGGAGTTTTCCCTATGAATTTACTTACGGGGCTGAAGGTGGAGCCAAATTTTTGGAAAAACGCCTCAAGGTTGGTATTAACAGTTGCATGTGTTTGTTTCAGTCACAATATTCTTATTTTATTTTCCAGCTTAACGGAGACTTGTTCATCAGGTCAGACGATAATGAAATAATGCTCACAGATTTAAGGTTATCAGTTTAAACTGAATTTGGTTAAAAGATTAAATCAAATTAGAGTCATTCTTGCAGGAAAAATAATCAATCACAATTTTAAGGTAGTGTTGTTAAATTTATGCAGAGGGCAACGGAGAAGAAAAGCTACCTGGTTGACCAGGGGTCTCTTATCTTGGGAACTTTAAGACTTGTGGTCTTCAACTCCCAGAATTCCTCAGCCAGCAAAGCTGGGAAGTTGCCAGAATTCCTTAGCCAGCAAATTCTGGGAAGTTGCCAAGATGGGAGACCCCTATGGTTGACCAATGAGAACTTTTGCATCACATTTTTTGTGTGGTGTTTACAGCCCCTTAACATACCTTAACTCAATTTTGGTGCCGTGACTGGAAAAAAAAAAGAATTTCTGCACTTCTGAAATGGAAAGGTATGAAAACTTTTTTGCAAGCCTAAAATAGGCTTCATGCATTTAAAAGGAAAAATGCAGCTTTTCTCAACAGGAATACAATTGGAAAATCCTAGCTCCATTCCCTCTGATGCAGGTTACTCCCCTGATACGCAGCCTTTGCTTGCATCATCTCTTAGCCTATTGCAGATTAATTTTCTCCAGACTAGTTTTTATGTCTGTGGCTCACAATAAGAGTAGACTATTTTCTATAGCTGGGCCACACAAGGCCTCGATGATTTTGGCCTCGTAAGAAGTCTAGAAGGTACATCAGTTATATAATGATCTTGTCAAGTGGGTAAGGCTGAATCGTTTTAAGGTTTCGGATGGTTAAAATACGAACAAGTATTTTAAGCATTAAGTCTTGTAAAAACTGAATGCACTGGTTTTTTACTTTTTAAAACCAAAGAAATCTTAAAACACAGAAAACCATACTCTGAAAAATTGACATTTTGCTGTCAAATATTATGGCCCAGTCCTGAGAGGGCACAATGGGCTTTGAGGATTGCCTCCAAGCAATCCAAGCAATGGTTACTGCTAAATCTTTTGTCCAAAAGGCGAGGCATAAAATAACAGATGGATCACTTTATGACTTTTGGGCCAATAGAAGTGTGACCTGAAGCCACATTCATGTTTTTTTTTTAAAAAACATATATGCAATTATGCAAAAGCACATTTAAGTACTTTCTCCAGTCACATGATGAGAAGATGAGCATTTCTTTGTGGAAGCTGCCTTCTTCAACTAACTTGGAGGAATTTGGACCTTAAGTGCCGCACATAGGATTTCAGCAGTGGCATGAGGGATGAATCCAGAGGGAGTTTGTCTTCTACTTGAAGATAAATAGAGGCTGGCATTGATTCAAGAAGGTTTTCCAGGGCAGTTTACAGCACTGTTTTTCAAACTTGGCCGCATTAAGATATGTGGATTCTGGCTGAGGAATTCTGGAGTTGGAGTCCATGCATCTTAAAGTCACCAAGTTTGAAAAAGATTGGTGTACAGGCTATGCTTTGAAAGGATCTATGTTAATTTTGTACATAGGTACAAAAAGGTACTCAACTTACGACAGCTCATTTAATGACTGTTCAAAGTTATAATGCCACTGAAAAAAGTGGCTTATGACCGTTTTTCACACGTATAACCATTGCAGCATCTCCATGGTCACATGATCAATTTTTGGATGCTTGGCAACTGACTCATATTTATGATGGTTTGTTCTGACCCAAGCCTTGTTCAAATCAAACAAACACAAAGTATGTATAAAAGCAAACCTTTTTAATGCAGCACTGTGAATTCTGTTCATTCACAGCCAAGAGTCATTCAAAATTAATTGTCCCAGGTAAGAGCAAGCCCTTTCAAGGTTGCAAAAGGCTGCCAAGAACAAAAGACTAATTGCAGATACATATCCAAAGCCAGAAGTTTCAAAAAATAAACTGGAGTAAGCAGGGCTTCAGCGAGGACTCTGAGTAGAAAGAACTTCTTTGCTTCCTGCAAAGAAGCCAACCCTGAAGGCTGGCTTTTATCCCTTATGGGAGGGGCCATCACCTTCCAGCCTTACTCCCGAGTTGCCCATGCTGCTTCAGTTGCTCTTTCCTTCAAGCAGCCCTGCGCACACAAGCACTGAGCACAGGCTCCCCAGTATCCTCTTCGTCACTGCTGCCAGACACCACAACTTCCAAAGGCAGCACCCCTCTCTCTGATAGTCCTGGCCCCATCCCTGCATCACACGCAGGCCCCTCATCCGAGTCCTCGCTGTCAAAGACCTCAGCCATCCGCACCTGCTGTCGGCGAACCACAACACGGTTGCTGTGTTCCAGGATACTGTGATTATCTTTTGTCACCTCCTGACAAGCAAAGTCAACGGGGAAGCCAGATTCATTTAACAACCATGTTACTAACTTAACCACTGCAATGATTCATTTAACAACTGTGGCAAGAAAGACCATAAAATGGGACAAAATTCACTTAACAACTGAGCAGCAGAAATTTTGGGTTTAATTGTTGTCGTAAGTCAAGGACCACCTGTACCAAGATGCAACCATGGAATCCCCAGCTATGAATAACAGATTTATACTCGTCCTTAAAAAAGATTAATTGCCTGCTTGTTCCCAGGTTTCTGGAAACCAGCATGAGGAGCTGCAGAATGTACGGAAGCATATACACTCCTGCTTCACCAACATCTCCTGTTTCCTTTTACCTCATCCGGGTTTGAAAGTAGCTACAAATCCCAATTTTGATGGGAAACTCAGAGGTGAGTTCATTTATCACCAGTAAGAAGCCAAGTGGCACAAAACCTGTGGTAGAATTCACAGCTACCAAGTTGGAGGTCCTGTATCATAGACAAATCTTGATTTCAGGGTTTGCAGGAGTGTGTGTGGGTCTATGACCTGTTTTAGGGAGAACATTCATTTTCAATCAATTAATCGGAATAGAGCAGGAAGGGGCCTTGGAGGTCTTCTGGTGCAACCCCTGCTCAAGCAAGAGACTTTATACCATTTCAGACAAGTGACTGTCCAGTCTCTTCTTAAAAACCTCCAGTGATGAAGCAACTACAACGTCTGACAGCAAGCTTGTTCCACTGGTTAATTATTCTCATTGTCAGGAAATTTCTCCTTAATTCCGGGTTGCTTCTCTCCTTGATTAGTTTCCATCCATTGTCCTGTCCACAGATGCTTTGGTAAATAAGCTGACTCCCTTCTCTTAGTGGCAACCTCTCAAATACTGGGATATTGCTATCTTCTGATTGCCATTCTGAGAGAATCTCCCTTTACCCATTCAGATACCTTCGACATGATTAGAGATGATTTCTTAAGGGAAAACTATGAGCTGTACACAGAAGAGGAGAACAACACAGCAGTATCATCTAGGGACGTTTCGTGATTGAATTAGGTTTCTGATTGGGCCATTCTCACTGGCCTATGGGCTCATGGGCATCAAGCCAGGTTTTGCACAAGCAGTAAACTATTTTGGCCTAAGAGACACATTTGTTGATAAATATTTTTCAAGCTTGGGGTTGCAAAAGGGCCAGTCTAGTAATAAAATGACAGTGTTGCGATAGAGACTTCAATGGTTTTTGAAGGAAAGTAAGATTCTGCCAAGTTCTTTGGAGAAATGCTGTGTCTCAGGCTATGCCATGGAAATGTCCAGGGAAGGAGGAGACCTTTGAACAAACTACTAGTATTGTTCTCTCCTAATTCCTAATGTTAAGATGAGCATGGATCTGATAGTTCCAACCCTCCAGGATTAATCTTTCAAGAATGGTGTGATTCTAACAGTCATGGCCATCTCCAAGTAAAGATTTGGAAGATGTAATAGATAGTAGATCATGGTAGAAGGTCCACCAATAAAACATTAGTGAGGACAATCCAGACTAGGCAAAAGGAGCATGGTGGCTGGGCTCACCCACTGCTTTAGCACTTAGACTTATATACTGCCCCATAGTACTTGACAGCACTCCTGGGAGGTTTACAGTGTCAGCATATTGCCCCCATCAATATGGGTCCTCATTTTGCCAACCTTGGAAGGATGGAGGTCTGAGTCAACCTTGAGCTGCTCAGGATCGAACTCCAGGATGTGGTCAGAGTTAGCCTGCAATACTGCATTCTGATCACTGCACCATCAGGTTCCTAATTAATGAATTAGTTAATCCATGATATGATCTACTTGATTTTGGCTTTGCTTGTTGAATCAATTTAGCAGTTTTGGTTTGTAAACCATAGTTAATGGTTTATTTTGAGTCTGGTCATTGTAGCTTCTTTAGCATACTGTAGTTTAAATCTAGCACAATGTATGAACCAAACCACTCTCGCCAATACACGAGTGAGCAATTTGGTCTTCTGATTCTCCAAACTTCTATTATTATGTTGACCATCTGACCCTGATAAAATTCATCTTCTTTGGTCAAATGAAATGCTATTGCCATCCTGAGCTTTTCACTCCCAGTTGGTATTATGGAAAAGTTCATATAATTCACATTGTGTTATATCTGCCTTGATATCTCATTCATGGATAGCAATTAAAATATGTTAACAGAAAGTGTCCAAAAGATCCATGTCGTAAATTAGGAGACAGTATTTTGGACATTTTGGTATAGAATTCATTATTTTGATTTAGATAACCATTGGTTCACTCTGAAGTCTCCTGAGTTCTTGGGGTTTCTAGTGTTTGCATTGCAAAAGGCACACTCACAAACAGAGTTCACGTTCCTCTTACAGAAATAGATGATGATTTCATCAAAAACTTGAAAATCCTGATTCCATGGCTATTGAGCCCCAAGAGCCTGGATGTCAAGGAGATCAACGGAAATAAGATCACCTGCCGAGGCCTTGTGGAATATTTCAAGGTAAGCTGCAAGTATGAAAGAAAGAGCTTTCTGGCTTGGAAACCTGCTTTTTTCTAGGGATCAGTGGCTAAGGTCCCCTTACCATATCGGAAACAGAAACCATTTCTATGGCAAGGGTCTTCAAACTTGGCAAGTTTAAGACTTGTGCACTTCAACTCCCAGAATTCCTGAGCTAACATGATTGGAGGAGGAATTCTGGGACTTGAAGTCTACAAGTCTTAAAGCTGTCAAGTTTGAAGACCCCTGCTCTATGGGAACAGATTTCTTCAGAAACAGTTTAGAGCAGGGGTCCCCAAACTTGGCAACTTTAAGACTTGTGGACTTCAATTTCCAGAATTCCTCAGCCAGCTATGTTGGCTGAGGAATTCTGGGAATTGAAATCCACAAGTGTTAAAGTTGCCAAGTTTGGAGACCTCTGGTTCAGAGCTTAAACCCCTTCAGGTGTGGCTGAAGTAGAATTTTACCATCTCCAGTGGTATAGCTAGTGATTAGGATTGCTATGAGTTGCACTTAAATGATATTTAAAAGTCACAGCTTTCCAATTCAATTAAAAAAACAGACACAGCATTTTTAAGATACATTTGGAATCACCATTAAAGGCATAGCATCCATGACATAGTACACATTACATGGTTAATATGGTTAATTAATATTGTAGCTCTATAAGTAGGAACTTAGAAACACTTTTGACATTTTTTGACATAATATTTTAAGGGCAGGTTTTAAATGATGTCCCATATATAACTTGGAGTCTTTTAACTTGTCTTTTTCCCAGGCCTATATTAAGATCTACCAAGGAGAAGAGCTCCCTCATCCAAAATCAATGTTGCAGGTAATTACTGCATTCTGGGGGGTTGAGAACCTATGTTTCTCTCGGAAGGAGAAAGCATTTGTTTTCCTATCAATTCCTATCAATTCTGAGAGATGACTTACAGAGCGAATCAAGTCCCTTAAAGATGTGTGAGATGCTCAGATCTTGCACTTCCCATTAATTTGGGAAGGTCAACAAACTAATGGAATTGAATACAGTGATGGGAGAACATAATAGAGAACTAATAGGTGCAAATGGCCAAGAGGTCATAGTGATTAGTTAGAAATAAGCAAAAACACTCACAATTCAATCAAGTCTTGCTTTTAGAAAAAAGGTAAACCAGTTTTTTGATGCTTTGCTAATGTATATAGGTGTACCTCTGTGGTTGAAAAAGAGTTATTAATTTTATTAAAGTATAGTAAAATAATGTTTACTTTCAAATAAATAAAAAGTAAATGTCAAGAAAGGTTATTTAGTGGACAAAGTAAGTATTTATACTTATTGCTTAGCAAGGCATCTGGGTCAAAATAATTTGTTATGCCTTTTCCAGGTCTATCTTACTTATTTGTCTTTGGACCTAAGAAGATAGAAAGTAGGGAAGAAGTCCTAAGTGTGTCTATAGTCTAGGCCAACTTTTCCCACACTAGTACCCTCCAGCTGTGCAAAATACTAGCTTTCAAAGTTTCTCCACGATGACTGGGAATTGTAAGCATTGTAATTCAACACTTTAGGGAGATGTTTGGTTGGGAAAGAGTTCTCAGTTCTATAAACAGGCCTTTAAGACTTCACAACTACTTGGACTGCAGCCTTGAAATGAAAGGTGTATGCTGTAGATCAGGGGTGTCAAACTCGATTTTATTGAGGGCCGCATCAGGGTTGTGTTTGACCTTGGGGGGGGCGTGGCTATGGGGTGTGGTCAGCATGACATCACTTGTGTCAGGTGGGGCTGTGGTGGCCTGAGTGCTCTGCCAGTGAAAACGGGCTCCCATCCTGCAACCCTCTGCCAGCAAAAATGGAGTTTGAGGGGTACTGCATGCAGTCCTCATGAGCTCCGTTTTCGCTGGCAGAGGCACCACAGGCTGGGCCTTCACTATTTTCAGGATGGGCCCACAGGCCAGATCTAACCACCTGTGGGCAGGATCTGGCCCCCGGGCCTTAAGTTTGATACCCCTGCTGTACATCAACGTTTCTCAACCTCAGCAATTTCTCAACCCAGTGATAGGCTGGGGAATTCTGGGAGTTGACTTCCACACATCTTAACGTTGCTGAGCTTGAGAAACACTGCTGTAGATGATCCCGATGTTCCTCCAGTCCATCTACTGACTGCCAAACAGCCTCCTTTAGCTTGCAAAAGCCTGGCTGATGCTCTCAATCCAAATGGCTTCCCTTATCTCTGCCAAAGGTGCTTTTTCAAGAGGCAACTGGACTTTCTGGATTTTCTTTGAAGACATTTTGCTTCTCATCCAAGAAGCTTCTTCAGCTTTTTGGATGAGAAGCAATATGTCTTCAAAGAATAACCAGAATGTCCAGTTGCCTCTTGAAGAAAGCACTTTTGGGACAACCATGACCTGGATGACTGAGAATCTCCATAGACATATTGCCCTTATCTCTTGTTTTTTTCCCCTTTCCATCAAAATGGCTGAACATTAAGGAAAAAAACCAGCCCTGCTTTATCATCAGCTCCTTAACTGATTAACTGTGGACTAGAGGAGAGATTTTGTGGAAAGTATTTAATTAAAGCATATAATAACCTCTTCCCAGGTTAAATGTGCATTCACTAGGAGAAAAAAAGGGATTGTGGATGGAAAAAGAGAACTGATTGGAGTCACCCCGAAAGAATTTTTACAAGTAGCAAAGAAGCTATTTGTGTATTATTCTGTTGGGTGCTTATTTATATAAGATTTAGATTTATATCCCTGCCTTTCCTCCAAGAATTTGCGGCAATGTGCAAAACATTTCTTCCAAAAAAACCCTTTTCCCCCTTGTGCTGAGTGAGAATGATTCCTCCAGAACAACCCGATGGTTGACATGGTTTACTTGATCCTGACTTTGAGTTCTCTGATGCTTTAGGCAAAAAAGCCTCCTTGCTTGCAGTTAATAAACTTACAGAATTTTCCAAATGTTATGGTCAACAGCCTCCTGTTTCCATAGCAACATTTTTTTTCTCTTTGTCCCTGTTCCCCATTCTGCCTTTACAGGCCACTGCAGAAGCAAACAATTTGGCAGCTGTTGCCACTGCAAAAGATACTTACAACAAACGAATGGAAGAGGTAAGGCTCAGATTCCATCCTATCATTTTTCTAAGGAGCCACAGCTCCTTTACTCCATGTAAGAGCCTTGGTGGTGCAGGCTGTTAAACACCTAGCACTTAATTCCAGCTGCCTGCAATTAGTGCAGGCTCAAATCCCACCAGGCTCAAGGTTGACTCAGCCTTCCATCCTCTCGGGGTAGGTAAATTGAGGACCCAAGATTGTTGGGGGCAATAAGCTGACTTTGTAAAAATGCCGCTGGGGGGGGGGCAAAAAAGCCCTACTAATAAGCAGGCATATACAATGGAATGAAGGCTATTGCTGAGCGCATTGGGTTGTGCTCCAAAAAAATTGTAAGCCGCCCTGAGTCTCTGGAGAAGGGCGGCATATAAATATGAATAAAAATAAATAAATAAATAAAACCCTCGGTGATCCAGTATCTTCCGAAGAGCAGTGTCCTTCCAAAAATGTGTCTTCTGGATCTCAGGGGAAGGTCTTTTGAGTTTTTCAGCCCCCAGCCATCATTCAACATTGCTGCATTATGGTCGATGGTCACCCTGTCCCCAAAAGTCATCTGAAATCTTGTGAATTGACGATATTGTTGCAAGATTTTGGCCATTTCAATCTGGCTTTTCTTTTTAAAAATATGTATATTGATTTAATTGGGATAAGGGACCGCTGACTAACTCATGATTTATACATATAAAATATATCATACAGGACTAATATGGTTAAAGAAAACACAACCAGATAGTCTGCAATTACCTGTACCGAAATACTTTATCCCACTAAAAATGTTGAACAACCTATTTCTCATTTCACTTTAGATAATCTGCTTTGGTCAGACCCCATTTGAATCCATTTCCAACTCCTGCATTTTAAGAAGGTTTCAGAGATAATAGAACAAGTCAGACAAGGACAGTGAAGATGATCAGAGCAGTAGAAACTAAGTCTTCTGAAGAAAGATTTAAAGAGCTAAATATGTTAAATCACTATAGCAGAGGTCTTCAAACGTGGCAACTTTAAGACTTGTGGACTTCAACTCCCAGAATTCTCCAGCCAGCTGGCTGGAGAATCCTGGGAGTTGAAGTCCACAAGTCTTAAAGGTTGCCACGTTTGGAGACCTCTGCACTATAATATCCAAAATGAGAGATTCCATGGACTCTCAAGGATGTCAAACAGATCAAGATTTGTTCCAAGGGAAAGACATGCAATGATGATCTATCCTTTAAATGTTAAGGTCAGTCCAACAGTTGAACTAGTTACCCAAAATTTCTCTTTACTTGATGGAATCAAGCAGAGAGTATATAGCCATTTATTGGGTATCTTTTAATTGCAATTCCTGTCCTGAGCAGGAGGGTGATGGCTTAGTTACATGTGAATAAGCCACCTTTCTCAACCTGATGAATTGAATTCAAATTCCCAGCTAGTATGAGTTTTTTTTTCATACTATATAGGACTTCTGGGAAATCGAATCTAACAAATCTGGTGGATGCCACATTTCTCTAGTCAGGGGTTTTACCCTGTGGGTTTTTTTTTAATGCTTTACTTGCTTGTTTCAGGTGTGTGGAGGTGACAAACCTTTTCTTGCACCCAGTGACCTTCAGAATAAACACCTGGAGCTCAAGGAAGAGGCAGTGCGGCAATTCCGTGGTGTGAAAAAGATGGGGGGTGAAGAATTCAGCCGTCGCTACCTCCAGCAATTGGAGGCCGAAATTGATGAGCTCTATGTCCAGTATATCAAGCACAATGACAGCAAGAACATCTTCCATGCTGCTCGCACCCCAGCCACTCTGTTTGTTGTCATCTTCATCACTTACGTCATTGCTGGTGTCACAGGCTTCATTGGATTGGACATCATAGCCAGTCTCTGCAATATGATCATGGGGCTAACTCTGATCACCCTTTGCACATGGGCATACATCAGATACTCCGGGGAGTACAGGGAGCTGGGGGCCGTCATAGACCAAGTGGCAGCAGCACTCTGGGACCAGGTAAGAGCTCATTAACCATTCTTGAGCCTTAACACTAGCTTACCTAGCAAGCTTCTAGTCTCCCTAGACGAAGGGAAGAATGGCACCCAAAATGGACCATAGTGAAGGCTTAAAAAGTTTGAAAACTCTGTAACAGTGAAGAACTTCTCTACAGAATCAGAGGGAATAAGAGAGGAGAGAGAGAGAGAAATAATTTTCTCTTAAGTCCAAAGCAATATTTTATTATTTTATAATAAATAAAATAATTGTTATTTATTTATTAAACGTGTTTGCCATCCAACTCCCAACGACACTAGGCACTAGAATAAACAGACACGCACAACAGCTTCTCCAAGCTGCCCACTACCTTCAAAATGTGCACTTTTCCACTAACATTTCAGATATTAATAATATTTGACTGAGCCTTTTCTGATCCAGAGTCTTCAAATTTTGCTGGCCTTTAGTTCCCTTACTTGGCTACACTAAATGGGAATGATGGAAACTGAAATTCTACCTTCTGTGTGGACAGCAGTTTGGAGAAACCAGTAAAGGAGAATATTTGTAGCTCAGGGTTGAAATGAGAAGTCTTTGGTGCTCTCTGAATTTGTTTTCTTGCAAATGTTTCATTAGTCAAACTAGATATACCGGTAACATCATCCGTGCTAGCAAGGAGTGGAGTTTGCTTTCAGTGACCCCTCAGTTTGGAGGTTTGCTGTTCAAAAGGACGTGTTCTTTTACATCATAGGAAATAGTTGCACGGAGACGATGATGGAAATTTAGCAAGCTGAAAATCGCTAGTAGGCATCTTAATGGTAACAAAAAGATCAAAAGTCAAGTAACATTTGCTGTCTTGACTTCTCCAGGTAAGATTTGGAAAGCCCTAGAGCCATGTTTCTCAACCTTGGCAACTTTAGGGGTAGGTGGACTTCAACTCTCAGAATTCCCCACCCAGCCGTCTCAAAGTTGCCATGGGTTGAGAAACACTGCTCTAGAGAGGCTACTAGTCAATATGAAGAGAATTTGAAGGAAAATTAGTATTCCTCAATGGATTTATGCTCTAGATATGAGAACACAGAAGTCAAAAGATTTAAAAGCCAATGCATCTCTGATCAGAAAATCCTTAACAAAAATCATGTCTAAGTCCCATATGGCATTAAAGCAGAGGCACATAGAAATCAGGATGCTTTGAGATTTTCTTCTTGTGAGGACCAGTGTTATAGTGTCTGTTTTACAGCTGAGCCCTCTCCTTTAACCTGAATTGGCCAAGTTGCTTTGTGAGTAATTGAGATTGGTTTAAAAAAAATCACTCCCAATTTGATGGTGTTGAAAGGTGAATTATTATGGAACATCATTAAAACAACAGCAGATGTATAGGACATGCATGAATTTGGATTGTGCCCAAATTCATTGGTCCTGCTAAAGGGTGCCTGGATAAATAAACAAAGGTGACAGATGGTGTCCACAGTTACTTGATGGCTATAGCAAAAGGTGTTCTAATCCAATAGGTTGAGGAAGGTTTGTTTAAAGTATATTATTGTGTTGAACCAAGCATTCTGGGTTTTAGTCCTTACATAAATATCTATGCATAGTGCACTTTAGAAATCTTGTCTTCAGATCTTAGGTTTATCTAATGTTTATATGGTTTATATGGTTTATATTTTCCAGGCAAAAATCATGAAAACCATGTATTTAATAATCTGAATTCTCTCCTTTATTGATGGTTCAAGAGACCCCCAAAGGAAGTAAAAGAATAAACAGCAAATATATAGAATTGCAAATATATAGAATTGTTATTAAAATAGTTAAGTCAATACTTAACTTACATCTAGAAGGGCTAATAGATAGCTTTTACTGCTAATAGATAGCTTTTGACTGGAGGAACTGGTGGCTGGAAAAATGAATGAGGCAACTTTATAGGTTCAGTTAGCACGAGGAAGAGAAGGCAGAATAAATTGAATGCACCCTCTCCGGATTGCTCCAGGGTACAGTGGGAATGGGAATACAAATGCAATGACATCTCGTGGTCTTTCTCTCATCTTGCTTTTTTGCTTTCTTTTTGCAACTGGCTTTTCTGCAGGGCAACACAAATGAGGTAAGCCAACTTACTGTTATGTAAAAGCAATTCCTTCTCCACCAGTATGCATATATAAATGACTATGCATGTGGGTCCATATTACTTCAGGGTATTTGTATTACCGGCAGTTTTAAAATCTTTCCCATCATAGGCTGGAATTGGGAAGGCAGCTGCAGAATTTGACTGCTTGCCTCATTTTGGAATTCAGATCAGAGACCAAAAAACCTGCTTAATATGGCGCTCAGGGCATACCGCAAAGCCCATTGTTACAAGCAGATTGTAGAGCAAAACAAGTAGGAGAAGGACCCGGTGTATCCATTAAATCTGCTGCTCTTCCCTGTAATGTTTGCTGGGAAAGGATCCAGGTCCCTAATGCTAGAGGAAGCAGGGTCAGCTCTCTAGAGAATTACCATCCCTGAAATAACTTAAAACATCAATTCCTCTGGCAAAACGAGTTCTACCGCCAGTGGAATACATGTAGTTGAACTAAGGAATTTGCACTGTGTTTTCACATTTTACATAAATTCTATCAGTAATTGAAATGACAAGGCATTAGCTTGAGATAAAGCTAATGTATTACCGAGACCTGGTTGGGCCCAGAGGGGGGTGTCCCTCTGGTTGAATTATGCCCTCCAGGTTTCCGGGTTATGCACCGGCCGCGGACCCAGGGAAGGGGTGGTGGGGTGGCTGTGGTTATTAGGGAGACCTTGTTTCCAAGGGAGGTCACTGTTCCAGAGATAGGCGGAAGTGAGACCCTCCTCCTGAGGTGGAGGCCTAACAGTCAGGTGGGCTTGCTACTCGCATACCTTTCTCCCAGCTGTGTGACAGCGGCCCTGCCTGAGCTTCTTGACATCCTCTCGGGGGTGGCGGTAGAGTTCCCGGGCCTTATAGTCCTGGGGGACTTTAACTTGCCCTCCCTGGGGGGTACGTCGGGATTGGCCCAGGAATTCATGGCTTCTATAGAAGCCATGGGCCTGACCCAATTAATTCAGGGCCCCACTCATGAGGGGGGAAACACTCTTGACCTAGTTTTTGTCTCTGAGCGGTGGCGTAGTGACAGAGGGCAAGCCACTTTTACGGCTTTGCCCGTTCCATGGTCTGATCACTATCTCCTGTGGCTGGTCTTCCAACAGGCCGCCCCTCACCGCTGGGATGAGGAGCCGCTTAGATGGTTCCGCCCCAGGCGCCTTATGGACCATGAGCGGTTCCAGGCGGAACTGGGGCCTCTTCCCTCGTCCCTTGCCCACAGCTCTGTCGAGGATCTGGCGGCCGCTTGGCAACAGGCCGCATCGGATGCCCTCAACAGGGTTGTCCCCATGCGACCCCTCACACGTCGCGGATCCCGGATGGCTCCTTGGTATTCGGAGGAGCTCCGGGAGATGAAACGCCATTGGAGGGGCTTAGAGAGCAGGTGGAGGTCCACCCGCTCCCAGGCTGACCGAGCCCAGCTAAGAGCCTACATTAGGACTTACCTGGTAGCTATGAGAGCAGCGAGAAGGTCTTATCTCTCCGCCCTCATAGCGTCCGCAGATAACCGCCCAGCCACCCTGTTTCGGGTTACCCGCTCTCTCCTTCGTTCAGAGGAGGGGGCAGACCCGTTGTGGGGAAGGGCTGAGGAGTTTGGTCAATACCTGTCGGATAAAATTGCTCGAATTCGGAGCGGGTTGTCCTCTGATTTGCAGTGGTCTGAGGAACGGGATACAGGCAGTCTGGCCAGTGTGTTCTGGGATGAGTTCGATCCTGTTTCCGAGGATGAAGTGAACGGGATTATGCGGCGCCTGAGTTCCACCACATGTTTGTTGGACCCGTGCCCTTCCTGGTTGGCTTATGCCACCAGGGAGGTCACCTGCGGTTGGCTCCGGGCAGTTGTCAACGCTTCGTTAAGGGAGGGTGTTTTTCCCTCCACCTTGAAGGAGGCAGTAGTGAGACCCCTCCTGAAGAAGCCTGCCCTGGACCCGACCATGTTAGACAACTTTCGTCCAGTCTCCAACCTTCACTTTTTGGCGATGGTTGTTGAGAGTGTGGTGGCTCGGCAGTTTCCACTTTTCCTGGATGAAGCGGACTACCTGGATCCGTATCAATCAGGCTTCCGACCTGGTTTCAGCACGGAGACGGCATTGGTCGCGCTGATGGATGATCTCTGGAGGGCTCGGGACAGGGGTTTTTCCTCTGTCCTGGTCCTACTAGACCTCTCAGCGGCTTTTGATACCATCGACCATGGTATCCTTCTGCGACGCCTCGGGGGGTTGGGTATGGGGGGCATTGTACTTCAGTGGTTCACCTCCTACCTCTCGGGGCAGTCGCAGTCGGTATTGGCAGGGGGACAGAGGTCAACCTCGAGGGTGCTCTCCTGCGGGGTCCCTCAGGGGTCGGTTCTCTCCCCTCTGCTATTTAACATCTATATGAAGCCACTGGGTGAGATCATCCGTGGTTTCGGGGTGAGTTTCCACCAGTACGCAGATGACACCCAGCTGTACATCTCCACCCCGAACCAAATCAGTGATGCCCTCTCCTTGATGACCCAGTGCTTGGATGCGGTACGGATCTGGATGAGCGGAAACATGCTTCGTCTCAACCCGGCCAAGACTGAGTGGCTGTGCATACCGGCATCTCGGCCTAGTCAGGAATGTTCATCGTTAACCATAGGGGGAGTGATGTTACCCCCTGTGGATAGGGCGCGGAATCTGGGGGTCCTCCTGGATGTACGGCTCCGGTTGGAGGAGCAGGTGGGGGCCGTCGCCAGGGGGGCCTATGCCCAACTCCATTTAGTTCGCCAACTACGCCCTTTCCTGGCCCAAGATGCCCTGCGCACGGTTACTCATGCCCTTGTTACCTCCAGGCTCGACTACTGCAATGCTCTCTATTTAGGACTGCCCTTGCATACCATCCGGAGATTGCAGCTGGTGCAGAATGCGGCGGCGCGGGTGGTGATGGGAGTTTCCTGGTTCTCCCATGTTACCCCCCTCCTGCGCTGCCTGCATTGGCTGCCGGTTGCGCTCCGGGTGAGATTCAAGGTTTTAACTTTAACATACAAAGTCCTTCATGACATGGGTCCTTACTATTTAAGGGAGCGACTCCTGCCGACATCGAATACTAACCGCCCTGTGCGAGCACATAGACAAGGACTTCTTTGAGTCCCGTCGGCCGGGCAATGCCGGTTGGAGGTCCCCCGACGACGAGCCTATTCTGCCGCGGCCCCTGACCTCTGGAACCAACTTCCCTTGGAGCTCCGCCTGGCCCCTGACCTCCGCACCTTCCGCCATGACTTGAAGACCTGGTTGTTTAACCATTCCGGGCTGTGACTCTTTGGGTGGGGTGGTTTTTATTTTTTGTATTTTGTAATTATATTTCCTTGGGGTTTGTTAGTTTAATTCTTTCTTAATTATTTATTGTTGTTGTTGTTTTAACTGTGAGCTGCCCCGAGTCTTCGGAGATGGGGCAGCATACAAGTCCCAATAATAAATAAATAATAAATAAATAAAAGGATTGAATACATGCAGCAGCAAAAGTGAAAACTTTTTTCCTCTCCTGTTTTTTATGTTTTGGTTTTCAGGCTTTGTACAAACTTTACAGTGCAGCTGCCACACACAGACATTTGTACCATCATGCTTTCCCTACGGCCCAAAAGGTGGAGCCCAAGGAAGGGACAGAAAAGAAGAGTATGTAATCCAGATGCTTTCCACAGAGATGCAAGAAATACATCATTAAAACACGTTAATCACTTCTGCATCCATGTACCAATCTCTGGCACTCCTCAAAACGGAAGATAGAGAAAAATCATTCACATGCACCAATGGCTTAAGTGTGGCTGCTTTAATTTGGACAATGCCCTGCTTGAGAGTGGATGAATCAGCATGACTGTCATTTTCTTTTAAAAAAGGAGGCAGTGACTTAATTTTGCTGCAGACTCAGTTCTCTTTGGTTCTCTAGAAATTGCTGTTACTTTCAGATCATTTTAAGAGCATAAGGCCAGAGCCAAAGATACTAATTGTTTCTCCTTTCACACCAGATTTTGTTCCTCTCAGCTGAGCCATGCCATCCCAAAGGAGCAAATTGGAATGTAGCAGCAGTGCAGCCGACGATCATGTACACAACTGCTTGTGTGGGCTTCTCTGAATCTGAGCCCCTTGAGTCATTAAGACCACCTTAAGGCTTTCTAGGAGAAAAAAAAATAAAGACTCTTTTGAGTCAAAATCAACTCCTGCTAACTTCATGGATACATCCATGCAGTTTGATGAAGAGAAGTATGCAAATTAAACCTTTATGTGCACTTGGAGGATTTTGTGAGGAAAACCTGATGAATAAAAGTAATGGTCTGCCTGTAAACTGTACACTTATTTAAGTGGGGTTATCCTAACATTTCCCAATGTATACCTAAAGGTTTTGATATGCACACTTTTCTTCATACAGCTTATTCACTTGCCTTCTCTGAAGTTGCAGAAATTTCTTTTGCTATGATATGTTAAAGAGATGGAAAAGCCTTTTTTAACATGTCTTTGAAAATTCCACTGTATATATATATTTGTTTAGTGCATAAAGAGTGTTCCTAGTTTTATTATGTTATTGTTGATTAAAAGTTTGTTCCTAAGACAATTACCTATGTTGTTTTATTAATTTCTAAATATTCATGCAGAAACTTCCCTGTGTCACACTACAAGAATTTACACTGCATCTGTTTCACTTGCAACAGTTGTCATTCTGCTTTCCTTAACAGCAGCCTCTCTAGGGGGAAAATCTGCACAAATTCTTTTTAAAGAACTATCAAAACTGAATTGTGTGTGGTTCAATTCTTATTGGGTGAATTTGGGATTCTAGTTAGATTTTTGCAGCTCAATATGTTACACAAACACAAACTCAGACTATGAGAGAAGCTTATGGAACATAGGATATATGAATCTAGAAAATGAATAAATTCAGTAATCTGGCTAACCATATAGCACAAACATACCCACAAGACTATGAATGGTGTTTTGTCCTACATTACCACATCTAGAGGCATTTAAAGATAAATTTCTTCAACATGAGGTAATGAATACAATCAGATTTGGGCCAATCCATTCCACAGCCCACCTCTTGTTGACAAGGCAAAAAGGTATGAAAGTTAGAAACAGAATATATTAAAAATTTTAAACAAAAACATTTATTTTACAGAAAACATGTCAGAGGAGTCATAAGCAACAATTCAGAATGAAATAATTAGTTGCTCTGGAGTTGTGAATGTAAAACTACTTTGCCACCAATAAAGGTTTTATAAAACTTCACTGCTACTCTAATTATGATAAAATGTACTGCATATGGCCAAGACAACTCAGTCCTCCAACATCATGTTTATAGTTAAATGCTGGTCCAGTCCTTACTTGCCTGGAATACTTCCAAAGCTACAAACTGCTTCCACCAGCCTACATTTGACATTTCCTCAAACAAATGCCCAGTAGCAAATCAGAACAAAGTTGAACAAAATAAGGCAGTAATTTATTAAGTGCTTGGTTCAAACAGAAAACTATTATTCTGCAAGGCAATCACTGGAAAAACCCTTATGTGATTACCTTGTGTATAAAAGCTGCAAACTTTACAGTTCATTTGCTGCAGCAGAAGTATTTCTTTATCCTCCAGATACAAGACCACCTGTGAAATCACTAGCTGTGCAATGGGAATTAGAATTTCTTAAAAATTGCCTACTTTCAAGAAAAATATGCAATAACATTTCCCATTTGAAAAAGGAAATTTTGCTTCTTCAAAGTAGAACCATTTGCTAGAAAAACATGAAAGACAAAGTAATCACAAAGTTGTTTTTGCCTTTTTCCTCAACAGTGGCTTTCAGAATAGGAAACTAACTTTTTATACAATGAACATTTTGTATTCAAAAGCCATGATGCACAAAGAAGATAATTACAAAAGGTGCAAGATCCAGAGAGAAGCTGCCTTTTTAACCAAAGCACTCATTCACGATTTTTTAAGGAGAACAAGAAGTCCCTCAGAGTTCTAATAACCTTCATCAATGTCCGTAGCAAAAAAGGAGCTTAGAAATTCTTGCTGTGCTGCTGCGCATACCACTGCTGCCTTTGCTTGCGATTCTCCAGTTCCATGAGGAGGGCATGGCGATATGCTTCATACAACTTCACAATCCGCTCCAGTTCCTTCATGAAAAGTAACTTCAGCATTCCCTGATATGTATCCAGGTCAGCCAACTGGAAGAGTTCCCATTTCAGTATGTGATCATATCTGAGAAAACGCAGGAGTATATAAAACAAAGGAAAGACTAATGTCACTGAATATGTCAGAAACATTTTAATTTATAACACTACTGAAGCGCACACTCAATACTTCCCACTATACCAAAACTGATTTAAGGGAGAAGAAGTATTTTTGATAATTTACACTTGGTATCTTTAAGGTTCCAACATAACATATTTGTTATAAAATGTATCATCAGGCATAGGAAAAAAAGTTTAAGCAATACTCACTTCACAGGAGCCCTAGCGTAGACTTGCAGCCAGTCTGGAATCTCTGCAGTGTGATATGGATTGGCAGGTACAAGAATAGGCTGACTTCTGTCAGCTGGCTGTGCTTGATATGTCACAGGAGGTGGTTGGTCATAACGGGGGACGCTGCACACAGACACAACAAAAAGCAGACAGCAAGTATTTTTTATCACAATCTGTGACCAAGACAACATTAAATTGAGCAAGATATGACTAGACAGATGCTCCTGAGACTTTTAAATTCTGAACCAGACTCTTCCAAAGACCAAACATATCTGGCGACGTTTCAACGAGGCCCCACTCGCCATCTTCAGGCTGGTGCTTTCAGCCTCGTGCTTGTGTGAGCAAAATGTGATCGGAGCTGCCGTCTCTATAAATACTGGTGGGGAGGTGTGGTGTGCTGGCTCTGTTGTAAGCGGGTGTGTTAAGTTTTCACAGGTATTTATATGTCTGGTATTCAGCTTTGTTTGGATATTTTCCCACGTCATCATAGTTGTGCTTTTAAAGTTGTAGCAATGTTTTGGCAGAATCTCATCTGCCATCATCAGGCATGTGTGTGTGTGTGTGTGTGTGTGTGTATTTGGTGCCTTCCAAATTGTTTTTAGGGCATTCAAGTTTGGTGGTGAATCTCTCACTCAAATACTAATGAAATCTGAGTCTTCTTGGCTTTGGGGGTGGGGGGGTGGGGTGGAATATCAGCCTATACTGGTTAAGTGCTGCCATTGAGTCATAATTTAAATGTACTATTAATTTCTATAAACTCATATTTACCCATCTGCCTACATAGAAATTATTCAACATATACAGTCGTCTAATATGTCTAACCAAGAGGATTTAAAACAATTGATGACAGGCCCCAAAACAAGAAAGACACATGGTGATTCTTCCAACCTGGGTTCTTTATTGTTCCTTACCTATAGACATAATCTTGCCAAACTGAAGAACTCTGCTATCTGCATCTATCATATACTTTAAAAACTATTAGGGAGTGGCTGTCTTCAGCCTCTTTCTCTCACACTGGATCTTCCTATCTGACTGAGTTGCCACTTATTCCTAGGAATGTACCCCCTCCCTCCTGAAATTCAACCTACATTCCATCAGATCTGCAAAATTTCTGTAAAATGCCCAAGTACATATGAAAAAGAGAACTATTAATAATACTAATAATTTATTAAAATTTACACACAGCCCAACTCCCAGCAACTTTAGATAGTAGTTATCAATTCCTCTTAAAGCTCCAATTACTAATAATATCAAACTTAAAATGACATAAATCTAGGAGTATTAATAGGAATCATTTGCTACCACAGGATTTGAACATTTTGACTTGAATGCACTGTTTTTAAAGACTTCATTTTGAGCCAATTATAAAATTAAACATTATGATCCTTCTCAGAAATTAATGAGGATTTATACAATTTCCAGTATGACTAGATTTCAGGAAAGATGCTAAGCAAAAGTATTCTCTGATCTTGCAACACAGAAAATTTTTTGAAGTCAGTGCTAGACCTGGAGCCCTGAATTCATTTTAGTTCAAATTTTCTAATCTAGGTTTGGCACATCACAATTCTTTCCATTTTAGTATTTTCTGTTTGTAAAATATGAGTACTGGCCTACTCACTTTCCTTGCCAGAGTAAATAAATAAATATAAATATTTTAAAATATATTCTTCAGAGTTCAATGACTGTGTAGAACAGAGGTAGAGGTAATTGTATATAATGTCAGTTTCTCTACTACAAGAGAGTTGCGGGGATTGATAATACATACTCTTATTAATAAGTTGTTGGGTATTCAATATTCAGGAGATTAAAAAGTTTGGAAATGTTCCATTTTTTGCATGAAGGAGTTTTAAGCTTCAATTGTTTCCAAAAATGCTAGAAAACCATTTATATTCATGGGATATTTTCCGAAGCTTTATGCCAAACTGGAATGTTTTGCTCAATCAACTTTAACATGTTTTGTGAACAAACATGCAAAAATCAAAAATTGCTGATATTCTTCAGATAATCATTATAAGTTAAAATAAGTAAGAGAAAATACATACAAGCAATAAAGAAATTGATTAGCTTGTAGCACAGTTATCTCTATCTATTCAAACATTCTATAGTGAAGATCACAACTATATTACCTGGGAGCACAAGGATGTTTATATTGTGCTCTTTTATTGATGTGGTCAACATAATACACTCCAAATTCAGCCGATTCAACACGTTCCCATCCTGGAGGCAGCCCTTCTCGCTCAAGTGGATGGCTCCAATGTGTTGTGTTAGTATTATGGTCTATGTAGTACTTTCTTCCTCTAAGAGTCCAATCTAATGACCAACCAGGAGGGAGAGGTAAATCTTCTGAACTGTGATTTGTTAAATTTCCTAATGATGTTGCAGCAACCCTTCCAATGCCTGGAAAATCAAGGCAAATGGGTTATTAACAAGCCAAATAATATTTAACAGTGTAATTTCTTTCCTCAGAAAAACAGGTTGTGATCAGTTTCATAATGTATTACCTTTGCATCCTGTTTCCTCATGTAAATATGGAGAATGCATCTGTAATCTCTTTTTTGCTTTCAGAAATTCACATATACTCATCAATAAACTATGAAATGTATGTTTTAGTTAGTTCAATTTTCAATGACTTTATTGACAAATGTTGTAACAAACAGTACATTACAAATTGTTGTAACAATACATTCGTGATTTGCTACTGCCTTCTTCCAGGATGTTTTTGATTTCCCAGTCTAGCCTAAATCCCAAGTATTTCCCTGGTAGTCTCACATCCAAGAACTAACCAGGCCTAAATTTGTATACTTTCTAAGCCTAAATGTAATATGACCAATTAATTGTGGATCAGGCTTTGCTTTAGCACAAGCTTGCCCTTAGAAGAAAAGCTTAACCCCCCCTTCACCCATAAGAAGACTCAATAACATTGAGGACAATGTAAAGGACGTGGTCAAAAATATAAAATCTTCTAAAGTAGATAAATGAGCAGCTAAAAAGGAGTTTTTTAATTTTCCAGTTTCAATGTTTTCCAATATGGAAAACAAAAAGAAAAAGATACTTGAGGTCACAAATCATATAGAACTGATTGTTTGGAAACAAAAGGGTTTTTATTGTAGAGTTAGTTTTCCAAGATGTCCGAAAACTTGGAACCAAAGTTTTCCAAGAAATTAAGAGAGACAAAATGAAAGTTGGGTTTCCTTTGGTTTTAGGCATGGAGTCTCAGAAAAGATGAAGCAAACAAAGCTTCCTTAGCCAATATCTTAGGAAAGTTTAGTTATTGGCTTAACTTCCTGTAATTTAGTACATTCTATTCGAAACAGCATCAAATTTCTAAGTTAATAGGGAGAGGAGGTTCTTAGTTCTCATCTACCATCTCATCACTTCGAACCTTTGTTTGTCTTCTATCACTCTCATGTGAAAAAGAATGAAGATACAATGGAAGTCAAAGAAAATAATAACATCTACCTGCAGAAATGATGTTCTGCACCATTGCTCTAAACAAGAGGACTAATTGGCTCAAGTTTTCCAGAGGAAAACATTGATTGCTGAAAGAGACTGTTACGGTAGAGCAGATCAAATTACTACTTTTATCAGTGACAAGACAAGACTGGTCAGCTCCTCTAGGTAGACCAAACCAGGAAATCATTTACACAGGTAGTAGAAACATAGCCTATAATGCAACCTTGCAAGTCTGATTTGCTTTACCTCCTTCACCTTATAGTCCCGTGAATCAGGGAAGCATCTGCCTGACACCCTTCTGAATATTAAATATTACCTCAGGATTGCTTCAGCTCCTTACATTTTTGCATATATCTGTCAAGGTCATTGTCCTTACTTTCTACAGGACATGATCAAGCCACCAAGACCATACGTATCCTTGTTAGCTTCTCCCCAAGTATTTGATTTTAAGGAGAATTTCACTTATTTTAAATGCTGGCAGGAATTATGACACCCTCTCAGCTTCTTAGGCCAACTTAGAAGGAAAAGAGAAGACAGCCAACACTTCGATCAAAGCCTTTCACTGGTTAATTTTGGGGAGGAGGATGAAAAAAGCAAAAACAAAATTGCTGAAGATCATCTTACATGTTTTAAAAGCTTTAATTATCCAAGTACAGTACAGTTATCATGAAGGGACAGGGCAACCATGTTGCAAATACTGCCATGATATTGCTGCTCCCAGGAAATAGTTATCCACTCATTTGCACCTAGACAGCTCAATAATATTGCAACTCTATATCACTCCACCATGAGGCACTCCTCCTCCTCCTCTTCCTCTTTTACTGCTTCAGATGTCAAAGGAGACACAAAGATCTGGTTCTTGCTTTCTGGCAGCCTCAACCACTGTTAATTAATGTTGTTGTAGTGTAACTTTGATGTTGTCTCTCCATCCTCTGGATCTGCCTTGTGTTCTTTGAACTCATAGGCTGGGGATGAATATGCTTTGTATAAGAGGTTTCTTTGTGCTGAACAGTACTGCCTTTGAACACACTGCCTGATTTTTGGGGATGTGTGGTAGTAGTGGTCCATTAATTCACTTAGCTTGATTTTCCAGCTATTTTTAGAGTCATGGTGGCTGTACGCACAAATTCTTTTCTTCCTTGGTAGATAGAGGCTGTGAGACAAGGGCCTGGAGACAGAAATATGAGCATCTGGTTTGACTTAACAATCTCATTCTCTTAAATGAGATATTTCCAAGAGTGCTTCCAGAAAAGACTTTTGGTATGCAAAAACTTCATTCAAGGAATGTTATGGTGAGGGAATTGCATCATCTTACAGTTGTAACCTATCCTATTACAAGAATTTTCCTGTTTTTGCCTATCTTTTTCTCACCAGAAAATATCTTGTTCAGCGAAAGAATCCAAGATGCATTTTGACTGAAGTGTTAAAAGGGGGTTTGAGGGTTCATTAAATATATATATAGAATCTACCACTGTATGTTCTTGGGAGTACTAAAATGTCTCCTAGATTTGAAGAGTTTCATAATAAGGACTGGGGTAGTTGAGTAAAAACTCCTATCTACTACAATCACTCAGCAAGTGTGTGTTAGTTTGAAAACCCTCTTTTAGAACTTTTGCCTCTACAAAATGTGAAAAAACAATTGAAGCTTACCTACTCAACATGGAATTATATTTCGGGGGTGTCTAAGCCACAGAATAAATGCCTGAGGATATTATAAAGTCTGCCATTCCTTCTCATTTTAATATGTCTACTCTATCCTGTTATTTCTATAGAATAGACAATCCACATTTTTAGTTTCTGTCCACTCATACATTAACTGCTTCTTAGCCAATGGCAAAAGAAACAATCTACTTCCAATCTCTCAAAGATGCCAACTTTTCTTTTATTTCTTCCAAACTCTGAGACCAGAATTCAAAGTAATTTCCTGCCATTTCACTGAAACATCTTATTTTCTCTTATTTCAATCCCTTATAGGGAAACCATGAGAAAGCAGAAGCACTAGCTGTGGTTTGGCCTTCCTTTCCTCTGTCTTAATGTCACTGTTTTCAAACCTCAAAATTAAACTAAAGCAACCAGATAGCCCAGCAATTTTTCATTTTGCTTCCACTGTCAGGCCAGCCATACCACCAAATTCCCACAACAGAAACCCCAGTGACACCAAAGTTACCCATGCTCTTTAAAACTTATATCCTATGAAGCAACAAGGAAGGAGATAATCAGAGTCCAATAAAAAGTGAGGAACATAACTGGATTTTGAGATCTGACAATCTGAGTATGCTATATATACCAAGCATATTTTCCCAAACAAACCAAAATGCTACATTGGACTTGCCACAGTGGTCCTTTTTCTACCACAGCAATTGGTATCCTCAGTGGGTATTTCTCTCCCACTGTCAGCGCTCTGACATAGGCCAGATCAGGAAACACATTCCACAGGAAGACCAGAACTATACTTTATTGAGAAAGGCTATAATAACAAAATCTTAAAGTCCAGTTGTGCTACTCCTCTTCTCTCTCTTATATATCAGTGAGTCAGAGAGAAATTATGAGTCTCTTCTTATTACTATCTCCCTTCCCATTTTACCCTTGTTTACATTATGTTTCTGAATATTTATTACAAATCCATCTCCCTAGCTTTCTATATGCACTCACTTCAAAGCTAGAACTAGAAGAATTTCTGGTGTTGTTTCCTGTGGAATGAGGTAACTAATTTCCCAGCTTTGAAATAACCAGAAAGAGAGATCAAAGAAAAGGTTTTTTTTAAAAAAAAAGATATAAAATGATTCTGTATCGGTTTAGAGTTTTGGGATTGACGCAATATAAAAATCTTGTAATTGAATGCTCTTCCCCATAGATGTTTCATCTATTTTTGCTAATAATTCCTGAGTGGGCTTGATGGCCTGTTTCTGATGTAGAAAAGGACCCTTTATGTCCTGTTTTCCTACAGGGAAGCCAGAACATTCTGAAATGAGGCATACCAAACCCCTATCAAAACTAAGGACAGAGGTTTCTTTGGTCTTGATTAGACTGCACCAAATAGACAATTAGGCACCAAGCCTCTGAAAATTAGGCACTGTCCAGACTAGTTTTTGCTATGAAGGTGGCCACCTTGGTTAATTTGCCTGTCTGACCTGACTATCCTGTGTTCCAGATGGTTGGGCTAGCCTACAGGAAAAGAAAAAACTGGCAAAAGCTTGAGATAGCCATGGGACCTGTAATAGCTAAAGTTTTTGTCTCATGTGTTCTGCACTGCAAATTCACAATTTTCCTGATCGTTGGATATTTACTCAGGATAGCTCCTGAAATCAGGGTTGCCACAAACAGATGCACTGAGGTATTTGAGCAGGACTAGAACTGGATGAGAAAAAATACAGTTTAGGAGCAAGGAATAAACACTTCTCATTGCCCATAGAGCTTGTACTATGCTCTGTAGAAAGAGAGGTGGTAGGTGGTTGCTGAACACGGACATGACTTCTATTGTCAGCAAACCCATCAGAGATCTGGGAAGGAGATGAAGTTCTGGATTTCCCAGGCCCAGGAATTTACAGACTTCCCAAGCAATCATGGTAATCTACTGTTTAGAAAATCTGAGACTCAAAGGCTGCCTATAGGTTCCCTTCCTCAACTGTCCACCCTCTTTCTTATTTGAATGGGTTTGAAGGGAAGCATCACAATCATATCTAAGTGGCTTGCTTCATGCCTTCTGCAACAGGATCAGGGAGAAGGATCTGAGGAAGGGGGACTGCAGATGAGAATACTATACTCTTGCAAAGGATGGTGAGGGGATTGGGCAATGATGGGACTCATGGCTAATGACTTGGGAATTGCAGCTTTGATTGAAGTGAGGTTGTGCATAGTTGCCTAATTGAAAGATGACCCTGCTATAAGAAAAGGACTTGATGTGTTGCTACCTGTGAATTTGCTAGCCCTGAATTTTGCTCAGGGAAAAATGGAAATGGGAAAAGAAAGCAAAATAAAGTGAAGGAAAAAGGATATATGGCTGATAAGCATAGTCAATATTGCACATACTCTCCGGAGTGAGGGTGGAACTGAGAAAGGAATCATCTCTTTTGCCTTGTTGAGGCTCAGAAATTCTTCAAATAAAACCATCTTTGCACAAAGGGGGAAGGGAATTGACAATCTCATCCCTTTCTCTCTTCAAACTGCTCCAGTTTGCAATAAGATACGATGAGTACATAGTAACAAATCTATATATCCCATTGACTACAATGTAATATGTGTTGTACTTTGAACTCTTTATGAGCTTCCCAGGACTACAATTTTACAAGTGGTACTCATTCTACAAGTGGTACATTTATTGCATCCCATAAACACAAACCACATTCAAAAATCTGATGACATGTTTTTAAGCCCAAAAAAATCATATTTCTTAGACAAATATTTTCTACTATCAAGCTTTTCCTCAGATTCAAAGTTTGGTATTCCTTACTCTTTAGTACTCTGTTTTAATAGCAGTTCCTAAATTGTTAAACTGCCTCCTTGGTACTAAAACCAGCTTTGTGCTAATATTTTTTGATAAAAGTTGACTTTTCAATATACAAGCACAAATAAATCTTGCAAAGCTAGGGTAGGCAACAAGTTGTTTTTATGCAATCTCCCAGAACCTCAAGTTCACATTTCCAATAAAACAGTTTGTTTTTGGCAACAAAACAGCCCTTTTTCAATTCTTTCTTTTCCAAGATTCAGGTCATAATGGAAGCAAAAGAGCTCTCTGAGAGGCAAAACCAGACTGCTGAAATATACCCATCTGATGCAGAGAATAAACTGCATATTTTTAAGTGATGGCAGTTTTTTTAATGTTTGGACAGTTAAAGGTGAGAGTGGAATTACCTTCCCCAAAGTCTTCATTCTCATCTTTTAAAAATCTCTAAAACATAAAAAGCATCAAGATGTTCAGTCCCATTTTTTCCTGTTGGTAGCACCATGGCCTCCTGAAGCCTGCCCAGAAGCAGACTTTTGGCTTTTGGCCTCTCAAACATTGCCTATTTCTGGTCTGGTGAAACAAGTCATTCAATAGAATAGGCCTCACAATGGGGAAAGCTTGAAAATCCCTTTTCAGATCTATGATCCTGTAACAATGTGATCACAGCTTCATTTAAGTCCTATTAATATACAGATTCTGATTAAATAAATCACACACAACATACTGTACTATCCTATTAGTTGTGGTCACCTGAACATATGGTGACATTTGCTATCTTTGTTGGAAAAAAGTATGTGCAGTCCTACAATAAGAAATTACCTTAAGAGGGTAAGTTAGATGTTCCAATCAATCCCTCTCTCATTAAAAATGCACATACATACCATTTTTCATGTCATGTCTATGGATGTGAACCATGTTCCAATCAAAATTTATTACGTTACAGAAAATAGGTTGTCAATACATTTGAGACCGAAAAGGACTATAACAACTGTCAAAGTGCTTGGCCTCCATCAATCCATGATCAATAGATAATATATAAAGAAAATGAAATACCAATGTTACTCTTTCAAGATCAAAAGATGCAATACTCCAGGAAGTAGCGTTCAACTCTAAGTTGACAGCAATGGATCTGCAGGTCACTCTTGCATTATATCATGTTGAGGTTCATGAGTCCATAATAATGAAATACTGAACAAGAATCGCACATATGGGAAGAAAATACTAGTGCTCTCCAGAAAGCACATTGCCACCTATCTCAAGCTTGCAAAAATCCACCTGAATAATCCAGCAGATTACTGGAGCAATGTTTTACAGACAGATGGAAAAATTAATAGTTTTATTGATTGAAGTAATTAATATCAATGCAGGTGCTACCTGTTACTAAGTGTAAACTTCCAATGAGAGGGAATACTTAGAAAAAATTGTATACAACTTATATTTTAGAATGCTAGCAAAATATAAAATTAAAATATATCAGTTGTTTTCCCCAAATTAAAAATCTTTCCCTCAAATATTGGTTCAATATTTTCAATAAGGAGATGAAAACAGTACACTGCTTGGAATATAGTTTGTTTAACCAGAATCACTTTATCTATAACCAAATTTAGATGAGGCTCAGGCCACACCATAGGAATCAGAGTAGAAAGTACTGCTAAGAATTATGAAAGTCAGTCATGAAGATAAAAATTAACTCCTCAGTTTTGAGCTTGAAACATATAACATACCAAAAGGCTAAGAAAGAAATATGCTGTGGAGGCAGCAGGATAAAAGAATCACTAGCACGTCTAGTAGAATAAATAAAATTTTATATTAGTTCTTAGTTTAACAAATTTAAATCAGAATGATAAAGCCCATTTTTTGGTCAAGCAAATACAAATAAGCAAAACAAAAAGGAGCTTAAGAGAAAGATCCATTCAGAGCTGGTTCCTTTTTTGGCTGAGATTCTATATGGGTCCTCTTAAAAGGGGACATGATAGCTCAGCAGTTAAAGACATTGAGGTTGTCAGCTGGAAAGTTGACAGCCCAGATTTGAGACCTGAGTGTCATGTGATGGGATGAGCTCCTGCCCACCTAGCAGTTCAAAAGCATGCAAATGTGAGTAGATAAATAGGTACCACCATGGTGGGAAGGTAACACTGTTCTGTGCGCCTCAGCATACAGCCAAACTGGCCACTTCCATGGAAATGTCTACAGACAATGCTGGCTCACTCAGCTAAGAAAGGGAGATGAGCACTGCCTCCTGGAGTCAGACACGACTAGAAAGAGTAAACCTTTACTTTTACCTTTGAAAAGGGTCCACGGGCGGACTCATTAAATGATGCTAATTACACCAGCTCTTTGAGATCAGCTCTTTATCCATATTAGTGGAGGAAATATCAAAGCCCTGCAATTCAGATCCTCTTACACACTAATGGGGTATTGTTGTTGTTCACAGCTGTTGCCCAAGTTTTTTGCATTTTCCACAACAATTTGATTCTTAAGTCAATGGATCAAGGTAATGTTAATAAAAAATACAAGGTGTGATTACTACATGGGCACAGTTCTTATGTGACCCAATGCAAGGCAGCTTCAGATGTTGATATGTTCAATCAATTCTGAATTCTACTAGTAAAAGCATAAAATATACTGTTTAGATGTTTTTACATAGAGCCAAACAAGAAAAATAGAATTATGTGTAAAAAACCCAATGATACTTACCTGAACTGTGTCTTCCCTGATTTTGTGACATCCGTTGGATGAGGTCAGTATTATGTTCATAGTATCTATATTCTTCCTGAACATGATCCCCCAGTTGATGTCGTCTTTGATCATTATAAAAGTGACCAAAATAGTAACGGGATCCAGCATCTCCATTTTCAGTAACTGAGTTGGCCTCTGTTAAAAAGGACTGTGAAGATAAGCCATATTCCCGAGGGACCTCAGCTAAACTCCTGGCAAGGTAGGAAGGGGCAGATAGCCTGTTGCTTTCCCGCCGTACTATTTCATGAGGAGGCCTCTGCACTGGAGTCCTTAGGAAGCTCTGATGTCTGGAAAGGGCTCCATCCCCACCAGCCGAATAGACAGAAGGCACTGGATCTGGAAGACAGATATCCGTTCGCCTTGGAATGGTTGGACCATGACGGATGAACGAAGGCATCAGATCTGTAGCAGAAAGTTATAGTAACAATAAATACATAGAACTTAGGATATTTACAAATGTTAATGAAGAGTGGATACATTAAATTTTAAACCCTGTAAAACAAAAAGAGAGCCCCAAGGAGGTCCTTTATATGAACATGAACCCCAAACTGCACAATTCCAACAACGTTCTAGGAAGAAATTTCAAGGTATTTAAACTTGGTTTCAAGCTTGTAATGCTGGAATTTTTAGAAAAAAATTAATATTTTCTTTAAAGTAAGGTAATTCTATACATCTTAGTCAATTTCACTTCTTCATGAATAAATACCATGGCTAGGTCAAATGTATCCCACTGCCACTTTATGAATCTATCATAAGCATGAATGCCAAATTATGTTCAGGAAGTTTGTGGGATGTTCTGAAATAGAACTTGTACTTTTGATATTTCTGGAATCATGATCCAGTTAGACATTAGTCAGATTTGTAGAGTTTTCCTAATGTATGTACATATACTGTTCAATATAACATGGTTGTTATATTGCATTAGATAATGACTTGATTTGCACATCATCAATCAGTAAGTAATTATAGGTACTTGTACAAGACAGGTAAAAAAAAACACCTCAAACTAGCCAAATAGCAATAGCAATAGTACTTAGACTTATATACAGCTTTATAGTGCTTTACAGCCCTCTCAAAGCGGTTTACGGAATCAGCATATTGCTCCCAACAATTTGGGTCCTCATTTTATCCACCTTGGGAGAATGGAACCCTTACAAATTGGAGTGGGAATAGTTTGCAGTACTGCACTCTAACCACTCTAAGAAATGCTGGCTTATCATGATATATAAAACAAATAATAATCATCTATGTCTATTTCTGAAATGAAGGAATTACAAGCTGCATAAAACATTGCTGAAACAGTGGCATATTACATTATTGACATTTCTACTAAATTTAATTATTTCCTATAATTCCAATATATCATAATAATGCAGCATGAGCTAGGGTATTTTGAAACAGTGAGCTGTGTATATGTTTGGGGAGACAACAATCAATACAGACTATTTTGTGTTTAATATAAATGCATTACTACTGTTGTCTTATGAATATTGCTGATATAGGTTTCTTACTCTATAGGGTGAACTTGCTTGACATAGTGCCCTTATGTTGGAACTATAATTCCCCAAATCTCCAGTTATGAGAATTTGTCATAGAAAATGCTGTAACAACTTCTCAAGCCTCAGAAGAAAGGAGTCTACAGCCCTCCAAATACTACTGTATGGCCTAGAAACTGAAGCTATTGGAAGACAAAAGTTCAACAACATTTAAAATCCAGTAGATTCTTCACTCCCGGCAGTGATTCTTTTACACTAGCCCTCTCTAATTTTTCCTCCATCACAATAACTAAATCTATCTAGTGTTAGGTTTGCTCAATTAAGTTTTGAGCGAACACATTTTATTTAGATTCTTCACACTTCTGTAACATGGTAAGAAACAGTGCAGAGAAGACCTTTTCCTATATGTGAACCCAAACTGAACCAAAATCTAATTTCCCTTTTTTAAAAATCAGAACTAAGCACAATAGCAACAGAATAAATAGTTTAATAAAAGAATCCCAGGGAGCTCTTTTGGAAAGCAGTAAGAAAACCTTTCTTTTTTCATCTCTAAGGCAAAATAAGTCAAATTATTTTAGCATCTACTGATTAACTTCATCTAAAATAGAAGTGAATAACCCTTTCTTAAAGAGTTGGGCCACAATTAGTATTTGTGAGGAGCAACTAAGGGCTGCAAAACAAATGACAGTAGTGGTGAATTTCATTTTTACCCATACTATGCCATTTTAATGCATACCCTACAATCTTCAATTTGTCTCCTCAAAATGGTAGGAAATTATGTTATCAGTTTCAGATAATGATGGTCAGAAGGAAGTCTGAAAGCTGCAGAAATGGGACTTCATAAATACATACAGCCTGCACTCAGATTGCTATACAGTACCTGATCTAAACCTATTTCTAAGCTTTATTAACAGATAACAGATAATCAGAGTTGGAAGGGACCTTGTAGGTCATCTAGTCCAACCCCCCGCCCAAGCGGAGACCCTACACCATTTCTGACAAATGGTAGTCCAATCTCTTCTTGAAGGTCTCAAGTGATGGCACTCCCATAACTTCCGAGGGCAAGCTTAAATGCGACTCATTTTTGCCTTTCCTTTTGATTTGTCAACAGGAAAACAGCCACTTTCCAAGTTTGTATATCAACCAATCTTATCCCACAAGACTAACGGCAGTCAGAGATAGCATTGAATAGTAATTAATGTGAAATTCTGGTAGTGTATCTCTTCTGTTACATGTTCTTTAAACTCTGATCACACTTCTTGACTTCTATACCAAACTCAACCTTTACTACTTTACCCATAAAAGTCTGAGCCAAGACAGAACTCAACTTTCTAAGATAAAAGGGATCTAAGCAAGCTATTGGAATAAGGTTATTTATTATAATTATAAAATAATTGTTAATTATATCTGCCACAGCCAGCACCATGTAGGCTTTTTGAAAATTGTAGTAACAGTTCCAATCAATAGGATTTGTTTTTGAAATAAAAAGCTTTGGCTAATTCAAATTATAACTTTATTCGGGACTCAGACAATCAAGAAAAATTACTGGTTCCTACCTGGGTTCTTTTGATCAAAGAACTTCATTTCAATAAAAACATTTAGTGTTTATTTAGTGGTTTACCTTGATACATAAAAAGTCTGGCAGGTCTTTATTCCATTTCTACTTACTGCAAAGCAATTGAAAGTTTATGGAAAAGAGATAAAAGCCATCCTTGTTTTTATTAATATTAGAACTGTATCATCTTTGGGCAAAACGTATGAAATACTGGCTCATAGACACTCAGAATTCAGAAAAATAGTGTCTTACTGAGCATATTTCAGCCCTGGTATTTGTCAGCAGTACCAGGATTAAGTTCAGAAAATATTCTACTTTGGGTTCCCACTCCAAGGAGTCATATTTTTTAAAAAAGAGAGCAGCTTAAATTGAGGTGAAAAAGGAGTAGTTTGTTATTTGTTGTTGTAATTAGACAAGAACCAGCACCCTCTACTGATCTAACGTTATCTAAAGGTTTTCCAGAAGATCTCAAATCTTTGTTGTTGTCGTTGGTTTCATTTGCGGGAGAGAAAAAAATGCTTTTTGAAGCTGCTGTCCCTATTTAAGAAATGTAGAATGACTTAAGTGAAGCTTGCAGGAAGATCTTGGGATGTAATCCTAACTAACGTTGGGTCTCTTCTGCCACCATTGTGTAAAAAGTCGATCCCTCACCTTGGAAGAAGCATCCCTGAGATTTTGAGACACCCCCCCCTTCCTCTCGGCCCATTTTTTCCCCTCAGAAGAGGCAAATATTGTTGTTTTTTGTCTTTTCCTCCTCTTTTCCCTTCCTTCTCCCTCGTCTCTCCCCTTTCCCCGACCAGGTCTCAAAACTCACTGCGGAGCAACGGGCTGGTCTCCTTGATCACGTACTTGCCCTGCACCTCGCCCGGTTTGGAGAGGTCGGCGCGCGTTTTCTTCCGGGACAGCATCCCCTTTTTCCCCTCCGCCGCCGCCCCCTTCACAGCCGCCGGAGGAGCCACCAACGCCGCCGTCCCCGGGCGATTCTCTCCCGGTCAGGATCCATCGCCGCCCCTCCGCCTTCGCCCTTTCCCCCCGCCTCAGACCGGCCAAGCGCGCGCACCACGTCTCCTGTCCCGAGCGCGAGCGGGAGGAGGCGGGGGGAGAGAGGAAGAAGAAGAGTCGGATGGGTGGGACAGTTCTAAGGAGGCGCGCGCGCGCACCCGACATGCACTCCTTTCCCTCGCAAGCTCCCTGACTAAACTTTCCGTTCCCGCCCACAGCCTGAGCTCTGAAGGAGCAGCGGCTGCTCCCCGCGCAAGGAACAATGGGAAGGCAGCGCTGGGGAGCGTGGAAAGCGGAGGAGGGAGGGGAAGGGCAGCTGGCAATTGTGGAGGGCGTGTCCGGCTGAGTCAGTCTGGCGTACTAGTGGTTCAGGCACCAGACTGCAGATCGTAAGTTCTTCGGCGTGAAGCCGGTAGGCCAGTCACTCTCTCTCAGCCCTAACAAGCAGACAATGGCGCGATAAAAACAAAAACAAAGCAAAACAAAACTAAACCTGGCGGTTGGAAGATCGCCACCTCATGGCTTGGAGGGAAAGGGCTTTATGTTTCCTCGTGTTAAGCTTGGCGTTCCCTGGCAGTTGGAAGCAGCTGTTGCTGAAAGTAGTTCCTTCAGGTGTGCCAGTTTGTGCAAACTACAGTCGGAGATCAGAACGGTCCAAGTCCTATTAGCCTTTCCTAAAGCTTTCCTAAAGTTTGTCTTTTATGTTCCTAAGCCTGGGTCGCTGAATGTGCCAAGGCTCCCCCCGTTTCCTGGCTGTATTGCCAACTGGACGAGGTATCTTGCTCTTTGTGTATATTTAAGTTCTGTGTTTTTTGTGTTTTTATTGGTTTCATTTTTACTGTTGTAGGAAGTTGGCACCCAACTCTCCTAGAAAAATGAAGTATTCTGGTAGATATTTAAAAGGCAGAATATTTCTTCTAAAAGAGTAGAACCCCAGAAGCAGAATCTCACCCCCACCTTTGTAATGGGTGGGCCATTAACCTGAGCCAGAATACTTTACATAAGAAAGGTCTCCAGGTAAAGCTATAGCTGCCAAAAGCCCTTTTAAGGGCATAGATCATCCAGCGGGGTCAACCAAGCTTGGAACTCAGGACAGCCTACAGAGTTGCCCCTCATGGGAGTCTGACAACCAATTAGAAACAAGCTTCAATTCAAATCCCAACAAAGGTTATAAAACCCAGATACTCCCAGCACCTCAGCCCTTTTTTTCTTGATCTCCTTCAAGCATGTGATCATCTTTTCTGGAGCTCCAGACCATGTGGTCCTGTTCACCATTAAACTTTCCAAGCAGCCTCCATGTTTCCAGTGTCTTTTCCCCACTTGGAACTGAACCCAGAAGGATATTTCTTTCAACAATTGGCACCCCAGATGGGACTCCAAGCTAACCTAACCAATGGACTAGGCCCAGGTAAGATTCCCTTGCCGGCAAACAGACCCATTGAGTCTGTGGGTGGGTTTTCCTGGACCTGGGCCAGTTGGAACAAAGGTTTTAAAGGGGTTTTGAGTGTTGAGCTCAAAGGCTGCTTGGAAAGAAGGTGAGTACCTCCAAATTCTAAATTTAAAGCACAGAAAAATGTGGGAAATGTGTGTATGCCTTTGTGTGTGTGTGAGAAAGAGATCTTTCTTCCTCTGTGTGTTCTACCAAGAGAGCTAGTATCAATTATATTACTGTTTATAACAATAATATTCATGCTGTTTGTTTAACCAACTTATGTATTACTTATATCACAAATCCTTTCATATATTTCCTTTTTTCCCTGTTTTTGTCTGCTAGCCATTGATGAGTCCCAAGGAAAAATTTTTTTCTAGTTTTATTGGTATTGCTTGGAATAAATATAGTAATCTTGGCAGGATATTCAATTTTATGGTAGCTACTCTTTCCATCAATGATAGTTGTAGATTTTTCCACTTAACCAAATTTGTTTCATTTGTTGGCCAATTTATAACTTTCTTGACTATCTGTATACCTATTTTCCTTGTTAGCTCTTTTTCTATATATCTGTAAACAATTATTTTGATTTTTTTTTAACCTTTCAGTCCTGCAACTTCACCATACTCTCCTATTTTCCTAATTAGTTTGAGTCCATTTTATTGTGGGTTTTCCAAGATAAAGAGCAAATCTTCTACAAATGCCTATAATTTATATTGTTCCTTTTTATTTCCATAGCTTTAATTATCTCTTGTCTAATATCTATATTTAGCAATTCTAATATCAATATGAATAGTACAGGAGATAGTGGACATCCTTTTCTTGTGCCTTTTTATATTAAAATTCTCTGTCCTACTTCCATTTTCTATCACCTTTGCCATTTGTTTATGGCAAATTGCCTTTAAAGTTAAAATTATTGTCATGGTGTTTTAATCTACTTCTTAGGCAAAAAAAAGCCATTTTGATCTGAATATATGTATTCATTTAGAAATTTTTTACTCTCTGCCATTATTGAAGCATATGTTTTATAGTCAGTGTTCAGTCAAGATATGAGCCTATAGTTTATCTGCATTAAATCTGAATCTTTTGGAGTCAAAGTAATATTTGCTTTCATCCACGAATTTGGTACCTTTGCATCAATCATACTTCATTATGGACTTCTAACATTGATGGGCCTAAAGTATCTTGTAACCATTGTAAAATTCTGCCTGCAGCCAACTGGTCCTGGTGTTTTATTATTCTTTGTCTCTTGATCACTGATAATTCCATCATTGATATTCATTCATTTAACATAGTTTTACCTTTTCTGGTACTTTAGGTAATTCCGCTTTTTCCAAATATTGTTTAATTTTCTCTTCTGAAACTTTTCTTGCTCATAGCTTTTCATAACAATCTTGAATTATCATTTTTATTCTCATTTTGGTAGTATTTAAAGTTCCTTTCTCATCTTCTGGCTTATTTGCATTCTAATCCTTGGCCATTTAAAAAAAAAAACTTTTTATTAAATATTTCCCAACAATACTGGTTTCACCTCTATCTTTTAACTCTAATGTCAGCCTGTCCATCTCACGCAGTTCAAAATCTTTCTTATCACTGTCCCTCAGATGGTATATTATCCTGTTTCCAGTGCTGTGCATACACAATTCTGGGCGCAGTTATTATATGTAAATGATATATTTGTCTTAGCACAATCTCCCTAGATATAACTCTTTATTGGCCAAGCGTGATTTGATTACAAGGAAGTTGTCTTGGTGCATATGCTCTCAGTCTACATAAAAGGAAAGATACATTCATTAAGAATCAAGAATCATACGTACAACACTTAATGATAGTCATAGGGTACAATAAGCAATCAAATTATACTAGGAAGCAGTGAATGTAAATCGAAGGGAGGTTACAAGCGACAAAGTTACAACATACAGTCACAAGTGGGAGGGGAGGTGATGGGGAGTGATGAGAAGATTAATAGTAATAGTAGTGCAGACTTTGTAAATGGTTGGACGGTGTTGAGGAAATTATTTGTTTAGCAGATGATGGCGTTGAGGGGAAAAACTGTCCTTGTGTCTACTTGTTCTAGTGTGGAGTGCTTATAGAGTCGTTTGAGGGTTTTATTATTCTCAATTAAAAAAAAAAAAGTTCCTGGTCTGAAAAGTTATGTTTAACAGTTTCAGAGCACAGGACCTTTTGTTAGAGAAGGAGGAAGAGTGTGTGTGTGTGAGCGGCTACACCCTTGGACAGCAGCTGGATCTCATTCCTTTGTTTGGCCTCTAGCCACCTCTTGTCTGTTGCTAGCTTACAGAGCCATGACCATCAGGACAGGAAAAGCAAGGAGAGGTCATCAGAGTGTGAGACCTTCTGTATATAAGAGGAAAAGCGAGCTGGTTATGATTGAAGGGAGGAAGAAAAAATTTGGTTTTTTGTCCAGTGGTATCCCAAAAGCAAAACCCAGGGGTTTAAGTAGTTGTGTAATTTGGATGTAAATAAAGCAGTAGTACCAGTTATTGCTTACAGAAAAGCAAGTTTTCCGGATTTGAGCTCTTCAAATCCGCTAAACGTGGCCTGGAAGGAAAGAGGCAACGGAGTACCAGTACTTATCTGCGGGGGGGCAGAGAGTCTCACGGGCTGTTTTTTTTGGGGAGAGGAAAGAAGTCTGCACAGGCAGCATACCCAGTCCGAAAACCTTGGCGAAAAGAGAGAGAGAGAGAGAGAGAGCTCTCGTGGTTTTTAAAAAGGGGAGCGCGCATACTTTGTGAAATATTCTGTAGAATAGAGGAGGTTTTTTAAGTGTCTCATTCGTTGCATAAGGTGCAACGACCAAAGTCTCCCTCAGACACCTTTTTTCTTTTTCTTGCTTTGAAGTTCTGTGTCTGAAACTGGTCGCTGACCCCGGACTAAGCCAAAGTGTGAAACCCCACATCGGACGGGGGGAAACATGGGAAGCGGTAGTTCGAGGGTCCTGAATGGAATGGAACCCCCCTGGGAGAGCTATTGGGGCTTGGGATGAGCGGCATGCCGAACCTAGCTGGCATGAGCAAGAAAAAAACCAAAATGTATAGATGGGAATGGGCTTTTGCTGAGGGATACAGGAAGACCAATGTGCTAAATAAAGGTACTTAAAAAGGGCAAAATATAAAAACAGGATCACATGGGATTTTTTTTAAAAAAATTTTTCTTTCTGTGTCTCTTTCTCTATCTTCTATGCTACCACGTGGTTTGTTCCTTAAGATTTATGCCTTCCCCAATTTAACTGAGAGATTATTGTGGGAATGATCAGTGTGTGTGTGTAAACCTCAGAGTTTTGTTTTCCTCTGTGTCTTTGTGTGGGGTATATGTGTGCCACGCACGTGTGTGTGTCTAAAGACTTTGTGTGTCCCTAGAGGTAACTGTTGCAACTGTAAGTGTCTCTGATCCATTCGGATATTAATTTTAAATTGTTAAGAATTAAAAACACCGAGAGATTGTCTTCTCCCAGTCTGATCTGGAATCAGACTGGATGAGGAAACAGAGTTAAATTTCCTCTCCTCTCTGTGCTTTTAAGAAAAACCCTAGGTTATTAACGAATGTTCTAAGTTCATTTACAAGAAAAGTTTCATCCTTGCATTACTATGTGTTTTAAATGATTTTACCTGTTCATCCTTTTCTGAAGCATTTGAATCCAGTTTTTTCCTTTCTCATCTGCTGTGTGTCCACTTTGTTGAAACTGATTTATCTGTTTAGTAACTGCAATACGTGTGTTATTTTCTTTCTCCTGAAACCATACCTGCAAGCCATCTCCAAACCCCTCTCTAATCCTTTTACAATGCCTTCCTGGTAGAATTACCAGCAAAAGGGGAAGGGACCCCTTGTTCTTGTCTTTCAGCCTGCCGCCATGTGGAAGCAGATGCTACTCCCTAGAGACATTCTATCCATTGGAACCAGTAACTGGGTTTGGATCAGCCTCCACTGAGGTCATTACAACAAACCAGAGTGGGGCAGACCTTCCCAAGCCTGACTGACCACCCATACCACCAGGCCAAGCCTATGCCATCCAGAGACATGAAGGAAAGGATCCTGAGAGACCAGTAAAGACTAAAAAGACTCTTTTCAATCCCCAGAAGACAGTTAGAAAGACTATGGGGGAGGGTGGAAATTCATTGTAACTGAAAATTCATTGTAATGTGAAACCCATTGTAATGTTTCTTTCTTGTCATTTATATTGCAACCAATTTGATGTACCCCTGATTGTATTATTTGAGAGTAGCTGGCCCAGCAAGTTCTGAACACCTTATACTTCTGTCTGGTGGGAGGGAAATTGTCCAGCATGTTTGTATTATCTGTATTGTAAACCTAGCTGCATACACAGGCACATACACAGAGACACCCATTTAGAATTAGATAGGTTATCTCTTTCACCTGCTTCCACACAAAACTGTCCCCTTGCTTCTTTTTAAAAAAAGAAAAAGGTGTTTTGTTGTTTTTGTTTTGCTGCTCTGAGGCACTAAGGCCCAAGCAAAACTCCCTTCTAATTCCATGGGGAGGGCACCCCTCAGGCAATTTCTGAAGAGGATAGCAGAAAAGAGATCTCCAAAACCCCAAGTCCTGACTGTGACTCACAAATGATGCTGCCCAGTTGTCCAGTAAAGCAAGATATGTTGCACTGGGGGCCTCATGAGTACAAGTCCCAGGGCTCATTGTGTGTAACTTTAAAAATGCTAAATAGCCTGGATTGCACACTGCGCTAATCTCAATTTGGCCTCACAAACCCTGGAAACTAAGAACAGGCAGGTAGTAACCATAACCTTGGAAAGGGCAGCCTGTAATTTAAAGGCTGTGAAGAATGTAGAGGCTTGTGCTTATAACCTGACTGTAAGCTCAAAAAAAACACATCAAACAACACAATGAAAATTAATTGGCATGAAAAAATTGGATACTGTTTTGAAAAAACCAGGAGTTTTCAAAACTTTGAAAGCT